>JBAJMU010000007.1:10170805-10599884 GCA_037952995.1 Hyposoter didymator
ATCTTTGTCAAAACTTTGACGGGAAAAACCATCACCCTCGAGGTTGAGGCTTCCGATACCATCGAGAACGTCAAGGCCAAGATCCAAGACAAAGAAGGAATTCCCCCAGACCAGCAGCGTTTGATCTTCGCCGGAAAACAACTAGAAGATGGTAGAACTTTGTCCGATTATAACATCCAGAAAGAATCCACACTCCATCTTGTTCTCCGTCTTCGAGGCGGTAATCTTTAAAGAGTCGATATCACGTAGAAATTCAAAAAAAAGAAGCAACATACTAACATTACATACTTGAAAAGAACCACGTAAGAATTGAAAGAGAAAAAAAGTAACAGAGAATATAATTCCAAATCACGGAGGGTTTCTTATTGCCAGTAGAACAACAACTAGTGCGAATGGCCATCAAAATAAATATTCAACATCCAAGTCAAACCCTTCGTTTAGTCCGGCGTTTCGCGAAATTCTTTGAATTCTCGCCGACGCATAGAAAAATGATAGTATTGCTAAAATTAGATCTCTTTCCTTTTTTTCATCTTTTTTTACTTTCCATTTATTTTCGCTTATGAATTAAGGCCCAACAGCTTTGTTTGCGGATTTTCAACCAATTGTTCGTGTGGCTAAAAAAAAAATATTATCGACGTGGTACTGTAAACCAAAGTTGAATTAAAGACAACAAAAAAACAGTTCGAATCAAAATGATCTCTTATTTATTTCGTTGACCTTGTCCTTATCCTTTGGAGCTCAAATTCTTTAAAAAAGAATCATCCTTTTACGGAAATGTTCGTTTTCGATAAAAAAAAAACTAAATAATTTTGAACGATTCTCTAAAAATTCGAGCGAAGCCATCAGAATTCATTTCCTACGAAACGGCAACATTTATTTTGGAAAATTCGATCGAAAAATCATGTTTTTATCAAATAATTTAATTTATTTCTATGAATATTTGTTTCTAATTAATAATTCCAGTCAAGTAAAAAAAAAATTTAATCTATTTCATTTCTGAAACGTCGATGAATATCCGTTGCCGACCTCTTGGCTCGCCGGTTTTAATGGACCTGAGGAGAATCACAAAATTTCATTACGTTTTCACAAAAAACATTAATTTCTTGAGATCTTTAATGTTTCGCTATTTTATCTCACCTATAAAACTCAGCAGGGCGGGCAAGAAAATCAAACCGTGCATTGCTCCCATTATTAGAATTCCAAGATACATGCGGAAGTAGAAAACTTGGAAAATTTTGGTTTTTGCGAAAGCGAGAACGATTATACCCACCAATTTCGTCAACGTGATTCCAGCGAAAACCTGGAGATGAATTTGCAATTGGTAAATATTCTATTTTCTACACAATTCAAATTGCATTTATTTCAATTTTTCGTTCTTACGGAACTTCCAATGGTATTGAGTGTCGCTGTAGTCTTTCCCACTCTCGTATCCGCGTCCGAGTGCAAATAGTAATGAACAACATGACTGCAAAACTCCACGGAAATTCCAACTCCCTGAAAAGTTGAAAGTTTAAACATCGGCCAGCAAAAATTCCATTTTTTTCTTTCAGTTCAGAGAAAAAACAATTTTCGGACTCACCATGACCAAATTTACCAGAGAAACTGCATTCAAGGACACATTGCACCAATACATAAATCCTGCGAGGTTTATAATGATCATCGTGACGGTTAATAGAACGATGACTGCTGAGAATAATGACCTTCCAGTAAGTAAGTACGTAACGACGAACACTACCAATAGTGATAAGCCTAGAGATTCCAGAGTCTCGAACCATATCGTCAAATACTGTTCATAAAAGACGTAAAAGACACTGGAAAAAAAAGCAACATTAAATTTCAAAAATCACCTTGTCGTTGGCATCTTAATCAATGAATTTTAAATCATTGAGAAAATACAACGGAACTCAAAAACATATGATTTTCCGATACAGTTGAGGAACAAATTTAAAAAAATACCAAACTTTTCTCATGAACGAAATTTACCTGTAGGGAAAAACTCGAATTTCCTCATTCGATAAATTCGCCTCGTTAATCATGCTCGTAATATTTTTTGCTACGAATCTCGCAGCTTCGAGAGCCTTGTACCAATCACTGGATTTTTTTAAAGGCGTATGATAGCTCATGAAATATGAATCACCCACGTCGATCGTTCCGTACTGGTTGTAAAAATACGTCAAAGCCTATTTCGAAATAACGAATAATTCATATAATTTATAGACGCATTGTTATCGTTTGAAGTTTCCCATCGTTTAATCTGTTGTCGAATTTTCTCCCACGTGATCGGAAAAGTAAATACGTGTACGAAATGTACGGATAGAAAAACTTAAAGTTACTGTTTGAATTTTGGAAATATTCTACGGAAACAAAATTCCAGACGACAGATTAGCCGCAAGTGTTTATATTTACGAAGTAAATTCGTGATATTAGTTCATAGACTTACATCGTAATAAGCTGCTCGCCCACCTTTGGCGCATTGAACATCCGGAATATCAGTGACGAAATAACTGATATATTTTCGAAAGCTTTTCGTTTCCGGTCTCGATGACATATTAGCTTTCTCGATAGAACAACTTGAACAGCGACCTAGAAAAATATACAATCGAAGTTCGTATCTTCGCTGTGGATTACATTGAATAACTCTTACAACGTTGTCGAAAACGTCTCCGTTTTTCAAGCTAGAAACTCGACGCGATGTAAAAAAATAAAAATTACCATTAGTGTGCGGGCAAAAGGATCCATTATTGGGGAAATATTTGCAGCAGGTATCGATGGAAGTCCAATCGAAATAATCATCGATCCATGAGGATCCAGGTTTCGCAAGATACGACCTAAAAATCGATGAAATCATGTTTTCTATTTCCCATCAACTTGACAACATTCGTACTCCCATTAGATCATAGAAATTTCCACATTTTTTCATGTTCTGAAAATTTGGAGTATTCTAAAAAAATGTAGAAACATTTTCTCGACTTACTCTGATGATTGATCAGCTGCACTGAACAGTTGTGTGTATAGTGAATCAGTATTGCACTGTGGACCACCACAAATTGCATTTTGAACTCTGGTCTCGCTGTAATTGAGTCCACTCGTTACCACGAAATAAACTGGTGGTCCCATTGACAATAAATCGTCCATGTACTGATCGAAATTGAAAAAAAATTGCTCAATAAATATCATCGTAGTAACTGAACGCATTAAATTGAAATTAAAAAAGAAACGCATGAAAATGATTTTTTCTCATAAGAAAATTAGCAAAAAATGTTAAACCTGAAAATATTTCAGAACGTAGGAATCTTCGGGCATCGAGAGTTTCTGTTCGAGACCAATTTCGATATGAGGAGCGGCGACGACGTGGACCGTGAGCATAGCAACGAACGCAGCTAAAACTGCAATTCTCACTGGTTTTTTCATGAGGAAAGGGCTGTAGTAATTCTCGAAGAATTTCTGCACGTATCCCTTATCGGAATTGATAGCCAATCGGGAATTCAAGCTGATGCAACAAAGTACGTCAAAGTGGCCACCCTGTTATGGAACGACAAAGTAATTATATCTATTTGCTCTTTCGCTAGACTGTTGAAAAAACTAATATTTAATGTTTACCTCGTATCTTCGTGTGTCGAGAGCCAAGAGACTCACGAACGTGGTTATTTGGAGTAAAAAATTTATCAGTATCGAGACTGATGCGTACATTGCAAAAGTATTGACAGCAGGCATCGTCGATAGTGTTCCTAGGAATAAAAAAAAACACAAAGAAATTCAGGTTCTCGATCTTTGACCCATTATCATGGACTGAATGAAAACGAAGTGTCTTCAAATTATTTTCTGTCGCTACTGAACACTAAAAATACTAAAACTCAGTTTCTTCATGCAAATTCGTTCTCTTAGCTTCGTATGATTTGTAATTAACGCTCTAGAGACTTAATTGGCAATTATTATCACGATTTACGTTGTACGGAAATTCGTATTTCCATAAAAGTCTAAATTAAAAATGAATCGAAATGGAAGCTGCGGCGAGTAAAATGAAATTTGCAAATCGATTGTCTGGACTTATAATTGTGGGATAAAAAAGTATTATTCACCGATTGCAAAGCACAAACATTCAGATGTGCTCGTGAGCAGCATCGACGGACCAACCATTCCCAAAATAAATCCTATGTGATCGACTATGGTTTCGCTCGCTTTACGTGGATATCTCTCGTGGGTTTGGACCAGAATGAATATATTGTCAACACCCACTGCCAATACGAGGAAGGGTATTACCTTAAAGAGGAAAAATGGTATTAATTATTTGAGAAAAAAAATTCAATTTCGTTTGGGGACAAGAAATATTTTTTAAATAATGTCAAGGCAATGATTTTACTTACTTCGATCGTGAGTAGAGTCGTGGGGATACCAATGTACCCAAAAATTCCTAAAGAAGCAGAAACTGATGCAAGTACCATTATGATTCCGCCAATACTGAGAAAAAATCTGGTCGTGACCTGTGAAAAAAACGTCAATTACTAATTCCGCATTAGTTGAATAAATGCATGATGATTTTTTAAATTTCAAACACTTTTCACTCACGAAACATTCGACCGATTTTTTAAATTTGCCAAGAGCAACGGCGATGTAAACGAACATTACGATGTAACTGATAACCATTGTTTTCGACTCGGCTATCGAAGTTCTCGTCAATTCGTCCTCGATCGATCTCTCCGCACTATATGCGACATCCATGTAGTCTGGTTTTTCATTTTCTGTCCAGTTTTTGAGGAAATCTAAATATCTGAACAAGCATTGAGGAGAAAATTGTCAAAATTTTAACAAACTTATCCAGTTTTTTTTTTCATATAGATGAAGCATATTTTGGATTTTCAAGTGCCTGCTAATTAGGAATCGTCCTATTAGCTGTTTGCAGACGATTCCATAATTAATGTAAAAATTTCTGCATACTTTTGTTCCCATTTCAACATTGGTTCGATTTCGGTCTCGTTCAAGGAATTTCTGACCATGAAGGAAAGTATCAAACCCGTAGCGTTTGAGTAATCAGAAACGTCCACGGTTTCTTGGTCTTTTTGCAAATATCCTCCAAACGCGATGTCTGGAATGACAGGACCTTTGTACTGAGACAGACATTCTGGAGTGTAGGGATTCCTGGAGAACAGAGAAAAGTTTCAAAAATTGGGAAGAAAATATCGAAATTTGGATTTTTCCAATGTTTGGAGTTCAAAGGCGTTTGAGTAATTTGGAGAACGAATTTTTGAGATAAAATGAATTCCACTAACTGCATGCAGAGATACAATCGGTCCAAATAATTTTCTTCGTAACCGTTGACGATTTCGGATCGGTTGAAAATAGACAAATCGTTCTGGAAATATCCCCACACACTTTGCACAGTGCAAAGTGAAAGGGTCACAGGTCCGGTGAATTCATTCTGCACTGGAGCATAACATATTTTTTCCAAGCCTTCGTTTGTGTCTTGGCCCAGCTGCATTTACAAAAAGTCTACAATTATTTATTTTTCAAAAACGTTAATCAATTTTATTTGTTTATTTATTTCAGATGCTGCGCAAGGCGATATCACGAATAATCAAAATTGGCAGCTTATTTACCTGCAGTATTTTTTCTTGGAGATCATAGACAGTGAGTAAAAATTCCTTTTGAAAAACTGGACCAAATACGAGAGGCCCGACGATCGTTTCGTGAGTAATCTGCAATTTAAAGAATACGTTGCAGAAAAAAAAATCTGGTCCTTTGAGGATTGTGCACATTCTTGGTTCTCAAAATTTCCCATCATTCATATTTGACGGAATTTCTTTTGTTTTTTTTTTTGTAAAATTCATAACTTTGCACTTTTCAACAGCATCAAATTTTCACTCACTTTTTCGAGTCCAACGGATTTTATATAAATTTGTTCCGTTCTGTAAAACGGCTGAAAGTGCTTGTCGAAATAATCTTTATCGATTCTCGATTGACTCGTTGGCGATGCCCAAATTTCGATTGGATTCACGGTTATTACTAGGTTTTTGACTCCGATGCTCAAAGCTGCAATGATGAAGGTCGCTGACAATAGAACGACCCCGGGATGACCGGCAAAAACTAATGGACAAACAATTGTTTCGTGTTTTTCCTGTTCAAGAATTTCACATTTTTTAACTTAATCATCCAGAGAAAGTCCGTTCCTTTTTTTCAATTAAATTCATAATTCAGCTGAACTCTCCGAAGCAATAATTGTGATTATAATTAGAATTTTTCCAAATTAAAAAAAAACATGAGTCCATTTAATTTTGATAATAAAATTTTGTAAAATTTGTAACTACCGCGTCCCCAAGCTGCGAAAAACCTCTCGCTGGCCGTGTTGAAATGCCTACTCGGTCGTTGATCGATTGGCCGGATCGTCACGACTGGTCTGCCGAGTCCTAAAAAATATTTTTTTTCAAGAAAACAATGCGTTTGATTCTTAATTAGAAATGAAATAATCGTTTGACCTACGCGGGCTTCGTCTCCGTAAATAAACGAGAAGAAGACTCCAACTCGAACTGATAACGATTATCACAATCCCGACGATCAATCCGTAGCCATCTATTCCCCAAAATGCAAAACGTGGTGTACTGATTTTCCATTTCTCAGTCGACGAGCATGAGCCTGGACAATCGACGCAGCTACAGGCCGATGAAGAGTTCTAACGAATATTCGTAAATTTTCATAAACAATGCTTCGTCGATTGCAAATTCATTAGAAAAAGCTTCGATGTACCAAACACGAGAGGGAGATTTGTCAAGGACATGAATCTCAGAAAAACCAGATCCTGATAAAATTTTCCACTTTCCCAAACATATTTTCACAAATAATTAAAAAATCTCTGGAACGAGCAGGAAAACTGATCAAAGCCGCGAATAAAATCTTTACAGACGAACGAGATTGACTGCAGCAATTAAAATCGAAGGTCCCAAGCAAAACTTTTGCAAGTGCAAGGAAAATGAAAACTCACATCGTACGGTTCGCTACAAAGTTTCGTCGGTGGATTGAGCGGCGGACCTGGTGAGTGAGCCTCTTCCTTATGGTAACAATAATCCAGATCGAATGGAGCCATAGTATTGATTGAGGAATTTCCCATAAAATGAAACCATCTGTGAAATCATCGTAGTGCAAATTTCTTGTGTCTTTTTTTTTTGCCATTCGCGGACGAATGTGATCGAATAATTGATTTTCATTGACCACGTTATCATCAGTTGTTCGAAAGCTAATTACCGTTCCGCAGTACATTTATTTCCGGTGTTTCCTCCACAAGCAACGTCAAGTGCAAACGTCCCAGTCATTGGATTGACGACTCGACTGCATGATTCGCGAGTCGCACGAGTGTATTCGTTCGATATATAAATCTGAATGTAAAAAAAATCAAAATAACAAATCGCAACGCGTACATAGCGCAGTTGTTTAAAAAAACTTGATACTGAAATGACAATTTGTCGGCAACTGTTTCTGAAATTTACCTGTAAATTTGATATATATTTTTGTCCAGTACTTTCGTTTATTTTTGTTTTTGTTGTTTTCATGAATCTGGACTGGTCAGTGCCACAAGTGAAATCGCAAATGGACCGGAACAAATTCTTCGAACAACTTTGACATCTGCCAAACACTCCCTCGGCTAATGCGAGATTGCCGTCCATTGTCATTATTTGATTTGGGTCGCAACACGTTTTCGGAGCCTCTGAATGAACGACGATGTCAAAATGGGAATAATTTGTTTATTAAGCACATTTAATTAGCATTCTTTGGGAGCTGCATCTTTATTCACTTGATGCATTTAATTGGCAGGAATTAAATCAATAAAAAAATGATTTTCTACAGTGAAATGTTTTTTTTTGACAAATTCAAATGACAGTCTTACCTGGGCCGGTAAATAAATGTGGACATCTTTTGCGAAGGATCGCTTCGGCTTCTTTGTGTTTAAGTTGAATGGCTGGATGATCGGCTGGACACGGTTGTTTGAGGCCCCTCTCGAAGCCGCATTCTCCATACCACACGCAAGAGTATTCATCGCCATAAACCGATAAAATGCACGAAACGAGCACGACCAACGTGATCGCGAGATTTTTCATTCTGGCGATCGAAAAAGTAAAAAAAAGCGTTCGTTAAAAATGAACTTCACTCACAAGTTCTCATGCCAAGAGGAAACGATTTTTTCGTCACGATTCCAAACCAGTAAACAGAATCGAGGATTAAAGTTCACGATCTTTGAATTTCGTTGCGATAGTCGAAATACAAGAAACTCACTTGCGCTTTTCGAACGTTTTCAATTAGAAGAAAAAATCCCTCGTTTTCCAATCACCTGTTTCTGCCCATGGTGATATTTGTAGTAGAAATGTGTCACGATCGAAGAATGAAATTTCAACGACGAGTTATCGTAATTCGCCGGTCTGGCGTAGAATTCGAAGAGTGATTATAGGCAACGAAAATGTATAGTCTTATCGGCTTGCTGACCACCTCACGAACGTTTATCTCGCAGGTGTGAGGGAAGTTCGAATGATTCGAGACCTTTGAGTGATAATAATCGTTGAATATCCCCTCAAATCACAAACATCAGTGTCGGAAGTGAGAAAATAACATAAAAATCCAAAATGCGTCTCGTAATCTCTCCGATGAGTTTGCGATCGAGATTTCTTGTGACCAGGTGTTTTGATCTGAAAAAATGGACAATGAATTCCACATTCGAAGGAAAAGGCTAAATTATAAATTGCAAATGGAAAAATAACCACACAAGTCTGTTCAATATTTTAGGAACGCAAAAATAACTTGATAGTGTTATTGAATAACTCATTTGATGTTTTTTTTCTAAATCTACTGACTTGGAGCATTATCGGGATTAGATTAAATGAGACAAATAACAAATACAATTTCCATAATGAATAATCATATTTTAATGACGCAATGATTGTACAAATGGATTTTTCGTAAGTCGTTTTACTTATTTACCGTTTTTATCAATTTTTTCATCTTTGTTTCATATTTGTTTGTTTGTTTGTTCGTTTTTTTAAATAATTTCATCTTTTTTTTTCATCATTTTTTCTTCTTGTTTCACCGTGCGCGTGATAAACCGAGGAACAATGTAACAATGATTATACAGAGTAATAATATATAATATTAGTAATCGCCAATAATATACTCGCAATAAATATATTCGTTCGTTTGCTATACATACAAAGGTGAAGAAACGCAAACGACAAATTCATCTCGTTCTCATAGTGTGTCATCTTGCTCACACATTTGTATCGTTCTTTCTCTCACGTGCTTTCTTTTTATTTATTCATTTTTGTTTCATCAATTTAATAATCATATAATACACTATGTTTTTTGTTTGGCTCACCACTTAACGGATTGGGCCAAAACGAAAGGAAGATCGTTGGTTCGAAAAAGATTTCATGGGTTCTGTTGTCGTTTTTATTTAATCGGAGTATTCAAACGTTTTTTGTCTTTAAATCTTTCTTCTGATCTCGCACACAGTTCGCACTCTTTCCTGTGTTTGTTTGTGTCGTGTGAGTGTTTTGTTGTGTGTGTGTGTGTGTGTTTTACCCTCTCTAATCCAAACTATTATAATCCTAATGTATAACGAACCGACTCGTAATCGTTTTGTTCTGTTCGTCGTTAAATCTTCATTCCTTTTTATTTAATGTTCTTTTTGTTTCCTTACTCATTCAGACTCCATTCTCATAACTGGCGCACGATGATCGAACACAAGTCGTTATCGTTCATCGTCTTTTCTCTCGTGGTTATCATCAAATAATACTTCTCGTTTCATCGTTTTTATTTTCTCAACGGTAGCGATTAAAGTTGGTAATATATTCAATAAAACGTATTTCTTTTTACGTGTTAATTTATTTTATGTTTTTCCTTTTCTCGTTTATCCATTTTGTTCTCGCCAAGTACAATTGTATTTCAATAATAGACGATAATTCAATAATCCGTTTGGCAACCAGGGCGAAAAACATGATACTCGTTTACTAGGCCAACTATATTTCTGGGACGCCTCGAATCGAGAGGGTTTCGTTTCACACATTCGTGTTCTGTTTTCGTCAATTATTTTCATTCTTTTTTCGTACATTTTTCTTCTTTTTATGTCTTTGTCTTCTCTTGTTCAGTTTCATCTCATTTGGAGCATTGTTCTCGTCTCTCTTTCGCCCACACGTAACCCGTCATATATTTGTTCAACTATAAATCTTTTTTTTCGTATTAATTGCTTGTTTTTTTTATTTATATTTTGTATATTTTTTTTGTTCAACGAGTTGAAACTCTCTTCCTCCTGACGCGAAAATTGACTAGACTTCGGATAGCTCTTTCGTTTGTGAAGTATTTGACAATCGGTACACTTACTTTTGGTCTTACTTCGATCCAACTCTTGACTTTCACGGAGTAAATTAAAAAAATAGAAACAAACATTCATCAGCACTCATTTAAACCGCCCGTACGAATTTTTAACTCCAAAAACAAAAAGAAAAATTGTCTGATTGGAAATGATGCAAGTGGCGAATGATTATTAAGTAGTCTTTAAGGGGTTTGTTCACAGTACCATATAAAAGAGATCGTTTACTGTATATTGATACAATTATAATAAACACCTTAAAATGTTTGATAAAAATATCAAATGAGACCATTACGAAAGCTCTTTAAAGCGTAAGCTTATTTAAAAAACGATTGAAAAATCGATGATACGAAGAGCGATTGAAATAATTTTGTTGTTGTAGGGAGTTTTGTTCTGTCGATATTTAAATTGAAGGAAGAGAATGTGATGATTACAAATGGAGGACAACTGGTATGTATTTGAAGAGAAAGAGAAAGAGAGAGAGAATCTCGATGAAAAAGTTTCGTACTCGCATTTGTATTTTTTCAAATGTTTTTTATTCTTGTTCGTTTCTTTATTTCAGCCTTTCGAGCCCATTAGCGTTGTTGCAGAATGAATAATAATTACAGGATTCGTAAATATTAGTTCTTTTCAGGGGGGAAGGGAAAGTTATGGGGATGAGTAAAAACAAGAAGAAAAATAAATGATTTAAAACACTCTCTCGATCGGAGGACGTACACCTCGACAAAATTTATACAATAAAATTTATATTATTAGATAATACAATTATTCCAGCAACAGAAGGTCCTCCGTATAATATTTATGTGCGTCACCCGCCTATATATATATAATTTTTTTTATGGATAAGATAATTATTCACAAATATGTATATATATATATAGATTCAAATTAATATTTATATTTATTTGTACATATTCGTAAATAGATATCTTATCTTTCATTTTTATTTTTAGTTTTATTTTTTTTCGCTGTCAGATCTTAACCAATGTCTTAATTACATATACTTTGCTTAATATTGAATGGTTTTTTTTAAATCATCTCTTTTTTTATTCATCGTCGTCTGTCTCGTGCGCGCGCGAACTCTCTCACAGCTCCGAGCTCGCTTCATATAAATGTCTCTTTCGACTCTATTCTTCGATACTTGGAATTTTATAATGCGCTTATGGACCTCTGAGTAAAAATCATTTATTTATCAATAATATTTATTCTTCCTGAACGATAATTATGTTCCTTTTGGAAAAGTTCGTTTTTAGTGCCCATTTGCGGATTTTTCTTTTCTTTTTTTCGATTCGATATTGTGCAAATAAAATAAAGCAGTTTTGGTCGTGAATTTGATCATTTTCACTCTCTCTCTTTCCCTTTCTGGCCTCTATTCCGATGTCAGATATTTTCCGCAGTTCTCGATCGCACTCGCACGAATATTCATGAGTGTGCTGGTAAGTTATGCATGAAATTCGTAAATGGGTGAAAAAATTGCATCAAGTAATTGCTTTTTTTCAATTACGATAACAATTTTTCTGTTTTTTTTTTCCATTTTTACGAATTTTTTGCTACCAACGTTAAATTAATTTTGCTTTTTTATATTTTGTAACAATTTCCTATCAAGATTTCCTCTTCATGAGTTGATATAAATATGTAAATAATCTTTTGTGTATGAGACATTGTACGAACTGGAGACGAATTTTTGTTCACGATTTTTGAAAACTAGTCTCCACCATCTTCACGAATCGATTCTCAAAGTTTCGTTAAATACTTTAATCAGGATGCAAATTACCGTGGAATTCTATTTGCCGCTGTGAACTTCGAGTTCTTTTTATAAATTTCAACATAATATCAGGATATCCATAAAACTGACGTTTTGAGCTTGTAGTTTTGTGAGATTCGTTCAACACGTCTTCAGATTTGACAACACAAAACCTGAATAACCAGAAAAACGTTTTTTTCAGCAGAAGGATTCAAGGGCAAAAAAATATTGCACGAAATTCATCGAATCACTCGGTGATTAAAAATCCAAGAACGTTTGATTAACTCGTCAACATTTTTGACACGAATGAGTGGACATTTTTTTTTCATAGTCATGTCACTTATCCTACAAGAATATTGCGAGTAAGCATAACACATTTTCTCCATTTTCAAAGTGTATTTTCGATGGAAGCAAAAAAAATGATGCACACCTGCGTCGTTCAAATCGCGATAGTAATGAGCACGTGGTTAGTTATCGATTGATTGTTATCGCCACACATTTCTGGAGATGACAATCGAAACGGTACACACACGGGAAGGGGGCGAGGTGGGGTGTAGATCCTCGTGTCTCCGAGTGAAACGAATAAAACGCATCATTGTCTCGTACAAATACAATCTTCGATGATAAATCAGAGAATATTTCTCGAACATTGTTCGCTCCGTTTTTTTTTTTTTTTAATATCATATCGCACTCTAGACTCACGAAATTACCCTGATGTTTCTTTTTTTCCTTTTGTAGTGATAACGCGAGTGTAATCAGGTAAAAACGATCCAGTTTTTAAAAACTGCAGACTACATTTTCTTCACGAAATCCTGGTTCCTCTCAGCATTTAGTTCAAGATTGCTGATTTATAATAAAAATTTTCTTCCCTGATGTATTTTTTCGATCTCGAATAAGTAACGGATTTCCTTACATTTTCGTCACTTTTTGTATCGCTTGCTCTGTTCGATATTTTTGCTTCGCTGCGACTCGAATAACGATCGGGAATTCGACGTTGAAGAGAAGTTCCGGGTTTTCCGAAATTTCGCAGTAATTTTGACGCAGATTCACGAATCGACACAATTTTTCGCTCACAACTTTTGTGTCTCTCGATCTACGTGTGTGTATCGCAGTAGCATTGTTTATAACGATGCAAAATAAGGCAAAAAAAAGCGTTTGTGATAACAATGAACGTGTCGTACGAGCAGGCATGTCGCAATATATTTTCCGATTTTCTTCACACGGAGCATTCGCTGTTAACAGTTAAAACTCGCACGTTCCATTGTAATTTAAAAAATGTACTATTTTAGAATAAAATTGGCGCAGTCAGAATCGCGATAACGATCGAAATGCGTCAATGACCCAAGATGCTTTCTTTATAAGTTATTTCTATATATTTTGACTCGCGTGCTAATAAAGCACGCCGACTATTGGGATGCTCGATATTTTTCCAAACCGCCTACAGAAATACAAAAAAAAACAAAAAAATAATTGTAAATGCAAAAAATAATGGTTACGATAGTAAATTTGTGATAAAAACATGCTTGAGCTTTCGATTTCTAGAGATTTATACAATCAACTATAATATTCACACAACAACCGTACCATTTTGCTGAACAATAAGAAAAAATAAATAAAATAAGGAATAAGAAACAACGCTTGTATGTGAGTTTCGATACAATTCGACACTCGTTCTCTTTTACTTTTGTCTTTATATCATTTTATTGTTATTTTTTTTCTAGTTCGAAAGTCGGCGCTTATGCAGAAGCCGGCAGGCCTATTTTTCGTGTACGTCTGTTCGTCGCTTCCTTCTTCTTGTTCAATGATTCAATCATCATTCTCGTAGAGTTGTAATATTGAAAATACGAAAGTGAAAGATTCAGGAAAACGTATCACCGAACATTTGACCTTTTACGAAAGTTTCGGAATTGAGAACGTGAGACAGAAAGAGAAAGAGAGAGATAGGAAGAGAGAGCGAGAGATAGAGAAAGAGACAGGATGTACGAGGATTTACAATACAAAATGAAGCAATGACGTCACATTCGGGGCAGACAAAAAAAATTCAATAACGTCAAAAGACCATGAATATTATCATATCTCCATGATAAAAATAATCAAATTGATAATAAAATTGATCAATTCAACCGATGCTTACGAACGAATCTGGAATGAATAAAAACATTTAACATTCCCGTTTCTTCCATTATCGTAACAAGAATTACGATAATCTTCGAAATTTCGACCCTCACAAATCGATACTTTTAATTATTCTTCCCTCTCGATGATTATGTTAAATTGTAATAGTGACTTTTATGAATTTTTCATCGATTCCAGAGAAAATATTAGTCGGTTCAGTTGCTCCCACAAATAAAAACGACAACTCATTGATTTTAAATTTGTCGCGGTGATGAGATTCGGTCGTAAGCATCGCGTTCGCAATGAAAAAATTGTTTGAGGCTTGGCGAAGAGTGGGTCGCGCGCACGACGAGCTAATTAACATCATTCGGTACTTTGAGTATACGTATAATATATAGTATCTTTATATTTATACATACGAACATATGTAAATATATATGAACATATATATTCATATATGTACGTATGAATTGTTTATTTTTTTTGTTCTGATGGTAGGTATTCATCTATATGGATACTTTCTGTTGTCTCTTCTAATTTACACGAATTAATCCCTCGATATCGTTTAATTAATATACCAATTATAACAGTGTTACACATCGGATATCGTTAGTTTTTTTTATTTTTATTTATTTTCTTCTTTTTCATGTCAACGTATTTTTTTTATTTTCTCTCCATTCGATATTTTTGCTGGTTTTCTTTTTTTTTCTTTTTTTTTCCATTTCCTTCGTTTCTCATTGATCACGTGCACTCCTGTCCCTGGCAGACTCGATTTCTGTTTCGTTTTCTTTCAGTTTCTCATTCTTTCGTTCCTTCTTCGTTCTCGAACTTTTGGATTTTTGCTTCCCATCCCAATCGATTTATTAACTTTTTGTAAAGGTTTTCTAATTTATTCATTTGTAATTTTCTTTTTCTTTCGATTGATTCATTAGTCAGTGAGATCTTTCTGTTTTTATGTGGCGACGGTTTTCATAATGTTTCTGCGTTTTTTTTCAGTGCCCGCGAGTCCAAGATCCAACTCTCGTTTATCTTGAGTAACGTTAAAAATAAATGAGCTATGACGGCGAACAGCCTCGGATCTGAAGACTCGATAATTACTCGATGGACCGAATTATTATTCTTTTTTCCTCACGTCCCACATTTAACGGATCAGTTTTCTCGGCGCTCGTTCTCGAGCTTTCCTCCTTTCCCAGGGTCATCCGTATCGTACATTATTATGGTATCCACACAAATTGACGAGGACGAATTTGCAAAGGAATGTTTGGCATTCCCGCGTATTTGCATCGATAAATTTGTGTGTATTTTTCCATAAGAAAACGATTTTCGTCTTTTCCTTCAATTTTTGTCCTTTCAAACCCTCTCGAACATTTTCCACTCTGGTGTGATAGTAATAACGTTTTTTGTTATTGTATTATTTACATTTTTCTCTGCTGTCCATTCTTAACAAATTTTCTGAAACTTTTTCCCCAGCCCTGACACTGCTGCAGCCTGAAAACGGTGGCTCGATAAACGAAACTTCGTATTTTTCGCATTAATATAATTGAGAATTGGACCAAAATATGATGCAAAAGACATTAAAAATTTTTGCTGTTTCGTTTCTCTGCGTCTTTGGTTTCTGTTATAAGTGTTTCGTAACGACTTGTTACCTACCGAGTCAGAAGAAGAAGGAGGAAAGAATGAGATTGAGAGAATGCAGAAAATAATAATAAAGAATGCACAGATAAATGTTGAAATCTGTAATTCTTGTTATTCTTTTCCTTTCTGTGAGAAATTTCGATTGGAATTAAAGGGAAAAGTCTTTTTCCGGTTTATACCAGCCAGGACAGCAAAGCCCGCAATAGATATATCGATATCGTTACACAATAGTATAATCGAATATAGCAATGTTATTTATACTACGTCGGTGATGAAACTTATTTGACGTTCATTACAATTTATAAATTTTCAAACAATCGTCTTTTTCGTAATGACGTTTTATCTTTTTTTTTCTTAATCCTTTCACTCGATATATCTTTTCGTTATTCTCGTGCGATATTTCGTTCGTAATCGATTTAGTCTTAGTGTTTTGTTCGCCCTCGCCCGTTCCTCTCGCATATTTTTCACGTATATTGTCTCACGGTTTTCTCTTCGTATCGTGTCGTTCGGAAATGAATTAATCGTATTATTATTAATGTCGTTATTATTATTATTATTATTAATTATTTATTATTACTCATTATTCAATATTATTATTATTTCTGGTTTGTTTTCCTCAGTGTGTTTTTTTTGTGTGTTTGTTTCGTTTTAATAATAATACGAATAAAAATGGAAACTTAAACGTGATTATTAAAGTTAGATTGTTGAGCACAATTATTGATTTCTATGAGAGACTTTCGGGAGGCGCTGTGGGCCGAACTCATATCCGCAAATTCACCGGCGGACTTACCCTTTCGCGGCAACGTTGTGGCCTCCCCGAGCGAAGGTAACTCCCGCGGCTTCCATATCGGCGAACCTGATTGAACACACGCAAATTTTTCTTCGATGAGGCTTTTTATCTTTAAATATATATACTTCGCTATCCTCGATTAACAATAAACACAATTACGGGTACTTCACCACGAAACGGCCTCTGGCACTTGGCTCGAATGAACAATCCTCGTAACCATCGCATTTTTCGTTCGGAAAATTAATTATTTTTCAAAATTTAGCCAAATTTATGACGAAATTGTGTTCATCGAGATGAATAATTAGATTTGCATTTTTTGGGGCAACCTTGACCTGATTTCGCTAGTTTTCGCGTTTTGATTTCTTCACTTTTGTGAGCAAATGTCTGGATCCACGACTTTGTCGTATTGACTGAATTTTTCGAACTGAATTTACAGCCATTTTTCAATAAATTTCAAGTCGGTTTGGGATTTTTAAAAAAATATTGACCGAAAGGCTGGCGACGTTATAAATTTTAATAGCAAGCGATTTTCCATTCGAACGATGCTTGGCCCTGTAACAGTAAAAACAAAAAAAATTCTCGAGGCAACCGGTCGTCGAAAGAAAACGACATCGTCCTGGGCACAAAAAGGGGAAAAGCAAAAAGGGAGAAAGGTTTCTATGGTAAATATTAAAGAGGGAAAGAGGAAACAGACAAGATTGCAGCTCGACTATAACCCTCGTAAAGTTTGGTGTCTTCTTTTCAGTTTCCATTACTAGAGATTTGTTTGGCCACGAAACGTAGGCGCCGACTTTTCGAAAGAAAAAAAACACACGAAAAAAATGTACATTTTTGTTTTCTATGCAAAATACACTAATGCCGCGACACTCACACACGTGATCGACAATTAACACACACAGACACGTTCATTGAGTTTGTTTTCTGAAGAATTGAAAAAAAAATGTCGATATATTTATTTTTATGATTGCTGCATGACATTGGATGATTTTTGGAGCTTATCTCGTCCACGAGACAATCCTTTCATTTACAAAACGCAATTATTTCGTCCTGGAAATAAAATTCAACGCTCCTGCCCTTGTCCTCATTTAACGATGCGATTGAATTATTTATTTTCTCTGTATTTTCTTCAAGCATTAAAAATCGTACTTCGTTGATTATTGTAAAATTTTTAAATCGTAACGCATTAGAATTCTTTTTAACAAAAATTTTTAACTTTTGTATTTTATCGATAAAGCACAAACAATAAACAATTTTCTTTTATTTCTTGTTTTTTGTTGATGATTTTGTTCGTTAGTTTTAAATAGAAAATGTCGAAAACTCTAATGAGGGATGAGTGATGAATAATGAAGTGAAGATGAGAATTACGATTACGAACATGTGGTGATAATCAGATTTTCAAAATAATTAAGCAAGGCACAAACAATACTCATGGCGTAACATTAGTAAAGATAATATGTTTTTAAAATGTCATGATTATTTGCTTGATTTTAGTTTGTTTTGTTGGAAAGGAACGTGCCGTAACAACGTGCAAGAACTTTAGGAGCAATTTTCGAGCACCCGAAAAGTCGACGCCTATATGATTCAGGAATGCATGCAATTATTTTCTTGTTTTTTTAGATTCTATGTCGTATATATATATCGATAATTAGTGTGATTAGTATAACTCGTGTTAGGGCCTCGTGTGTTTTTCAACAATTTATCAATTATTTAATACCAACGAGTCTCGTAATAGAAATTGGAGAACAAAAAGTTAACAATAGTCTCGGTGAAACTCTACAGTTGCTAATATTCATTCAACAATTCTTATCCTTTGAATCTTGGATTTCGAATTAATTTATGCCTCTTGTTTAAAATTCTCGAATGATTTTTTTTGTTAGCTCTTTTTGTGTTTGTCGTTTTTGTGTTCCCAAATTCGTACGTAACCTACTTTCTACAATGGGCAATAACAATGATTACCATAAAGGTTTGTAACACAGTAACCAATGGAATATTTTGTTAACTATTAATAAATAGGCCAGCAAAGAGGGACATTATCGTAGCATTAAAATTTCGAATGGTGAATTAACGATTAATTAATAATTTACGTAGACAACCATTAATGAGACGATTGATGTAACGATTTATATTTTGGACCACGATCTTTCGTTATTGCTGCAAATTGGCTGGCAAAATCTTGATTGACCGTTAATTGAAATGAAATGTTGATAAAATTTTGAAAAATTCAAATAACGCGATCGCAAAACGTCCAGGTTGAATTTCATTTGAAATGTCTCATTCATGGGTGTTGGAATATTTATCAAATTGAAAATTAGCGAAGAAATTTGTCAAATTACAAAACGAGATTCTTTTATTTTTTTTTAGGCAATCTCGCACGCCTCTTACCAAGCTCCTTGACAGCGATTGGTTGATAATTCTCCGGATGATGCGAGGATTGTATTAATCGCGCCTGACTACCTGTACTCCCCGCCGAAATGGTCGAGGTCGTGCTTAACGTCAGATGATTTGGTGTACGCCCCAAACTTGTCTTTTTCTCCCCTAAAAAAGCCTGCGAGTCCTCTTCACCCTCGGACTTGGTACCCGAATCCATTTCGACTTTCACTTCTCCTGAACACAACCATCGATCTGTACTATATATTACATCCAATAATTACTAACTATTAGACCCGAGCTCTCTGCTCGAGCTTATTGGCCCAACAATTTTCAGCCAATTCCAACTTTTTCATGCTGCAATTTAAACTTTTCTCTCCCAACAGTATTTCTTTTTGCCTGTAACTTTTTATTTTGAATGGAATAGATCGGCTCTTTGTTTCCACGGCATCCTTAATTATCTAAATCCTTGGTAATTATCCTTCGAATCCTTAATAATGCGGATCGAATGGAAAAATGAAAAACATTAGTATGTTCGCCAACCTGAAGTGTCACTGATGGTTTTGCTTCTTGAACGAAAGGTCGGTTGGTGTTGAGTCGTTTGAGGTTCTCCGATTTCCTTGTCCTCGGAACTTTCGTGATCGACCGACGGTTTCGAATGGCTGTACTTTCTTTTGGTATTGAGCATATTAGCTAACAATTGTTGTTTACCCGCTTTCTTCGAAACTGTGCCTGTCTGCGATTGGCCATTTCCGTTTTGTCCTTGACTCGGACAAATCGGTGGCTTATCCATTTTTTCTACGTGTCCGGTCGACATGCGTGACAGAGTCATCGGTGGTTGACTTATGTTTGGCTTGGTCGATGGAATGCTCATGTTCCGTACGGATTCTCGAATTATTTGACGGATTGTTTTCAAAAATGCGTTTCTAAAGTCAGTCGTGCTGGAGGAGAAAAGAAAACAAAACATTTAACAAGTCAAATACTTCGAAAATCGATTCCAACATAAAAATCCAAGATTTGATAGTGAAATTTTCATTTCTTTTAAATTTCAATGTCCGTAAAAACTCTGCAAGTTAAAATTTCGTTTTCGAACCGAAGAAAGTCACAAATTCAAAGTTTCGTTTTACCTGTTAGAGAGAACGTAAACTTTCTCTGAACGCCTTTGCAGCTGACTTCGAAGGTGAATCAATTCCCAAAGGAAGTGCGAATCCATGTCCTTGGCGCAGCTGGCACGTACCTGGACCTCGGTCACAGGTATTAGCACTTGATACCGAATTATTTCTACCTCGCTCGAGTTCGTTTTCGTCGAGACGCCCTAGACGATGAAATTCGAAGAGAAAAAAGAGTTAATCAAAGACAAAAAAATCGTATCGTGAGGATTTTCCTGTTCAAGGAAAAAAGTTATTTTCTCAATTACCATCAATTTCTTCTTCTGCCTGAGTCGTTCCTTGCACAGGAACACCACAGCTGATTTGAAAACAAAGCACATGGCATGGAGTTCGAGTCCTTTTTTTATTTTGCCCAAGAAATCAGAAATGTTCAACCATTCGACGCCACCGTAGTATAACAAATCACCGGGACTCAGATCAATTGGCTGTAAATGTAAAATGAAAATACAAAATTTGAAGTAACCGAATTTCGTGATAGTCGAGTGAGTTATTAAGGAAATTCGATTCAAATTGAAATGAAAATGAAAATGAGGCAATTATCGAGGAAAACTATGGGTTCCCGTTGGTCCATTGGACCCCATAGTGTCTACATGGGTTCAAGAAACAGAAGCGATGATTAACGATTAGTGGAAACAGTAAGTATCAGCACCATTGCCATTTATTCAGTTTTTATGATAACGAAAGAATAAACCCAAGAAATCATGACTAATTATCAGTTATGAACGTGTAAGACTGTGTCAACGATTTGCCACGAGAGAAATGAAGTTCGAAGATGGAGTAAATTATAAAAATTGATAAAAATCCTTTACCTGTTTGCATGACTTTTGGTGTTGTCTGAACAAATGATCGAAGATGGCTCCGTATTCTTCGTGGATTCTTTGCATCTCATTTATGTGTTCAGCCACTTTTTCCATACCCTTAAGTGCCTCTGTGAAATAATATTTGTCCTTGTTAACGTGACATGCTCTTGAAATGTTTATAAATGGAAAAAAATTGGGACGAGAGTTTGTAAATTTCGTACCAATCAAATGTTGATGTTCTTCGCTCCTTTCGTCCGTCAAATTTTTCAATTGTTGTAATAACAATGGATATTTCAATATCCTCTGAATTGGCTTTATCAGATAAGACTCCAGTGTCGATGAATGTTGCTGACGAGGATTTCTCGCTTGTAGGAATTCTTGTAAGGCTTGATTTCCTTCATCTGCGATATTTCATGTTTTTATTTTCATTTATTTACTAACGATCAGTGAAAATTATGAGTTTCGTTAAAAAATATCGAGAATTGTTATTTTTCGATTACTCACTCGGGTGCAAAACCTTTTGGGCCTTTGAGTGACTGGCACAGAACGAGCTGTACAGCTTGAAGTGATTCACATAATGTAAGAAGGCACTTCCAATGGCAAACAGAACATTCTGTTGAATAAAAATGATAAAAAATCGTTGAGTTTGAATATTTGTTGTTTATGTTCTTGATGAAAAATATTGGTGTGTAATTTAACCTGAAATTTGCTGGGAACGTCATACTCCTCAAAATCTACCGCAGCTTCCATGATGTTGTCGAGACTTTGTAAAAATTGTCGTTGAAACGTAATGATTTCTTGAATATTACCAAAGAGTGCGTTGATTTCAGCGTTTGAAAGAAAAGTCTCGCGTTTCAGGGGCTCCAAATAATTTTCCAGTAAATTGTTTAAATTCTGTAAATAACGATTACGTTTGTGAAATCGAGTTTTCAGATCGAATGAATTTCGAATAAACTTTTGTATACCTTCACGTAAGTTCGTTCAGTCTCGATCAATTCGGAAATGACTTTCTTAAGCTTTTCAGCGTCGCTCAATTGTCGACTCGGAGTAAGTACTTGAGAGTGTGAACTAACGACACTTCCGGTTGGACTAGATTTTCTAGTTTCACCGGGCGATCGACATATGCCGGTGACTTGTTCAGCTGTTTTTAACAAATTTTCGATTTCGAAAGAATTCGTTCGTGAGGTTTGCTTGCCATTTTCCAGGTGGGAACCTGGTGGGCAGTCTTGCATCATTCCATCTTTGCCTGAAAATCATTGTGCCATGGAAAAGAGTGCTCGGAAGAAATGGAAAAAAAAGAAAAAGATTTTTCTCGACTGATGAAAATTAAAAAATATTTATCTGTCTACGAATGTTCATGGGAATGTAAAAATTCTTAACCTCCGCCGTAGAATCAACGAGAATATCGATTCGGCCAAGTTTAATAAAGCGGTTGATAATTATTGTAATTAAAGGCAAACTCACTCCAACCCGGTGCCGGAACGATGAGCCCGGTTATCATTTCTTCACTGATAACTGGAGGATCGGTCGGTGGCGGTGGACAAACGAGGCTTTCGATAATATCATCAGTGACTCTCATTATCCCTGAAAGATCGGGTGGCTCTGTCCTCGACGATCTCATCATCATACAAAGTGCCAATTCCTCTTGTAATACACTCTCGAGATACATCATGTCCAAATCACTCACGATAGCTCCGTTAATCACCATTATTTCATCGCTTTTGATAATACCTGCGGAATTGACAACATTTTATTTTTAGCAACGCTCATAACGAATCTAATAAAAATGAAATGTACAGAATTTTTCTCAGTTCGTCGGAGACGAAAAAATTCGTAAAACGCTCGTAAATATTTGGGATTTGAAAATATTCCCGAATAAATTTCTTTTCACATTCGTAAGCGGATCTCTGACTCCGAGAAACCGAAATATGAATTTTATCTCGAGGTGGAAGGGCATTTAAAAGAACGCTGATGAATTTCCGACGATTTATTAAAAGTACGAAAAAAGAAACTCAAGTTGATGAAAAAAAATTGCGCTGATTGAAAAGTATTGATTTTCAGAAAAACCTCCTTTTTTCATGCATAAATAATTTGATGAAATTTATTGTGTTGGCGTGATTGGGAATGACGTATGAAAACTGTGGATTCCAATTTTTCGAGATAATTTCGTTTTGTTTTATTTGTAAATCCGACTGGCGTATGAGGAACGTGAGATTTGGATAATTCCCAGCGTTTTCCCTTCCCAGAATCCCTTGGAGAGTTTTCCTCCCTCGGAATTTCTACACGGACGTACAAACTCCCACGTCTGTATTCGTAGGGATTCGAGCTGGATGTATTTACGTGGGTAAACGTGTTAAGAACGGTTCATCAGAGCGCGATCGTCGAGTGCTCGACGAGGACTTTGCTCGCGAGCAACGAGCAGTGAGTGACGGAAAATCGATGAATAACCAATAGACACGAGAGCCACAAAATAACCGATAGACATTATACCGTGGGGTCTATTCCAACAAGACTTTTTTCACCTCTCAATTTCGGTACCAATTAATCGACGAAAAAAAAATCATTGATTGCTTAACCGTGACCCTTTACCTTTTCAATATAACCAGCCGAATCGAACCCACGCGAGCCAATCTTTTGACCACTAAATCTCTGTGAAATTCATGTCGATTTCGTCCACCATTTACCTCGACCAAATTTTACAATAATAAGTCCTCCGGGATCGAAATTGAAAGACGAGTGGATTCCAAATTTTCAAGAGCATGCAGTGTCCTCAGAATTTGGCAATTAGAGATTGAAAAAAAACTTCTGGCAGATTGTACGATATTTAGAAAAAAAAAGAAAAATGGCCTGGAAAATATTTCGTTAGAGTTTCCTCAGGAAACTTCGACTCCGAAATAATGAAAAAGTTCAGTAATGAATAGTCTGTGCTCCTGGATTTGAAAAATCCATCGGGAGAATTTACGAGGAAAATAAAAAGGAAAAATATTTCAGAAAATGTTGAAATTAGAAAAAAAAATCAATTTCGTGCTGAAACTTTGGCTTCTACCTACTTTGACATTGTCATTTAGTTGGAAAGATAATTGTCAAAGAAGCATAAAGTGAAATATAAGAGAGCACGGATATTTTATTTACCGTTATGCATAGCCACGCTTTTGTCCTCGACTCTGCTTACATAGCAGCAGAGTTCGTCCTGTCTGTCTGAATTTTCGATGAGTTCAGCCTCGACCGAAAAGCCCCACATTTGATCAAGAGTATTGCGTTGTAATTTGACCTGATAAAGTATTTTGGCGCAGACTTCGACGATTTCGTGAGTGTGAAGCTGTTGATTAAAATGGTTGAGCTAATTGACAAGCAGGAAATAGAAGCTTTCTCCAAAAAATATTGAGCGAGTGTAAGCTCGTAATTCGAATGATTAATATTTTTTGAAAAATGTTGAAAGAAACAGAGAAAATGTGTGATTCGTTGGAAAAATCTTAACTCCGGTAAAATCTGTGATTCTTTGAAAAATCATCAACTTACGTAATTGTCGATGCCATCAGTTCTGTGTGGCACGAAGTAATTGTGGTCTTCCATGTCCCTTCGTTTTTTAACTCGAACAAAGTGTTCCATGGGATTGAGACCTTTTCTGCTGCAGGCACTTGCCAGGAATTCTTCGACTGTCATTGCGTCACGTAGAAATACGGAGACGAGCTGTAGAATTCAAAACTATTCGTTATCGAATCGTTCTAATGGAAGAGACACTCGGCAAGACTGATTTCAAGACAAACTCGTTCTTTCTACGTCATTTTCAGCACGTTTTGGTACAAATTGCCTCGTAGAAACTCAGCCAAGGGGGAAACTGTAAGTTCCGCAGTCAAGGTTCGTTGCTCGCATCGATGTTGTAATCATACATATTGGAATAATGATCGAAGAGAAAATAGGACTGTGAGATAAGTTACCGAGAGGCTCCTGTGTATTCGCACGGTCAGCAATAAATTTCAAACATCAATTAATGCCCATGTAATTTGATCGAACTTAATTAACGCCGGGATTCTCGTTCTCTCTCCTGTTCCGTCTCGTCTCTGTTTTACCAATTACTGATGGGCACAGAGGGATCGCGTATTATTTGGAACACGAGTCTCGATAATTGCACAACCGGATATAACGCGCGTATAGCATTGAAACTCAATCTGGACAACGTCATTCATCAATTTACTGACAAGCATGGGCCACAAATTCATTACTTTTTATCGAATCATGTTCAACGATTCTCGTTTTGACATTCAAACCCCAAAGACCTTTATCTCCTTCGGCACGTTTCCAGCTTTGCTTTTTACGAATAAAAACTTAAAATTTGCAAATTGAAAATTAATTGTTTTTCATCGTTCTTTGCAGTCGAACTTGACTTTGGAATTTTCGGTTTTTTCGGGTGTTTTTAATGGAAAATCTCACCTGATTTTCCGGTACGGAGACCTTGACCGATTTTTCCTCATCCCTCGACGATATTTGCAATGATCTGCGACTCGAAGCGCTATTCGATCTCGACAAAAGTGGGGGCCTCCTTTTAGTGGCGCCACGACCAGCCAATAAATTGTTCAATAATGAAGGGCTTCGTGCACAAATGAACGCGTGGAAAGACGACACAGTAAATACTCCGAGTTTGTTGAGGGTTTGTTTCGTAGCTCGTGAGACGTGAGTCAAGAGACTCTGCGACATAAACAAGTTGCAGATGTTTAGAGATTTGTTTTCATTCGAGAAATTTGTTTAAATTATTATCGTAAAATTGATTTTTCGGTAAAATTCAAAAAAAAAAAAAAAAAACAATGATCACCTTTGGATTTGGCAATTCGCCACTTTGCAAACTCGCCATGTAACATCTCAAGCGAAATTGTTCGCAATGCAATCGTTCCAAGTTTTCTTCCCATACAACGATCTGATTATTTATTTGCTGTTTGGTATCGACGTCCGAAACGACAGACTGTTGAAGATCCGCCATGTGTTTGAGCTTGTGATCCTACGAATTTATCAAACATTATCGATTCCCGAAGGTCGTCCCCACTCCTCTCGCGTTGCAATTTTATTAATAAAACGAAAAATAGGGAAATCTATTATTCCCAGGATCGAACAAAATGAAGAAGAAAAATACGAGGAGCAGAGGTCGATTGACGCGTCAGAAAAAAAGTCACTCACCGAATCGATTGCCTTGTCCAAACGGCCTATCTCTTCCTGAAGAAGATGGAGAGTCCCGGTTTTTCCACGATGACGAGCGAATGCAGCTGCACATGCCGAGTGTATACTGTTCACCCAATTCTCCAATTCCACTTGACACGGTGCCTATTAATTCGAGTGAATTTTCAACAACTAAACGAATACGGACTATCAATTTCATCGAGAATTATTCATGCTCTTCGATTTTCCAAACTTCCGAGCGGAGGATCCAGTTCTTTTCCAAATTATTACAGACTCGAGTGCATTTTTTAATCCGTGAAGTAATCGTCCTTCGCTTTTTTCGAGTTTCTTCTCTTTCGATAAAATTTTCATTCTCATGATCGTCCACTGGACAAAACGCTCAATTACCAATAAATAATTCGTGGCAAAAAACGTTTAATCCGGTTTTATAATTGTTTTATTAATTATCGTCAGAGATAATTAATCCGAAGCGTGAAGGACGCGGTCAGAAGGTTGAAAAATCGATAATAATTGTCAATGATGAGTAATTAGCCGAGAATCGCTGAAAAGCTGAAAATAGTTTTAAAGGAATCCAATAATAAAATACCTGGAAGAGATAAGCATCACCGAACGCAGTGCTAAGACAAAATATATAATCCCTCTTGGGATGTTCTGGTATGGGTTGCATTATTGCACCATCGACGATAATAAGATGCTTGGGTGCTGTTTCCACTGCTCTGCTCTCGTGAGAATCACAAGGATAAAACAAAAGTGTCGTACCCTTGAGACAAACCCAATAGCCTTTCCAGCCCCTTTTCCTCGCCAATTCAATCTGATGCTTCTTGCGCAACAGCCATTTTTTAACGCTGAGAAATCTGTCGATCGAACGAACGCAAAGGAAAACGTAAAGAAATTGGATCGTCCAGGGTTAAATTTGATCGAAACTTCATTAAAACTTTATGATTGAAATTTCCATTCAATCACCCGAGATGGATTTTCCCTTTTTGAATTATTTTATTCATTCAATAATTACGTTCATTTGCAAGTTTGTGAAAAACTCTTTGTCAACATTTCTCACGTTGTATGCTTATTCCTAAAACTTACCCCGCTTTGCGTACAGCACCGGTGCAATTAAATGACGCAGCAGCAGTTCCTGTCTGTTTTCCACTGTACGGTGAATTCATAACGCTCTCGCCATCGTCGTCATCGCTTACCGCGGTCGTTAACGACATTCTATCGTCGTCCGACATCTGGAACCAATCAAACATTTCGTCTCTTGTTGAAAACCAAATTTTGCCTTTTTTTTTTAAATCGTCAAAAATCGTTAATTGATGAATCAATGTTCCGATGATTCAACGGGCACTTTGGGAATTGGGGAATCTGGCTCGATCTTTGGCAACTTGCAAATCTGCCTAGTTGCATATTTCTCGAGGCGGGAATATTTGAATTTCTATAGTTTTTTTTTTGGTAGAATTTTGATAATTTTGGAAAAAGTGACAGAGAGAAAAACTTTTGGTTATTCAAACTTACGACTCTCTTGAGAAAGTCCGCATTGCAATCGTCCGCAGTAACGTGCGGATGATAGTGACAGTAACAACTCTCTTTTAACAACTTCATGTTTTTCTTGGTCGATCCGTTGAGCTTGAACATTATTTCCTTTCTCGCGTGGCTCAGGCCGTCGATATAACGCTGTGCCCAAGTGTTCAACGCTCCATTTATTATTTTCAATAATTTGCAATAATAACCCTCACCGTAGCCCTGATTAACCTTTTCCTCCACGTTCTTGCAATTGAACCAATACAACTTCTTTGATTCATTGATACATATGACACTTATCTCATGACGTTTGCACAAACAAAAGTACTTTTTGCACTGTTTCTTGTGAAGTGTCTCGAGGTCCGTATAACCGCCACTGCCACTTGGATTATCATCGAACAGTTCATTATAATTGGACGCATAACCGAACGACGGCCATCTTTTCTCTACCATCATTCGCTAATCTTCTTCCACGAGGTGACTAATTTTCTTCTCTATTATTAAAAACCAAGAATCATCAAAAATCGATGATTACTTGATTTTACGATTAAATTCTTCCTTCTGTGCATCCAAATTCGCACGTTATCAGAAGCGTCTCTTTGCGATTTTAAAATATTTCCCTCCTTTTCCGAACTTTCCATTCTTCGGGACTTCCGGAAGCAAAAATTGACGAAACTCCAGGCAATTTCTAAAATTGCTTCGAACGATGTTGATTATTGTTTCTGTTGAAAATATTTTCCTTCAAATCGCATAATCGTATTCAGATCAAGGATTTTTTTTCTGTTTCTCCGTAGATGATAAAAATTAATGGAAATTTTTTCTCATTACGTAAATCTTTATCTTCTATATTTGTTGATTTTGTATTTATCTCTCGACTCACACTAATAAAGTTTTCTTTCAATATCGCTAAAAGTATATTTTCTCCTCTGACCTCGTTTTATTTTCACTCGAGTACGTTTGGTTCCCGAATTCTTTTGTCGAAGTTTTTTAATATTCCTTCGTTTTTATTTTCTCAGTTCCCAAGACATTTCGTGTATACATAGAAATATTTTTTTAAATACGCGTCGAAACGGACCATCTATATAAAAATAAATGATTTTTCTCTATTTTGTTGTTTTTCTTGTTGTAGTTTGTTAGCTTTGTCGATTCCTTCTCAAAAAATCTTGCTTTCGACAGTTACTCTAAAATAATTTTTCTATTCGCTTCGATTGATAAAGCGCATATGCAAATTCTTCATTGTCTTTTCATGTTTTGATGGAAATCCAGAAAGCCATTTCTCGCGGTAACATAATCCTGCTGGGTTTCAGGCTCGCACTAGAAAGTTGTTTTTACATTGAAATTCGTACACGAGGGAATTTGATTGATTTTTGTTTGCTTTTCACTTTTCTGTTTTCCCAGTCGTATATCCAGGTACCTGGTCGATATTTCGCGCGTTCCACTGACAGCAATGAAATAATTCTTCAATGACGATGATGTTTGCGAAGGAAAAATGAAAAATCTCGAAGGGAAACGAAGATGAAGAAAACGATCGAGTCTCGCGTTTTTTAAATTCTCACAGTAGAGCCTCGTTCAGAAATCGGTGTAACGTTTGTTATTGTTTTTTGTTTGTTCATTCATTTATCACAGCAGCGTGGAAATGAAATAAAATGCAATATTTTCCACCCATTATCGGCGATATCTGTTCGTATATCGAGAAACTGTCTTTTCCCATTCATCGAGTCTCTCAAATAATAGTTGTCTCATTAATCGTCTTCTTCCTTTCGTAATGAATAGCAAGGGCCCGAGGTGATTTAGAAATATCGTTGAAGCGAGTGTCGTTCTCGGGATATCGCGAGGCAATTTGTCCTCATTATTTATAGAGGATGCCCGTTATCCCTCGGATCTTCAAGTTCACGAATCACGAGCGTATACATCGACAGATACATGGCACACCGTTTTATTTCTCTTCGACACGAGGATCGATCTTTTGCACTCTCACCCTCGTTCAAGCCTCTCGTTATATCTCGACGATAAAAATTTTTCACGAATAATTAAAACAAAAGAAGGAAAGAGCACGTTCACTGCGATAATCAGTAAAATCTCCGATCGTCGAGTCGATCAAGAGCGAATAATGATTAACGGAACAAGACGAGAAGAAGCAGGCAAAAAATTCACCGCTGCACTTTCTTTACCGCTGTTTTTCTTTCGACGCTACATCACTTTTTATCGAATGAATAAATGCCGCACATTATCGTATATCCCCAAAATTCCAGCGTCTCCGAGTGGCGAATCCAAAGAGATGGATCGAGAAAGAGGCACATTTCCACTCACAATAATCCATCACCCAAATCCCCAGAAATGTCAAATATTTTTTCTGACTCAATGATCCATGAGCGTTGAAACGATGAAGGAAGTGAACAAAATAAAAACAAGTTGGTAAGTCTCAATGGAATGAGAATGAGGAAAAGATCACAGCAGAGTCTTATGAGCAGGCAGAATCTTTTAATCACGTCGACGAATGTTTTCCTCACGATCTTTCGGCACGGTGAGAGAGCAGTCGTCTTGACTAAACTCTCGGCACATATGGGACAAACTAGCGAACATAAATGTGTCAATTCCGAAGGGAAAATGTTCAAAGGGCGAAATAAAGTTGGCCTTAAAAGGGTCTTGAATGAAGTAAGTCAGTGTGCGCGGTTCGGTCGTCTGAACGGATCGTACGAGATATTTCGTTCCTCTGGGGGGATTCCGTGCGACGCAATGCCGCTGCCGGATATGCGAGAGCTTTCTCGCTTCAACGTTTATTTGCGTCTGTCCTCGTTGCCGCTCGGATCCTCCGATGGAAGCTATGCTCTTCCGCGCACATATACACCCACACACTCATGTATGCAAGTGTATGTACATAAATACATGAATATAGGCAGAAGTTGGAGAGAGGGTTAGGTTTAGCGCCAAGATATCCAGCGAGAGAGTAGAAGGGTTGAAAAGAGGGTGTTGAGAGAGAAAGAGAGACCGAGAGAGAGAGAGATAGAGAGAGAAGGGTAGAATGTAGAGCCGAACAGGTCGAACAACCAAGAGCGCTTGCTCGTCAACTCCTGGTGGTGAGAAACACAAGAACCTCCCAGCCACGAACGTGCTTTTCTCCAGACTACCGTTTCTGGTGCCTTGGTTTTTGGTACTGCTGGTTTACTGATGGTGCGCTGCTGCCGCTGCTGGAGAACGCGGAAAAGAAGACCCTCTCTATATACGTGTATGTAGAGAGAGATATATGTGCCTCTTTCTTCTCTTTCTCTCTCATTCTCTCGCGTTGCTAATGTGCTACCGGTGCTGGTGCTGCTGCGATGGGAATCAATACCCGGGGTTGGATGTACGTACGTAGTTGGCCCGGTGGTGGTGGTGGTGGTGGTGCTGCTGCTGCTGCTGCTGCTGGAGGTGGTGGTGGTGGTGGTTGTGCTGGGCTCTACGCACTGGGGAACTCGAGGTTGAGGGTCGAGAGGGGCGTGAGAAGAGGGCTTCTCTCTCTCTTCTCTTTTTCCTTTCTTATACTTTTGACCAATCGCTTCAATCTTACTTTTTCATTGCTGCACAATTTATATGTTTATGAGCTTGAAACACGATGGTTCGCATTTTTTGGGTCACGATGTCCTTTTTCACACAAACATTCATCTCGCTTTTGTCAACACGTATGAGATCCGACGAAAAACGTTTCTGAAACGTTTTCGTTCTCGTGCGTATTCCTCCGTCGTTGAACTCTCATGTTTGTGCTGCTGGTGCGGCGATAATTCAATTCAATAAGTTTCATTCTTCTAATGGGATAAATGATTGACTTAATTGATCATTAAAGCGAGTAGGTACCCGAAGCTTTCTGTGATGTTCGTCAATTAACGAAACACGATAATTCCAAAATTTATCGTCACTGAACAATCTGTTACCAAATAATTTATATAAATGTCGAGTGTTGTTCATTTCACGGCCGCATGGTTAAGGTATTTGGATATTTACGGAACGATATATCGACAACAACCCCCGAAATTCCTATCGAAAATCATTTCGTTTGATAGCACAGGAATTCTCTGCAAATTCGCGATGTCATGGTCCGGACTTTCCGATGTGGAATATAATATTAAGGGGATTTTAACCTTCGACGAGTAACATCAAATACTCGACCACAAACACCGCGGACGATTCATTGGGTCGAGCGAATTTCCGCTGTCGCACGAAGCGTCGTTTTTTTTTCTTATCCACTAGAAATTTTGACGTGTCACTGAAATTTCTGGCGGCATGACCGATAAAAATGTCAATCGCACACTCAAAGGACACGGAAGATAAAAATGGCTGCAACTTTCGCTCACATCTGGACCGGAGTGCCACAAATATAATTGTATTTTTATTTCTTATTACGTATGTTAGATTTATGCGTCTATATATTTTGGTGAATGTACGAGTTGGCGAGTATGCGGGAGGACGCATTTCGACTGTCTGCTCCTCTGGACATGAGCCAAAGAGCAAATTATTGCTTCTATCGTATGTTACCTTGTCCGCAAATATTGTCGTTTCTCTTGCAGGAGAGAAGGAGGCAGAGAGTGTTGTTTCAAATTGTTCTCTATTGTTTCAATTCTAAGAGGAAATACCAGGCGGATTAGGGGGCATTGAGAAAAAGCCTCGAGGCTGTTCGAGGCTTGCCCGAGAGTAAGGATGTGAGAATAAATATAAACACAGTTAACGAAGCTTCCCATTGCAAAAAGTCTCCATCAACAACCCACGGTCACTTGCTCGGGCAACTACTGAGAGGGCTTACTCGTACAACCAGAGAACGATGTTTTTTTCCATTAGCCCGCAGGGCTTTTGCATGAGGTTTCTGGTTCCGCGTCTACCTCGTCCAGAATTTCAATAAAGTTTTTGTTTTTATTTTCAACGATTTTAAAGTTTATTGGCAAATTTTATACTCCCCAGAATTTGGCAATTTTTTCTTCGGAATCTTCAACGAGTTCTCCGGACTATCGGAAGCATTGATACTGATTTTTCGGCGGAATCTTGATGCCCTATTAATTTTAATTTAATTAATTACTCGTATCGTTATATTTAATAAGTAAACTGGCCATTCATGCGGTTCAGTGAACTTTTTCATCTTAACGGAGCCGAAAACACCCTCCTAGATTGATGTGTTTATATATCTATGGATATGGAAAGCAGCAATAAAGTCTCACTCCGGAGGAACAGCGCTATAAGTCTTAGAATCCCCTCGGCGATCCTCTCATTATGTTTTCTGAGCTTTGCAACCCTCCGAGTCTTTCACGACGGCGTTTCGAGCACAGAGCCTTGGTTTTTCGCTAAGATACTACGCACAGTGTGTATCTATATGTAGAAGATAGTAGCCAAGTGTCTAAGGGTGAAATGTACGAGGAGGATGAGTTTACTACGGAATGGAATTTTCCACACTTGGCGCTTGGATCCCGAAAATGAAATCTGATTGTAAAAAATGGAATTATTCAAATTGTTTGTACGTGGAAAAGCCTTCAATTTGTTAAATCGACGATGAGCCAAAAAAAGAAACTCGCGAAGAAATTTTGATGAATTTATAAAGAAAAAGTGTTTTCATTAAATTTTCAATTCGCATGGAAGATCCCCGAATGATTATTTTCTTCATAGTGGAGAAGAATATTTGATAGCCCAGGAAAAAGTAGAAACGAGCATAAATGTCTGGACGTGTGTGGGTCGATGACAAAATGTCTTGCGGAAAATAGGGCCCTTGTTCCCTCACAATTCTCCGTCTCGAGGAAAAACTTTTCGTCGAGATGGTAGCACGAAAGACGCGATTGTTTCTCGAGTGCTTCAAGGAACGTTATTACTGTATACGGTGTTAAAGAGAGGAGAAAAAAAGTCATGAGAGCTTTCACGTTTCGAGGTAGAGGTCCACGCGATACAAGCCGCGCGCACGTAAGCGGTGCAAAACATTTTTGGATATTCCAGCTCCGACGAACGCTTCAATTTAGAAAAAATAAAAATTCCAAACACATCGCGATGACATGGAAAAAAAATATGAGGGTTTTTTTAAAATTCATTTAGTTTTTATGAACTTTTAATTATTTTCCTTTAATAACCTCGTGGAATTCTTTCGTTCGACTTTTTCCTCAAGAAAATGCAGCGTTAATGCGCATGCACCTGTTGGCAAGTCTGGTTAGCACAATCTATGAGCAGCGGAGCTTTTGCACCCGTGGTTATGTTATATAATGTGCTTCGTACGTTGGTAAATACATTCGTCTATGTATGTAAAGTACAAATGGTAAATATATGACGTATATATAGATATATTTACAGAAACGACATAACACGATTGTGTATCACGCTATGGCGCCATAAATACTGCATTATGAAGCACTAAGCGTGCATCGCGTACTTTCGTAGCGATGATATCGAACGAGAAAGCACAGAAGAAGAAGGAAGGAGGAAGAAGAGAGGAAAAAAGGAAAAAAAAGGAGAAAAGCTGTGCACCGAAAGAACATTAGCGAAACGAGAGACTCTGTACCTTGCTGTGGAATATTATATCACGAGGTATAACGAAACGATATTCTAGCTTATCCTCTCATAATATATCACGAGAATTATGTACTCTGTTAATGTTATTTCATTCGTCGTTTTTTTTTCATTCATCACACGAGTTGTGGTTGGGTAAAAAGAAATGTACGTTGTTCGATAAATCTTCGTGTCGGGGATTATCGTTCACACGGTTTAACAAACTTGCCATGCCTTTTAGAGCGATTGCAACTCTGCTGAAATAAGTCTGGCGTGAGGAAAATATCGAAACGTGCAAATGGAACTCGACAGGATTTTTTTTTCATTAAAATTTCTGTGCTTATTTTTAAAAAAATTGTAATCAATGCTGAAATGGAGATTTTTTCAAATTTCCAGGGATGGAATTTTGTCTCGCAGTGACAATCAATTTGTTTTTGTTATTTTTCAATAATCATGTTTAAAAATGATGAGAAACGAGCGGACGGAATGCAGGAATTAATAAACGCAATGAGGGCGTTTAGTTTACGTATTAATATTTTTAAATCCTCTCTTTATTCGAGCCAGCATCCGAAAGAGCTCGGGACTTGTAAATATATGGAGAACGTATGTATATTTATTGCGGTAACGACAAGGCGGAAAGGTAAAAAGCTTTTTGCTCTGTACGAGCAGCATCGTTTCGTCAAAGGCTTGGCACGAGAGGAATGCTGTGCTAACCGTATGCTGCTGCGAAGATCGTCGAAGAAGCGATGGCTATGAGCGAATTGCGAACGCGAGGCAGGGTCAGTAGGTTATCGATGTTGCGGGAAAGGACACTGCGAAAGAGAGAGAGAGGGAAAGGGGGAAGGAGAGATAGGGAGTGATAGAAAGGGTGGCCTTCCTGCCGCGTTAACCACACGCTATAAAAATAGATTCGCGAGTTCGAGCTTTCTATACGTGTATGTATATAATCGTACAGCACAATACTTGGATATATACTTTGTGCACAAAAGTTGTTACTGTGCATTTCATCCCTGGAGAAGAAATTATTGTGACGACAAATTTGCTTCTCCCATCGAAGAAATTCCATCAAAAGGACAATAACTTTAATTTCATCCTCGATGCACAGCCTCTCGATCGTGCCATCAGAACTTGAAGCACTTATTGTTAGAATTCTCTGGACTATAAATACCGAGACTTTTCGTAACGAACCGGACATTTCTCTGTTTTATTCCACAATAAATTAATGATCTTGACACTTGCCAGAGAAATTCTGCAGTTGATTGGCTCAAATTTCACCAGTTATTTATTGACCAATAAAAAAGTCAGTCTGATGACTCGAAATAATGGGATTAATCGTGTCAGTTTAATCACATAATCATAATTAATTATGTAATTCAACGGAAGGTGAAAATTGTTTCAATTGAATGTTAAAATTGGTCAGAAATTTGGTGATACGAACGATAAATGAGGAAGATTAAAAGTTGATGCGTGGATAAATTCTGATAGGGTGAATTTCAGATCGCAACTTGATTTGCTCGCTCGTGAATCTTTTACTGCTGGTAAATTTTATGATCGATTCGCGAGACGCTTTTGAGAGTACACGACACGAGGCTGTTTCGTGTCACAGTAGTAGTACTAGGCAGTTTTGTCAGGCACGTGCTTTAGATCCTCAAATGGATATTTCAAAAAGGGGGATGAAAAAGAAATGTCTTCAAAGCGACCGGATATGTACGAAAGCGAGCATAAAAAAATTGGTATATAAAAGACAGACACATGTATGTACAGGTTTTCGTATGTAACCGAGTGCTCTTTCGTCTCGAATATCTCGTCGCATTACATATATTTCGACGTAGCATTGTGCAAAGAGCAAGAAAGAAAAGCCAGTAGTGACTATCCTCTTGGTCGCAAGCAGACGAGTACACGTAGTTTTGTTTTGTTTACTATTTTATTTCGCCTCAATTGACGAGGAAATTTTTCTTAAGAGAAAGCTGCACGAAAATGCAGTTTTCCACAATCGAGGAGGAAATAAGGTTCCGGGTGAATCGTTAGTCTCGGGTAACGAGAGAAACTCGTCAAAGTGTCGGGTTATTTTATTTCGCGACTCTTTGTTCATTTATTTTTATTGAAACTGGTTTTTTTCCTCGTTCCCATTCGTTTATTTAGTTTGGTCGGGATTCCGGGATATTTTGTGATTTAATCATCGCAGCCTGAATAGAGAACGGACGGGAAATTCGTGAAAGAAAAACTTTCATTTGGCAGCAACGCGGATAATGTTTTTCCTGGCAAATCTTTGAATTTGCACAACACGTTTTTCTCACAGAAAATCCCACCAGTTTTTCTTTCGTGCTAAATTTAATTTTCGAAAGAAACTGAAATCTCGAGGCACGAGCGAGCGGCTGAAAAATTTGATTCTACAAAGTCAAGGGGAAGTTCGGGGCCGGTTTTTTTTCACGGCTCAATGGGATCTTGATATTCAAGTGATAAAGGTCAACAGGCACTCTTCCAACTTCTACTCACCTCGGAGGACGTCAAGTAGCACAGCCTCGAGTCCGTGCTCTCCAGTGACGCTTGTTGTACAATTCCGTATCTACCGTCCCTGTCAGACATGTAATCCGATCTAACGCTGTCCTGTCTGTCAAAAGTCCCACTGAAACCGACCAAATCGATTTGATCCAATAAAAAATCAGTTTTCAGCGAATTTAATTATTTGACAAACTTTCTATCAAATTCGTAGGTCAATGAGCAAAGTTTCGAGTGCTTACGGTGTTTCCAAATGAAAATAAAAATCAAAAAGTCGCAAATTCGTTGCACAAACAAATTAATCGAAAAAAAAAAATAAAATGAAAGAAAAATTTCACACTGGAGATTCGAAAAAGAAACGAAATGGCCCGGGCATTTTCAAGTTTTGTGCCAACATTAACGTTCGATAACAGTCAATTTGTTGGAAAATAAAATCGATTTAAAAAACTGAGATCTCGAGACAATAGAGAAAAAACCTTGTCGGCCAGAATGCACTAAACGGAACGAAACTCGCGACACGTATAAGCAACCTTTCCGAAATAAATACTGGAAGAAAAACGCTTGGACCGAGGTCCCAATAAAAACTGTGAACGAGAACAAGCTCTTGAACAGGCTGGATTTAACGAGGCAATGAAAACAATATGACAAAGTCACCGTACGCCTGAGCCGCCAGTCGAGAATCCCGCAATATACTGCAGGCAAAACGATAGGCAGTTGAAACGATATTTCTCTCCTTTTTTTTGCATCGTGCACCTATCAAAATGCGATTTAGCTTAGTATACATTTTTTACAATCCTGGGAAAAGAATGGCTTTTCCGTACGACCTATTTGGGCTGGTATTTCCGTCGGAAAAAACTGTCTAGCGTGAACCGGTTTAAATATTCACCACGCCACTTTTCCAGCCCTTTTGTTGTTGCTTTTTCTTTTTTTCTTCACTTTGTCGCTTTACACGATGTTTCGTGATGCTTGTTCATTTTTTTTCTGAGAGGATGTCTGAGGATTCGAGTTTGTGTTAATCCTTTGTTGACACATTCGTATCGGGCAATGGGATTGGAAAAAAATGTCTGTGATGAACGCCGCTGAAATATTGATCCGGGTCAAAATGACCCAGTGTGTCAACGAAGGGTTAAATATTAACTCAAAAGGAAAAACGTAATTTCGTAATGAACCGATGATTTTTATACTTTTTTCCTCAATTTTCAGCTTCGCCCAAATCCCTGTCTTGTCTCTTAGCGGAAAATTAAATTCTTCTCCTGTAATTACAAGATTTTTGTTCCATTTTTTATGTTCTCGAGGAAAATTGGCGCATGGAAAATTTTTCATAATTGCCCTTTGTCCGGAGCAAAGCACTGTGTCGACTTTGTGTATATGTACTTTCGTACTCGCTGCAACTCAACGAGCGAGTATCCATCTAAGCAAAAGAAGTTCTCATTGTGCTAAGAAAGGGTCAAACCGTTGGTTATTTTCGTTTCGTTGGGCCTACATTCTCAGACGAGCTGCTAAGTGGCACTGTTTTACGAATGAAAACCACCGAGCGAAACCAGCCAACAAGGACGAATCGAAACCCTATCCAATGGGATAATATTACAGTGCAGTCAGCACAAAGCACTCCATAATTGTCCTGCACGAAGCTTTGAGCGACTAATTTTCCCAGAAAGTAGGTCAACACTGACTGCAAGATCAAAACGTTTTGTCCCTTCGTTCCCGCTCGTTTTAATCTCGACTATGTGTTCTTCAACGTACCAACTTTTTTGGCTGATTTTTTAACACGATCTAGAGACTTTAGTACAAAATTTTGAACCCTCGAACAATTAGCTAATTGAATCTTCGTTTTTTTCCAGTCAGTGCACATTCCTGCGCTTTCTAAAGCTTCAAATTTCCGGATCTCAACTTTCTTCTCTTTTTCGCGCACGACAACGATAAAAATCTATTTTTCTACGATAATTGCCAATCACAAGGGAAACAAATGCAGAGACGATTCAATGTGTTCTTCGAAACAGTAATCGACTTGGAAAACACTTATTTACTCACGGAGTTTCCAACGAAACGGTCGAGCTTATTTCACACTCGATAAAAAAATGGTTGAAACTTTTTTTTTCTTGAAGAGAAAATCTTTCTTGCAATACCGGGAAACCATACATGGTCGCCCCTTGGTCGTGCCATGAGTCAAGGGCTAATTGGAGCCACCACAAAAGTCTTAGTGGGGGTTGTAAAAAGGTTCAACGAAGCTCGACCTGTACTTATGTAAGCTTTGACCCTTTGAGCCACAGTGGGACTTGCGTTTCCTCTCAGTGTTCCTCCTGCAGTGCTTTTATCGTAAACCCTTCGAATGCACATCTACTACGAGTGCATATTGGGTTCATTTGTCGAAAGGCCGTTTTCAAATCGTTGTATTCCGGTAAATACGGATTTTTTGTTATGGCCCTGAATTTATTAGAGGAAAATGAAAATTAAATGCCAAACAATTGGTGACAGAAAATTTTTCGGGTCAGAACGACCCAGTATGCACTCGAAGGGTTAACATTCTTGCAAGACGAAAAGTGCGAAAGTAAATGATCCCTGGAATGTTTACGAAGGCAGCAAAAAAAAATACGAACTGTCGTTTATCGTTAAGGAAGTTTGCAAAATGAAATTTGAAGTGTCTTTCAATTTTGGTCGCAATTTTCCAACTGCATTTGGATCTGCACGTTCCCTTAAACGAAAAAAAGGCTCGAGCAGCTCCGTGAGAACTTCAATCTTTTCTGAAGACGTTTTTTTGCAAGTTATCGGTTTTAAAACGACGAACCCGCAAATTTCAACACTACACTTTGGGAAAAATTGGCAGCTGGAAGGGTCAAAAGCTGGTCGATGGTTAATGAGACGTATTGTTTTTTCTCACCGTTGCTCGAAAGAGTCTGTCCTGTTCGACTTGTAGCCACTGTCGTTGAGGCTTCCCTCGTGTCTGAGCGAGGGTAATGAGTCCCAGGGTGATTCTCTCTTGTGTCCACCGTAGTTGGGATTCACGGAATTCGAAGCACCTGACTCAAGGTTCGAGCTCCCCGATCGCCAACCGTCGGAATGACGGAACCACTGAGCCCTTGCTGATTCCCCGATGCAGCTTTGACATCTTTCAAAAAATTTACCAAGTATTTCGACATTAAATAAAAAATCAATCAACATCGTCAACCCTTCGAATAAAAATCAATAAATAATAAAAATATAAAAAGAAAAAGAAAGTTAATCAAGAAACAGAGGCAATCATTATTAATTATTGTTGTAAGTTGCAAAGCAAAACGTTTCAAAGGATTTCGGATAAATGAAAAATACGAGAACCGAGAAAATAAAATAAAAAAATCAATAAACGTCGTCAACTTTGCCCTTTGAGTGAAAATCAATAAATAATAAAAATATAAGGAGGAAATGAGAGTTAATCAAGAAACAATGGTCAACATTATTAATAATTGTCGTAAATTTTATAGCAAAACGTTACAAAGAATTTCGAATAAATCAAAAATACCAAAACTAAGAAAATCGTCACGATTTTTTCCTGCTGATTAGAAACAACGAAACAATTACATAAGTTCGTGGTCGAATGATAATTTTTTTTTGTGTGAAAATAATAAAAATGTGCTCTTCGACATGAATAACGAACCAAGGATGTAAATTTGATGATTTTTGGATCTTACCTCGAATTATAATCACTCAAATATCCTCTTTCACGTTCAGCATCGCGTTCCCTCGTTTCCCTGATTATTTCGTTTCTGTCACTGTAATAACCATCACGATCTTTGTTGCTGGGTCGTTCGTTGCAATAACGATATGAAAGGGGAAGTGTCGACGATTTGTTATTATTCAAGCCTGTGAGAAAAACGAAATTTATTTAATGATGGATCGTCTGCACAGAGTCTGAGAGTTGGAGTTTCGAAAATGTTGCACGAGAGAAATAAAACAAGTTAATTAACGTTTAGATGCAATTAATATTGCAGAACGGGCGTGCCTCCATAGCGAAAAGAATAAAGCTACTATCTGAGAATTTCATCCCCCTCGGTTTTCTTGATAGACGAGAACGTCGACGACAAAAGGGCAAGAGGGGAGCTATAAAAGCCAATTAACTATACTTGCGTGCTATTATCGACGGTTCGATAAAATAATGAAGAAAAAACAGTGAGCAGCAAAAAAATAAACATAACAACAACCCTCTCGTGCAAATGGTATCATTGGAAAACTTACGCCTGCGCGTTCCGTGCGGCGTACGCTGAACGTTAATTGGAATATTTTCCGCAAATTCTGCAATCATTTTTCAACAATTTATCAATTAGTTGAATCATCAATATTAACAATGAAAAAACGACAGTCGACGTTGTGTCGATAAAACTTCGAACACCGAACAAAGATGAAAAATGGAACTTGGTGCATGAAAATTGGTTAAAAAAATTAATTTTTGTTTGAAAAATAGAAAATTTTCTTTCATCAGTTGAAAATTTCACAATCGTTTATTATTTCGATGTTTCTCCGTCTGTACTGTGACACAAATTCGTTTGTTATACTTTTTTTATACTTCAAATTTATATTTAAAATTTGTCCCAGACTCCAAATACTCGAATCGAAAAAAAATGACCAATAAATTCGAGAAATTGATATTAAAATAATAAAAATTCGTCGGATCGAAGGAATGAAATAGTTACATCAATATTTTGTTTTTCTGTTTCTGGCTAATGAGAATAAAAATTACCCAAGTTTTCCATGCTCTGGGTGAGAAGAGCTTCGAAAGTGTGCAAGCTGTAGCTCTCAGCGTCCATTCCTTTAGCGAGTGTATTACGAAGATGCATTTCGTATTCGAGTAACAAACGACTCGTTGGACTTCCAGGTGTCGATACCGATTGCATATTTTGCTGCTGATATGTTTGTCCTCCGCCGCCACCGCCGCCGCCGCCTCCTCCTCCTCCTCCTCCGCCGCCCTGGTTGTTGCAACGACGAGAATTGCAATGGTTCGGTTGCTCCATGTCCGAATTGCCATTCGATGAGCTCGGCGTCGTTGCGTAGCATTGATTGTCGAATATTACGTTGTCTGACGGTGGGGAAATGTCACCTGTGCACCGATTACGTTCCAAATCTAAGTACAACCTGCCTCTGCCGCCTAAGACAGAGCAGATGAATGCCTCGTGCAGATATGATGGAAATGGTGCGAATTTTTCAATGACGAAACTATTACATAACTAAATTCTCTTTTTTCCATCAACTAGCATGATGGACTATAAAATTCAGTTTTTTTTTCTAATTTTCTACGCAACGCATCATTGGCCAAACGCAATTTCCGGAAGAAACAATAATAAACAATTACAAAATGAAAAAAAAAGATTTTCGCGTCAATTTTCTTTCGATTGTTTTTCTACTTTCGTAAATACTGCATCCGGCTTCGTCGAAATCGATCAAAAGTAAAGTATGTGGCCTGTTTCTATTTTGTGACGGTAATTTAATTTTAAAGAAAACTAGTTCGTCGTAAAATGGAGCTTGGCCAGTGACTCACATGTCCAATGGTTGACCCCCAAACACCACGTTCGATCTTGTTGCTCCAATAACCATGGAGCAATGAATTCGTCAATATTTTCTTCTTTATCAAATTTTCATGATTTTTTTTTCGTTCGTGAGATAATCTTGAGAAGCAAAAAATCTACAAGAAACACGACGACGTATTTTTGCTTCTCAGAGTCGTGTTGAGCGATTGGAAACTTGAGACTGAGGCGCGTGAATTGCTGGCAATCATAATGGCAAGGAAAACTGTCAGTGGGAAAAATTCTCGTGGCGAAGATTCTGATTTCTTTTTAATTTCGTAGTGTTCGGGGGTTTGTTAACAGTATGAATCGAAAATCAACATTCCCACAAGCTTGATGAATGTTCAGAGGCACCTCAACGATGATTATTACAAGTCTCGGCTTTCAGACTTTTCGAATTTGCCTCTATTTTCAAAATCAATAAAATGATTCGATAAAAACTCGAATTATCGGAATAAAAACCCAAAAATTTGTAATTATCCTTTGGAATTTACTTGCAAAAAACGTGCAAGAATTGTGCTATTTATTGCTGTGCAGCTTCGATGGAAACCACGCGTCAATAAACCATCTACGCAAATAGTTACGTCTTGCGAAAACGAATGTCTAGTTCGTGTTTATTCATTTCCATGTTTGATTAACTACGTTCATCTAAAATCTTCGTAACTTTCCGTACGTAATTCGAATGTTAAAAATCCAGTGATACGATGAAAACAAAATTCAATCCCCTCGTCTAACGGGAGCATTCATCTAGATGTCAAATGAGTAAATGGAGCAAATGGAATATAGGAAACGGAAAATACTCCGAGACCTCTGAATCGAGATTGAAAACGTATTGCAATAAAAATGTCGCCAAAAAGTCGCTCGCGGAAAAAGACAAAGATAAAAATGAAGATTTCATACTAATAATGATCGAAATGTTTGTTTTTTTTTCTAAAAAATTCCGCGAGTGATTTTTCAGGAAAATGTCGAACAAAACAACGCAATGACCTGATCAATCAGTTTTCCAACTTCACTTTTCTAAGGGAATTAAGAGTTGCTTAAAAAAAAGGAAAAAACTAGATAAAAATGGTGAAAATTTAGAAAAAAAGTTAAACGATCATTTTGGAATGAGTGGTAAATGAAAAATTTGATTGAGCGTGACATTGGATTAAAATGATTGTAACCGTTTGTACCGGTGTACGGACGTCCCAGCTCGTGTACGCTGCGTGAAACTTGGCATTTGTTGTTGTACGGACGTCGATGATATTCGACGTAATTTTCGTTTTCAGCTTCTGACTGCATGCACTTTTGATTGTTGTTGTTCGGATGATAATAATTAATAGTGTGATGACGTTTCATCGCCATTTCGGGCGACGTGACCGAACTGTCGATGCTCGGCATTGGCTTGAGCATTTTTTTCAACGTTATCGGATCGAGACTTATACAACCGTTTTGTGCATTTTCGATTCTCATGTCGTCCGTACTCTTGCTCTTTGATTTGCGTCCGTTATGATTGTTATTGACGATATTAAAAATATTGCCGTTTTGCATTTCGAGCTCCGTATAGTCCGCCGATTTGGTGTGATGCAGTTGCTCCTTTCTCATCGATTTGTTTTGCAACGTTCCACCAGCTTGGGTTCCCTCCGATTTCAACGTTTCACGCTCTCCACTTCCGTTCTGCTGGGTCGCACTGTCCTGGTGTTTAATTCCTCTCTTCGGAGATATCGTCGTACCCTTTTCTTCGGGGCTGTCAATCTTTCAATAAACAAAAAGAACGTGCGTCATCATTTTTTCTACAATGGAGTAAGGAAGTTGATTATTTCCAAAAATGGAGCCTTGAATTTTCAAACCGACGCCACAAAATCAGCGATTTCTCAAATTTCGCGAGTTTGACCGATTTTTTAATCAATAAAAAACAAAAGTGTGACTTTTTTTTATAATGCAATAAGAAAATCGAGAGTTTACGTAATTTTTCATGATTGTCAATTTTCTAATGGACGAGAACGACAAAATCGGAATGAATCTCAATGAAGAAGACCCTAAAACGTTGAATCCCTAAAAATCTCAGGGCTCCGGGATAATTGAAACGTTTGGTGCATTTAAATAACCATCGGTCCTTAAATTAATTGATTCCGAGAGCAATTATGAGGCAAGTTTCGGCAATTATCACGCAACTGTTCAATATGGGGCGTGGGAAGTAGAAAATGAAACGTTTAGTGCTGTAAACGAGTGTCGTCTGGATGCTGATCAATATAATTATTTGAAAAATAAACCACATCGAGGCTTCGTGATTGTTTTTTTTTTCTTTTTTTATCCTTTTTGTTGTTTTCGTTCGTTTCTCTTTTACCTGTGAACCAACAGTTGCAGTTCCAGTCGCGGCATTAGCGGTTTTCGGAGTTGTCTGACAAGTTTCGTTCTGCTGTTGTTTGTCTTTGTATTTGCACGAGTCACCGGATTTGGGAGTTTTGCCAGGTGTATCGTTGGCGTTGTTGACATTATCGTACAGGGAAGCGCTCGATGTTGCTGCAGTGATTTTGTCACGATTCGGGGTGGATTCCATGTCCGATGAACGTGTCATTGTTCTCGGTAACGTTGACGAGCCTGTGACAAATAAAAACGTTTTAGTTGATAGAAAACTTGGTAGATTCGGAATTTCCATTTTTTATTTTTTTTAAATTCATTTTGCTAATTTTTATTATTTATGCAGTTTTCTTATCACATCGCATTTTCGGATCTTGATTCCTCAGCGTTGACAGTTGGTCCAAACGCATACAAGTGCATTGGGGAGCGGCTTTCGTTCTGCTCGGCGATGCTGGCGTCGACAATGGCTTTATTCGTGGCTTGACTTTCTGCTTGTTCCCTTGCTCGGCCTTGAACGAGTACAAAGAGGCCGCTTTTCTCGGTGTCTTTGTCGATGGTGTCTGCAATCGTTGAAAGCATGAGTTCATTTATATTTAGGGTCGTAGGAATTAAATTCATTCGCTCAGATCCGGATTTACGAGAATAATACAATTGTCACAATTACTTGATTGAGACAAGGCGAAAAAAAAAGCCTTGATGTACTTTTTTTCTCGTAGAAATCTCGAGAAGAAAAAAAATCGTTCACCACGAAATTGTTTAATTTGCAGCGAGTTTTTTCTTCGACATTCAGGCTTAACAAACGGCGTTGAACATTTTCTACTCACACAACATTCCTTGAATTGTTTCGCATCGATCGGAGATGTAAAATTGAGTCCCCAAGTGTCGTTGGTCATCGTATCCTTCCAGTAAATGAAACATTCGGAAGCCTGACCGATTCTCGTTCCTGAAGAAAATTCACATAGCTCTCGTTATTTTTGCAATTCTCTAAGAAAATTCTTTTCATCGTTTTCTTTCACTCCATTCTTTGGGACTTTGTTGTTTTTTCATTTGTGACAAACAAATCTAAATAATCGATCATTCAGAACTGATAACCGATCATCAAAGACCACGGAATAAAAATATTCAAAGGGAATGAAAAAGAAAAGTGAGGATTTTTATTTCTGCTGAGGGAGAATTTAGGGAAAGTTGATACCTGGCTGTACAAGTCGAACATCCAGGATCTTGTCGACTTGACTGTTGTAGGCGGTGATATGGAAGACCAATTCAGGCGTGTCCTGGAGGCATCGAATATTCACAGGCACGAGATCCTCGGAAACTTGTTGCCATTTGACAGTTCCAGCGCCACTTGCACTCACGTGAAATACTTCTGCCCAAAGTCTGCAATCAATCTCTCAATTTAGACAAAATATCGAGCCCAATGAAACGAGACCATAAAAGGTAATGAAAAAAAAATTGCTTTTTCTCATGAAAGTAAAAAAGAAGAAAAAAAAACGGAAACGAAACGAAAAAAAAGATAAAAGGAAGCAAAAGAAAATTGGGAAAAAGATTTGAATCAGAAAAAAAGTTTCTCAATAAAAAAAATATCGAACCAGTGAACAAATCGATGCAAAAAAAACAATCGTTTCTACAAAGATTGACGTTTCGTTATCTAAAGGCTATTTGAAGCTGGCCGAGGTGAACAAATTTTGCTAACACTTCTAACAATCGTGCAAAGCATGATATACGAATAACGAAATATTTAATACACGTGTATACATTATTGGGTATCAATAACAGAGAAGATCGTGCGCCCGAATATGTTGTGATTATTTAAGGGCCCAGGAACAACGAGGACGAGGAGAACGTGGAAGGAATCAAAAGGTGAAAAAAAGTGCTGTGAATTCATGAAATAATGAACTGTTTCGTCAGGGAAAGAGGAATCTTATAGATTCGTTTCAAGGAAATGAAGAAGTTGAAAGATTTGTGAAAAGGAATTTTTCGACTCGTAAAAGAGCTTTTGGGCAGATTTAAATTGAATCAGCATGACATTTATTTAGAACGAAACCCAAATTACTGAACGAATTTCATCATTCAATAAATTGGGTCAGATAGTTATTGTTGTTGTTGTTTTTAATAAGGTAAACAGTTTTGGATCAAGCTCACCGTTATTTACATCAAGTTTGCTTCGAGATTCTCTATAAATATTGATGAGTTTTAAAACAAGTTAAACGGGGCATTTTTATCGTCACTTTTTTTTAAATTTTATTCCTGGTATTAGAGAATTTTTAATTTAGGCACTGAAAGAATTATATATTCATCGTAAGAAAAAAAAGCCTAAAAATTACTTCCAATTTTCATCAGTGCAACAATCCTTTTTATTTTATTCGAACAAAACGACAAAATAAATTCTTCTGCAGTCCAGACATTGTGAAATATCTATTGACGACAATGGATCTTGGTAAAGTTGAAAAAATGAAGAAAATGGAAAATGTTCATGTTCAGAGTTTCTAAGATTTTTGGCTGAGCCGAATAAATCCTCCATGTAAATTAGCACTTTCAAAAAATGCAATCGTATGATAAATAGCGAACTATTTGTCAACTTTATCAAAAGCTTTACGAAATTTTATCATCTCTGCAATTTTGTGGCGTTATTGGTGGAAATAATTTGTGATTATTTTCACAAAAAAATAATTTCGTTGTTATATTGATTATATAATTCTTTCAAGCGATAAAAATATTATTTCGTAAGCAAATATCGAATAAAATGTTTGACGATATAGAGGTAGATAAAGTAGAAATATTATACGGGTGGATAAAGAGATAAAAATCGAAAGATAAAGAGAAGGTAAGATGGTCGAATGGAATGGTCGAATGGTATGGTATATGCGCACCTCTTCTTCTCTATTACGCTTCCGCACCTGAGCAAGTGGCCAGCCTCACCCCTGGGGACTCCGATAGCGGGTCTTGCCCCAGCTTGCCAGGGTGAGTCCTCATCCCGGTAGCCTCTTTTGGACAGGGGTGCACAGCTGCATGAGAGCTTATTGCCCATTTTACAAATTTCCTGATCTCCCGAGCTGACGTTTCTTCTTATTTTTCCTTATATTTTCCAGGCGTCAATATCCACGGAGTTTGAGCTTTTATTTTCCATTAATTAGTCATGTTGACAGTAGCGCATTCCTCTCGCGTTCGTGACGATCCCGAGGTAGCTAATCTTTGACACAACGTTTTGGCTGTTTGATGATACTGATCTGGCGTTTTTTAAAACTCTTTTTGGCTCGTACTTTTGTTCCTTTTGTTTAAGCTGTTAGTTTGAATGTTTGGCACCAATTTAATTGAGTCGCCGAATAATATCGGCCGTTTCGTTATTTATTCGGAAGCACTGAATGTTACGGTCGATCGGTTGCCGAATTACCGATCGCTCGATCGAACCACGATTCCTCTTCGTTTCCTTTTTTCCCTTCTTTTTTATTGTCACATCATTAATGCTGGCTGAATTTATCAGCTTTTTCGCGGCATGATTGCTGCGAACAAAAATCATCATCAGTTCATTAAATTCCAAGGATTTACATGCGAAACTACCTCTACGTTTGATTAACATTAAGTTTCATTCGATTAGAAACCTCAATCGAGATTTCATCATGAGATAATCGTTCTCCAGGCGAAAAATGAACGCCCAGGACATTAGTTCCAATGCCTCGATCAAATACATCAGGAGATTAAACTCATTGTGAGACGAAAAGTAGTAAAAGCTCCGGTTGGTCAGACGAGCAAGAAAGAGACCGAACAATCGACTTCGTACCGCAACATTCTTCGTTGTCCTATCGTCCCTCGCTATCCCGTGCCTTTTTTTCAATGGGCTATACAACACGAGATTTACAGAATAGTAAACGATGAAATTTCGTACGTACACATCCGATAATCGATATTATAGCACAAGAGGAAAAAGAGGTAAATGCTGACAAGTCCGAGGATCGAGGCCAATCTCCTAGCACTGAGAAAAACCTCGCAATATATAAATATATGTGTACTCTTCGTACATACTAGACTCGTATGTGCCCACGTATATATATATATTCAGGTTTAAAAGTGGCTAATATTGCCTCTTCTGTACCAAGAGGCAAAATGGTGAATCGAGCTACGAGATAATTGCGAATCTGCCATGTTCGTCGACATTGTGTCCTAACAGCTATGTGGCTTCTGGCTATAGAACTCCCCACGACCTCTGTCGTAGCGAAGAAAAAAATGCTCATTCAGTAACGAGTTAGCCAATGAAAAACCACATACGATAGAATCTCAACTTTTCTCTAATCTGGAATGGACATAATCCAATCATTTCACGTAATTACTTTTCAAGAAAATACTCCACTTCGAGTTCACGTTCGTTTGATCATTTTTTTTTCTCGAAAACTTGAGTAAAAAACAAAATTAAAAAACTTCCGATTCCAATCAGGATTTTCGAATCGAATTATGAGTGAAATTTTTTTATAAATCGCTAATCAGGAGGGTTTATTTTTTTTATAGAATTTAGTAAACTGATTCCGTTCGGTAAAAATCTAAATATCGTAGAGAAAAGTTTGTTTTTCACTCTCGCATAAAAGTTTTTATGATTGAATTATTTCTTGTAGACACTGATGAGGCAAGCAGAGTTTAATTTCCATTTTATTACGCGTTCGCACTCTCCGCTCTGAGTTATTCTTGAAAAGTTGAGTAACAGCTTGGAAAGAAAGAATTTTAATAATTTCGAATAATATTTTAGACATTATTCTTCATTCTTCATTCTCTGCCTTCCTTTCACTTTAATATCCAAACGAGCCATCACCGATCTGACAGGCAATATCACAGTGAATGCTTTTCTGTTTTTCTGTTTTAATTATCCGCACCCTCGACTTTAAATTCTCCCCAAACGTCACGAGCGTTGGTAACACCTGACGAGGGAGTTCACAGTCGAAATTTTATCTGCTAATCCACACAAATCCCAGTATCGATTACACGAGGCAAAACCAAGCGACGTAATAAATTTAATTAGCTCGCTTAGTAATCTAATGTTGTCTCGATTCAATCAGAAATCAGGGAAAATCATTTGGAGATGAAAAAATTTCCATAAATCATCGTGAAAAATTGCGATATTACGAAATCAACAGCTTTACAAATTAGAGCATGAAAAAAAGTTAATTGGTTGAACGCGACGTCACAAAATGGTATCGAAAGAAAGAGTCACATATTTTGAACACACATTGATAATTTATTGGAAAAAGCGAGAAAAAAGGTGAATTTGCGATTCCGGGATGCTCGATGGATTGAGAATTCTGCAACGGTTCAAAGTCTGGGCTTATCGGAGTCACGTTGAAATGATGTTATAGATACGAAACAGGAAACTCTTCCAAAACAAAGATGACCTAGTTCAAGGATCGAATGAGTAGGGATTGCAAGCACGGGCGGGGCGGGGTGGAGCTCAACGAGAAGGATGACCGAGAAAGAGAGAAGGCGGAAGAGAAAATAGGGAGGCTGCAGTGATAAATATCGGCAGTAGTGCCAGGAATCCAAATCCTTCTTAAATCCTGTGACTAGATCAACTTTTACGGCCTGTTTCTTCGACGAAAAAGAAAAACAAGTCTCCGCACGAGTGCAATAAATAATCCAAAGAAATATTTCTTTCCTCGCCGAGATATTAGGCTAATTAAAAATCTGTGGACAACGCCCTTTGGGAATTGGCAAATGAACATATTTGTGTGTCCAAGGATTATGAATTTGAAAAATAAATCGTTAGAATTTTGAGGTCATTCAGAGCTAGATATCGGAACTTGGATTCCGGGGTTTTCTTTATAGCAGCTCGCCGGATGGAACGACGAGAGCGAAAACCAAAAGAGGCTAAGTTCTATACGTATATATAAACGTGCATACACACAGCCTCACGTATATGCAACGTTTCAGCGAGAAACGGGACACGAAAGAGGGTACAAGAGCCAGGCAGGCAGGAAGCCAAACGCGCTGGGCGAATGCCGGGGGTTCCGATTACGCGAGAAAGACAGATAGGAATAAAGAGAGAGAGAGAGAGAGAGAGAGATACGCGGCATATAAATGCGGTGAAACGGTAGGATATATAGGGAAAAGGAGGGAAAGGGAAGAAAAACGCAGCTAGAAAAAGTATCGCGGTGTGCATTCTCGAATTCCCGCGTTGCAATATGCACGTATATTTCTATACGTAGATACAAATGGCGTGGGTGCAACGAGCTTCGTTCCAAAGACTATATCGATCTTCAACTTTCTTTTCAGCCACTGATTTTTTTCTTACTAAAAAAACAACGGCTCAAAAAAAAGCTATGAGCTTTTATATTCAGTGCCAAAGTTGTTACGTATTACGAAAGCCTCTGGGAATGAGCTCTGTGCAAAAAGTTTGAAATATCAACATTTGTCGTAGCGCCATTCAATTATTTGCTTCAGAAAATCAAACACTTGGACCAATTCTTGTCAACTGTACCAAATGGTCTGCACATTTTTTTGGCATTGAAGAAAATTCATCTGGCCCATTGTTATTAAAGCAAATTGAATTCTTGGAATTGGAGTAATTTTGTTGCCATTCGAAACGTTTGCAAAATCTTGTTGCTCTGCGTGATTTTCGCTGCTCAATTAACCCCACGACATTTGACTAAAATCAAGTTTTCATAATGATGAATTATTTGCGTAAAAATAAACAGATGAAGCTTCGAATATCCGGCAACTTTAAGGTCAGATATTTTTATCGGAATGTATTCTCATTCCTGTGTTGCATCGTGCCAAGCTTTTTTATGGCTTTCTATGGGGACAGACAATTTTTTTATTCGGTCGCGGTGTTTCTTTCTTTTTTTTTACTCGTCGCAATGGCATTGCACCCCCGATGGTAAATGAGGGTTGACCGAGCGATACACACCCCCGGTGCGAGAGACCGGGCGTCGAGGTATCGACGGTTCGTTGACTTGCGAGGTCACGAGATACTGCCCTCTATACATAGTTATACACGACCCATATGTTCCAGCCATAATTATTATGAATCTTGGACGAAGAGCCTCGATATTAAAATCCTGAATTTCCTCTCAATCATTCACCAGCATTTCGTTCTGAATTTCGTACATCACGATCTTGATATTTTCCTTTACCAAGACGCATCCATCGGGTGGAAACTAAAGCAATAATTTGAATCGTCACTCGTCGGACTTTCCACCAATTTATTTTCGGACACTTTGATTATTTTACGAAACTGAATCACGTTGTTGCGAAATGACGAAAAATCGATTTTTCGTCCAATAAAATTGTCCAATGCAACGTAATAATTTTTTTGAACGAATTGTCATTGACGGAATTTTGTTGCATTTAAAATTGACATAAACTTTTCAAATGTCATTAATATCGACGTTATCTTTGGGTTCAAATGATGAAGAATATTCGATTTCAGATAGTTTGAGATTTGTGAATAATAAACATGGATACAGGCATATGAATAGCATGCATGCAGATTGTATTTGTTTGTATATATCTGTCGGGATTAGTGACACGTTTGAACAAAGTCAATAGCCCTATTTATTTCCATATGTGTGTTGAACGACGATATGGCTTTTAATGCGATATATAGCATGTGGTTATAACGTTGCATCGTTACGAAGGGCTTTTAGCCCAGGCGAGAATGGGCGTGGAATTTGCGCGGGATCGTTGCTATTATCGTTCGACTGCACACGAAGCCCCGGGCCCACGGGAAGCGATAAGGCTCGTTCGCACGTTTGCTTTACTCAATGAAAAAATGAAAAGTTTTATCGCTGCTGCATTTTTTGTGGAAGATAAATATTTCCGAGTATTTAGAATATTGGGCAAATCATTTATTTCAATAATCGAGGACGTACGAAACGGGGAGCGTCGTGGTGCTTAGACGCTACTGAGCGACCCGCTGTGATGCACTCTCTCACCCTCGTTATGCGGACACTCGCGCCCTTACAATAAAATACACACGGTAAGAGCTTTTTCCGAAAAATTTCACACTTTTCGCGAGATCCGATGAATCTCGAAGCTTCAACTTCATTATTTATCGCTTAATCAAACAATTATCAAATTTATTTGTTTAACTGACTCATCGACGAATTTTCAACAAATTTATACACGAATTCCGACCCTTTTTTTATTCTTCCGGTCTCTCGAGTTTTTGATGATTCTTCACGATTGTTTATCCACCGATTTACGAACACTCTTTTTAAAGGGACGAAAAAAAAACGTAAATTCACAGTTTTTAGTTGCGTGGAACGAGATTTTATCACGCGCGATTATTTTGATAAACTTTTTATCGAAATTCTTCACTCGTTATTTTAAAAAATGCATTTGCCCTCGGACCTCGTCGGTATTTTTGTCCACCTTGCATATTCGTCCAGAACGCTGCTTTTTTGACGAATTGTCGTTTTCGACGTTCAGGGGATTGGGAGAATAATAAAAAGAAAAAGACGCGGATGTAGGAATTTAGCGTAGAGAATTCTCACCCGGAAATCGCAGCCCCAGGTGCAACCACGACAAGCCCCGTTCTTCTCGTATATAGTGCAACACAGGAATTGAGGCGCGGCGTTTGCGATGCTGCTGGAGGGTTGGTGGGTCGGCGGCAAGGACGAAGAAGGAGAGGAGAGAGAGAGAGAAAGAGAGCGGGAGAAGGACGACTGCAAATGTCAACGGTCGCGATCACTGACACTACGTACCCAAGAAAAAGGAAGCAAAATATAGGCACAAAGTAGCTGGCTCAAAAGTGCATCGAGAAATGCACAGTCTCTGGGCGAAAATTAGCCCCGTAATGAGAAGAATATTATTTCATTATCGAAATACGAAAAAAATCCAAAACAAAAATGAAAAGAAATTTCTTCTCGTCACTTTCAATGATTATTTATTGAATTAAATAATAATTTGTTTAATAAACTGGATCAAATGACAGAATAAATCGTCGACTATTTATTCGATCGCGATCCAACTTATTTCCTTCCCAAATCAATCGTGGCACTTGATCAAAAATCCAAAAAGTAACGACACAGGAAAACACGAATGTGTGAATGTTCAAACATTTTGCTGAATTTCCATTCAAACATTGTGAACCTTTTAAATTGGATTCATTCTCGTTTCTGTGATTGCTAAAAAAATTGAATTTATATTTTCCTCTTTCTCCAAATTCTATGGTTTTCTTTATCGGGATTTCATGGCTCTACTTTTTTACAATCTCCCAATAGAATTTAAAGAATAAATTCTCGAGTTCCCTAAAATTTTGACGTCAAGTTTTGGACTTGCAAAGCACCGAATGTCTCGAATGATTCGGCTCATTGTGATTAATCACTCAACCAATTGATCAAAAATGTTTTCCGTCCATGAGAAAAAAATCAACAGAATTAAAACGAATCTGCGTATAAAAACGCTGTTTTTGTCATGGGGTAAAAAATACAAAAAGGGGTATCATACCGTCATGAAAAAAAAGGATATTTCTTACGTAGAGTGCAAGGAAAAGATAAATCAATAGCCGGTATTTATAAAAGCCCTTTCGCTATCATTATAAAAATAATAATTCTGCATCAGCGTGATGAATGGTGAATTGATTGAAAGAGTTTGAGAAGTGTTTCTGCAGTGGAATTTTTCCCCCACGTAATCACAAATGACAGTGGCAATGACTGTGAAGTTGCGACAATAGTAAAGAGAAAAAATAAAATCCATTGACCTTATTTCCAGTCCGTCACGAATTCAGTAAATTACTTCGTGCCAATTACCAACTGCTTTGAAAAAGTGTATCATTTGGTGAAAGATAAAAACACAACACACACACAAAAACACAGACACAGCTGTGAAACGAATAAAGAACCCGGCACGTCCCTAAAAAAGTCTTCTAATCATCGTGTCTTCGCTAGCTCCGGCACCGTCGGTGCTCCACCCTTATTTTTTTGGCACTTTTTTTGCACGAAACACCGCGCCTCGATTGAAAACCCGTTCCACGTATATTTAAGTAGCGGAGGAAAGAGATTTAATTAATAGTGGCGAGAAGGCTCGGTGAAGGAGAGAAAACGGAATAAAATGCACCCTGGAGAATATTCGATATTACGCAGTGCTGTCAACTGCGGTATTTCACTCGGTAAAAAAGACAATTTCTTGCCGCAAGCCCCGCAGAGTTGGAACGACAATTAGTAGCAACTCATAACGAACGTTGTGGAAAATAAAAGAGGAGGAGAATAAATGGAATGACGTTGATTTATACACGATGACTTACGGTCGACGACATCATCCTCGACGGGTTGGGTGTGCGTCGTCGGGAAAGCTCAACCGCCGCGCGACACATCGCCATCTCAGGGGTGGGGGGTTGGGGATGCGCGATGCACAATAACACCAAGACAGAGAGAAACTAAGAGAGGGAGAAAAAAAATAGGATTTTATCGTAAAGGTGTGTATGCACCGTTGCATGTATACAAATCTGTATATAGAGCGTTATATACGGCGAAGAATCAAGGGTGGGGAGTGATAGATGGGCGAAAGGGTTGACGTTCACGTAACGGAGGTAAAATCAGTCGGCGAAAGGATGGAAAATCGCAGAGACTTTGGAGAAAAAACAAATCGAAGCGTTCGATAGAATTCGACGAGTTATTTTTTTTCTACGTGAATAAAAACCAGTCACAACGCGTGTTGATAACGCAACGGGGCTGGAGGGTGGATTGTGTATACATTCGTCGAGCCGTATTACGATTTTTCTTTCGGATTAACCATTCGCCCGCAACATCTTTTACTCTCGACTATTCTCATCAAACTTCTCAACCACCGCACCCACTAACGCGCCCTCTTTGCCTTCGTCTACAACCCCTTCTTTTGCGGACTCTTGCCGAGACAGAAAAAAAATTTCGCCAGAGAGAAACCGATAAGAAGATGGCCACCACCGAGACGCTAGCACACCCGGCACTGTTCACTGACACTCGAGCAACAAAAAACATCCCCTCCTACCCTGTCTCGTTGAACTTGCTCACTCACCCTCTTCTCCTGCACAAATACACGTTTTCCAAATAAACTCTCTCTCTCTCTCTCTCTCTCAACTTTTTTACTCTCCTTTTTTTCTTTTATAAATATTGTGTCGCTATTATTATTTTTAATGTGATTTTAGATACTGTACCGTTGGTGGAAACTGCACTATGTTGTGTCGTTGTTACAACGTCTTCGAATTTCACGAGAGGACGATTTTATCCGAAATTTTGCCATGGGACACTCGATGGCCGAGACTCTACTATATTTACACGTAAATTCGTGCACACGCCTGTATACATATACATATAAATATAAACGTTGGTATATAGATATGTATATGCACAAATTTGTCTTGGGGAGCACGGGAGAGAACCAAGCCCTGGTCCACGAATGCGCCCCTAGCCGAAAATGTCAATATCCCCGCTGCGCCCGCGATGCGCCCGCGACGTGTTTCCTTTCCTCTCTCGCTCTCCTCCCTCCCTCGCGTTCACTCTCTTTCTCGCCCACTCATACACTCACCCACTTTTTCTCTCGCTCTCGATGTCTCTCGGTTTTAGATTTCTATATTTTTTCAACCATTTCCCTCCTTTTTCTCATTGAATCATTTTTTTTCTCGTGCACTTGTGGGATGAGGAACGAACCCTGAACGCGCGCGATGTCTCGCCTTACATATTTACCGCTCGGTAGAATATTAATGATTTATTTAGCTTTTTCCCCCACATACGAATTCACGCTTCGATACTTTTTTTTCTTATTTTTTGTTACGTACGATTTATTCGCATTTTCGTGCGATCGTTATTTCGGGATGTTTACGTTTGCCCAATTTTTACACGGTAAATAGTAGATTAACTCGCGACGACGTCGTTTCGCGCATTGCCGGCGTTGCTCGTCGTCGTGGAATCTCCACGAAATACAAGATCAACGATTTATACATACGCGAGGGCGCTGCAAGCACACACCGACACGAGAGATGAACACACCGGGGAAAAAGGAGAGCGATTTGAGTGCGCGAAAGCACCAAACGCTGCTCTCCGCAAGGGAAGACTCTCGCGCTCTCGAGTTCACGATTGTACTACAACGCTCTGTGTTGCCCTCCCTCGCCTATGTACCCAGGGCATCTCCTCCTGTTCACGCTCCTGCGTTTTTCTTTCTTTTTTTTTTACCCCTTCCATTACTTCCTCCTTCTGGCCCCGCGCCCTCTATCTTCTCAGATTCAACCCTCATTCCGTTCGTGTACTCCCAAACGACGTTTTCCTGCCATCTTCTCTACTCTCTCTCCCTTGCTCTCTGGCTGACTCTCTTCCTCGCACTTTTCTCTTACGCCCGCTCATTCCTGTCCCGCTGTTTTCTCTCTTACGATCTTACGTCACATTCCTCCAGCTCCTAGTGTCTGTTTCTCTGTCGTCAATCCTTTGACTCCCTTTCCCTAAAAATTCTATTCCTCATTTCCCTTCTCCCAGCTTTTCCCTTCGTCATTCTCGTCTCTCTATTTTTTGTTCCTTTCTTTTTATCTCGCAAAGCTCTTTGCCAACATCTCGTTTTTCTTATCCCTCCGTCTCTCCTTTTCATGCCCTATCCTGCTGTTACTTTCCATCTTTCTTCTTCGTGATTCTTGCTCTTCGTGCTCTCGCGTCTTCGCCATTTTTTTTTCTTCATTCCTCCCACGCTTCGTTTCTCTTTGCTACTCCTTTCTCATCTCTTGCTCCTCCTCTCCTCATTCCCCTGCTCCCTCTCCCATTCGTCTTTACTCTCGTACGTACATGCACCCGAGTTTGTAATCGTATGGGAAAGAGGAACGAGGGTGAAATTTTAACGCGATAGAAACCTCCGATTCCCACAAAGAACAGGGCCCCTTTGGAGCTTGTGTTAGAGTAGCTATCGTCTTTTCGTTTTATACTCGCGGAGCGATGCCGCACACATTCCCAAGGCGGTAACCATGACGATACCCGATCGATCCCGGAGCCTGCGCGCCTCCGTTCTCTACTCTCTCCCCTCCTTCTCGTCGTACAACACTCCTATAAAATTCCATGTACACAAATATACTCCGTACACACAAATTCACCTGTGTATAGTTTATTTTGTGTGTCGAATACGATCTCCACTCCCTCGCGGCTAGTTGAACCAACAACCCTCCCACGGAAGCTGCGTGTATCCGCCCCACCTAAGGTAAACGTTCCTGTGACCCAATGTTCCAACAGCATTGTTGTTATTTTTGAAAAAAAAAATGCTATCCTTCACTTTATTCGGCACTATAACGCTCGGATCATTGAAAATGCGAATTTCTGTTCATTTTCTAAATTGTATAACAAAATTAATCTTCCATTGGCGGAAATTGATCGATAAGTTTTTTCGAAGCGTTTTCAAAATTTCCCATTTTTTATTCAGGAACCAAAAATTCATGAATTTTTGTCGATTCGTTTGAAAATATCTACGAGGAAAATCCAATTTGGACCCTTTAACCAGAAGCAAAAGGATTGTATGAAAAAATATTGATGAGTTTTCCCAGACAGTTCATAAAATTTGCCAATTTTTATTTAGCAACCAAAATTTCATGAATTTTCGTCAATTCGTTTAAAAATATTTACAAGGAATTCGGATTTCAACCCCTTCACGAGGAACCAAATGTCTGTATGCTTTTTATCGGCAGGAGCAATTGCATGGAAGTGATCGTTCTCAGTAGTCGAAACTGAATAAGGCAGACGAAGGTATTTATCTTGAGAACATAATTGTTTTGCAAAGATTCATTTTGCACTCATTAAAGTTTGAGAGGATGGGCGGACTAATGGATCAGTTGTGGGGAGTAACGATTATAATCCTTATCAACGCAATTATCCAGAGGAAAAGCTTCTGCAATTGTGTGAAAATCAATGTGCGATTCTTCATTGATTATTCAAAGTGGAATCTCATTCGTTGCGTAGTTACAAACAATAACAAACGGTTTGTTAAACAGTGGAATTATTGTAAACATCACGACAATTCCTAATTTACGAAACGCGTGTGAATTCGTAATAAGTAGATTACTGCGCGATTGCGCAGACGCCCGGCTGCCTGGACCCGAGTAACTACTACTTAATTGCATTGCCGAACGTCATGGAGAGTTTGAGCGATAAATACTTCAAAGTTTCGCTCAAATCGCTCGAAACGAATATTCGCAAACTTATTTTTCATCTGGGGGTTAAATAGACTCTGGAAATCTTCTTGGGATCGCGGGAAATGATTAATAAAGTATAGTGCTTTGACTCGAGCCGTAGGATAATTTGATCGCAGTGTAGAATTCAATCTGACGATTTACGCGCTTCTCCCGAGACATAAATAAACACCGCGATAAATCGGGGGTCGATGTTTCGTTTTGATTTCGGAATTTAGCCGGTTTGAGCGTAAAATTGCGATATTCTGGACTAAAAATGCTATGAATTCCCTGTCATATTCCTTTTGTATCCTTCAACGTACGTGTGCGTTCGGCATTCGTCGAACATAACCTTATTTTTTGAAGTTTCGTGTTTCGAATAATTGTCGTTATGTAATTATTTTCTTTGGAATAATTTCCATTACAACGCATATTCAAAATATTTAGTTGTATCTTCGTTCTATGACATAACCTCGTTTTTATGGTAAAAAGACTCGCGCTGTCAACATAACCTTCAAATATTTGGAGTTTTCGCGTCGATGCCTTCAAAATTAACGATTCAGCGATGTTCGTTACGGTCGTGAGAAGTATTCGGAACCGAAGAACCGCCACAAGCATAATTCCATCGAGATTTCTTGCAAATTTGTCTGTGAAATATGACGAAAATGCTGAGGCCAAGGCACGAGCATGGCAAATACATTCTTACGGGGGTTTGGACGATTTGAAACTGTCGAATGTACGAATTCCTGTTATTTCGAGACCCAACGAAGTTTTGGTGAAAATCGATGCCTCCAGTGTCAATCCCATCGATGTCGCGATGACAAGTACGTGATTCAGTAAATTCAAAGGCTAAACGAGCGACGGAACGAAAAACCCTCAATTTTTTGCTTCCCAACCATTTAGATTTCGTATCAATTCCCTATAATTTCTTTTTTTATCTATAAAAAAATTTTCCAACCGAATCAGCGGAAAGAAAACGTTTTGCAAAGTCGCAAAAATTCCACTATAAACTTTACAGAAGGCTATGGATCCACCATATTCAACTTTATGCGCAAGACAAAAAACTTGAGCTCCGACTCGGAAATCGAATTCCCTCTGACGCTGGGTCGAGACTTTTCGGGAATCGTTGTATCAAAAGGTCATGGAGTTGGCGACAGAGTTAAATTGGGGGACGAAGTTTGGGGAGTTGTTCCGATAGATCGCCAGGGATGTCACGCGAATTACGTCGTCGTTGACAACTGCTTGGTAAAAAAAAGTTCATCCCTGGACCTAAATAAACTGGAAGCTCGTTCAAAGGATCATAGCAAAATAATTTTCAATCGATCGTTTGTCCAAGGTCAATCCACGCCCTCAAAACATAACTCACATAGAGGCTGCGAGTATTTTGTACGCCGGTCTCACAGCTTGGTCGGCGCTTTGGATAACCGGAGGCTTGTGTTACAAAACTGCGATTGCCGCGAGAATAAATCGAAGAGTTTTAGTGCTGGGAGGATCCGGAGGTGTCGGGACTTTGGCCATTCAACTCTTGAAAGCCTGGAACAGCCATGTTCGTAAAAATCTTTAAGGCATTGCAAGCCCCTGACCTTTACAACAAAGTCGGAAACGACCCCAATTTTTTGAGTGTGAAACATCGTATTTGCATTTCTTTTCGAGTTTTCATCATCAAATGTCGACCAAATCGTAATTCCCAACAGCTTTTTATGGGGTACGAGGGACATTTTGTGTCACAAAGTATATTGGGTTCGTTTTTGACCTCGTTGTGGAAAAGAGGTTTCTGAATAGGAAGTGGGAGGGCCCGGAATCGAAGAAAAGTCTTTAGGAAGGAAGAAGAAACAATTGCCTCGTTTTTCAGGTCATTACCACATGCAGCAGCGACGCTGTTAATTTGTTAATGGAATTGGGAGCTGACGTCGTGATAGATTACAAAGAAGACCAAGCCGACGATAAAATCGTCGACGAAGGCCCGTGAGTTGAAGATTCCCAGCTGTTTTTATTCCAGCCGTTTGAACTTGACGATTTTATTATCATCAACAGATACGACATAATTCTCGATTGCTGCCAACAAGGCCCTGACAAAATAAAGAAAAAAGGCTATCCTCACGCGACGTACATAACGCTGAATTCGCCTCTGTTGAAAAATGTCGATCAGCACGGTTTGATCGGGGGTTCAGTTAAGAATCTTGGAGATTTGATAAAGCACAACATCCCCAGCAAAGAAAATAAATCAACAGTTAAATGGGGCTTTTTCACACCTTCGAAAAAAGGGATTAACATGATACAAGAATTAGTGGAATCTGGACAGGTGGGTGGGAGAAATTTCACCTGACGAATTCTCATCGCAAACCGACGTTTTTTACCGAGTTTCGATTTACAGATTTTACCGGTGATTCACAAAACCTATTCCTTCGAAGATCTACCGAAAGCTTACGAGAGAGTCGCGGAAGGACATTTGCGAGGGAAACACGTGATCGATATGAAGCAGTAGATTTTTCAATGTTATTTCTAAGTCGATGCGAGTCTTTGTAAAATGTTTTTTTTTCTATTACTCACAATAAATTAAAAGATAATTTATGCATTTCGGAAATACCTTATTCAACTTTTTGCTTTTATTTTTGAAGACACAGCCACTGCGTTGGAAAATCCATTTCCAAAGCCTATTTTTTCGCGGATTTCTGGCCAAGACTGACTAGCTATTTCCATCGCTTTTTTTGTACCACTTTTCAGCACGGTTTCTAAATAATCGGGTTCTTCTATTAACTCCAGATATCTTCGTCTTATTGGCCCAAGATGCTCGATCAACACGTCCGCCACGACCAACTTGTACCTGTGGAAATATCGTTTTTTTTTTTTTTTGGATCTCNACTTGTACCTGTGGAAATGTCGTTTTTTTTTTTTTGGATCTCGCTCAGTTTTTTGTCAAAATCGTCTGGTTCGTTGAATTTTATAAAAAAAATACTGAAAAGAAGGTCTGTAACAATTTCCTATCAGCAGAAAAAAGAAATTGGACAATAGAATCGAGTTCCTGACCAAAGGAATCTCAATTGTTATTGTGCTTGAAAAATTATGGCAAAACTTAAAGCTTCACCAAAGGTTTTTCCAAATCGAAGCATTTCCTCTCATATTTTTACAGTTTGCAAGTGTATCATTCTTTTCCCAAGATCTTTGACAATTTCTACTCACTTTGCAGTGTCTAAGGCTTGGACCTCCTTGCAAATTTCCTCGGGCGATTTTCCAGTGGTGAGGGAATGTAAAGTTATCAAATTAGCGACACCTGGCCTCGTTTCAGGTTCATAAGTAACTTGGGATGTGAAATCTGTGACGGCTCTTTTGATCTTTCGCAATATGAGGTCCGGTGTGTCTATCAGTTCGATTTTGCTTCTAGCACTGTCACTAGATTTGGACATTTTCTTTGTTGGTTCTCGCAGCGATTTTATACGACCACTCGTGTCTGAGTTACGGAAAAAATGAGTTTTTAATCCAAGCTGAATTATGAACTGCTAATTTTCTATATGGAAACTTTGTTTTTCCGTACCATTGATTATCGAATGAGGCAGAGGGAAAGTATCACCAAACTTGTTGTTAAATAAATGTGCCAAATGATGCGCCAGCTGTAAATGTTGAAGTTGATCTTCACCGACAGGAACGTGAGTAGCCCTGTGGAATTTCGTCCTCACCATTAACTTTCTTTCGAAATTAATCCACAAAAAATTGCATTTTCAATGCAATGGAATTTTAACCCTTCGAGTGCATACCTCCCATAAGTGCATATTGGGTCAATTTGACCCAAGGCGTTTTTCAAGTCGTTGCATTCCACGAAAGATGCATTTTTCGTGTTTTGTGGTAAATTATTCATATTTTATGGCCCCAAATTGTTTATTTTACGAAAACGAAAATAAAATGCCGAAACATTCGTTTTCATTGAATTACAAACAATCGGTGACAGACTTTGAGGTCAAAACGACCCGGTATGCACTTGAAGGGTTAAAAACAACGGTGGCTTGTGAAAAATCTTGGGAAAGAACTCACTTGTACAATAATATATCCGCCGACTGCAGAACGGGATAAATGTATAATCCCAAAGGTATATTTTTGAGATTTTCACTCTTTTCTTTGAACTGAGGTAAATGCGCTAATCTGGGCATGGTTGTGATGCAAGCCAAAATCCAGCAAAGTTCAGCGTGCATCGGAACGGTCGATTGTTGAAAAAGAATGCTGCGCTCAGGATCGATGCCACAAGCCAGCAACGTTGCAGTCAAATTGAACATGTTTTGCCGCAGTTCTTCAGGATTCTGAATTGACGGAACAATATTTTATTTGAACGGTATATTTTAATAACATTTTGGATAATGATTATCAAGAAATGAATGTTCTCGTTATTGGAAGCCGATAAATCGCTTCACAGCCCCCGAATCTCTACCTAGAAACGAAGCGTCTTTGTTTTTTATCCCAATGGATTTTGCAATTTTCTCGTAAGAACAGTGAATGCGATTACCTGTTCCAACGTGATCGAATGCATGTCGACGATACTCCATATGACGTCTTCCCCAGAATTTTGTAACCTGACCCATTCCTTGATCGCTCCTAAATAATTACCGAGGTGGACAACACCTGTGGGTTGGATACCCGAAAAAATGCGCCTGGGATAAATCGCAGCTTTCTGCAAAGAGACGATCCTACGTAATCGAGTGTTTACCCTCTTGACATTATCGAGAGATTCACAACTATCATAGAAATCCTAGAAACATTCTAACCTCAAAACTAACCTTGGTTTCTACGTTTGCACTCGAATTTCGTTGTGCTTTGCTAACAGGGTCTCGAGATAGTATCAATTTCCGCAACAATTTGTTGCTTCTTCGTAAATTGTGAAACATCATTCACGAAGTACCGACGACCTGGTTTGTTCAAATTTTCAAATAGAATCTCGCGGTTTTTGGGGTTATGTTACATTTGTATATATTTTTAGTGCTTCGAACTGCCGCTACGATCGGAATACTTTTTTTTTAAACAGGATTTTTCATAGTTTTTATGATTTTACAATTAAATGCATAATCGTCGCTGGGAATTACAATCGAAATTTTTCATGCGTCGATTGAAAACTCAGCGCAACTATTCGTTTTCTTAATAACTATCCTTTATCTATAGTTTCAACGTGCAAACAATTGATTTCTAATGGAAATCATTTTACTCAACGATGATTTATTGGGAGCAGATCATGTGGTATTTATCAAAGAAACAAGAACCTCGTACTTATTTTAGTACCCATGCAGTAGACAAACTCTACGTTTGAAGGTCATTCAATCGGAATCACAAGACGAAACCCAGAACAGATCGGGAAGCCGACTGAATTTTCATGATTCTAAAATGTATATAATTATCGTGTGTGGCTTTGTTTATTTTGAGGGCGAAAAGAGGGGAATCGAAGTTTCTGAATAAAAACTTCGAGACATCCATCAGAATGTATGAAAATCACAGTCGTTTTCGAACGAAATGAAATTCGAATGCAAAGTGAAGACAGAAAATGAAGGCAAATTCAAAAAACAATGATGGTCGTCCTTTCGAAGTACCTACATGGCACCTCTCAGGAGATTGCATCGAAAATATTCGTTGTTGATAAGAATGTATATTAACTGTTTATTCAGAATCTGTAAAAATAAAAATCGTAACAGAAAATGACATTAATTTACCAGAAACTTCGTACAAACGTTGGCTTTGTACTTTTCGTGTTCGCTGCGCCCGACTAGACATGAATGTGTGTTTCTTTCCTAGCGTCCCTTCAGTATGGCTAGTTCGCGTAGCTGCCATGACGCGGCACGTCGCTCGTCGAGTATAAAATACGCATATATATGGAGTGGATCTATATAGACAGAGAAAGCGCAGTGTCGCGTCGCTCAGCGGAATCGGAATTATTCAGTTTTCAGTACATCACGACGTGTTACGGAGATCGGACGATGGGAAAATGATCTCGTAAAGTGAGATGATTCCTCCGAAAACGATTGGATCTCCCGCAACATTCCACCATACTTCCGATCGTTTGTTATCGCTTGTCACGTGACAATTTATTGGATTCTTAGAAAATCATAACAATCATTGAATAAGCTGCTGAACAAGAATTCGAGCAATATTTTACTTCAGTCACTCTATACATGTGCATTGGCCCTTGCGCCGTAGGAACGAAGGAAGCATTTATTCCCGTTTAACGAGGGAAAAGATAAAAATACAAAAATACTACGAGAGTTCACACAGTGTGTAACAAGTGCGGCGAAACTGATGTCAAACGAGGGCAACGAAATGCCGAAAAAAAGGATGATGACGGTAATACTTATCGTTAGATTATTTTTTGTTCGAACTCGAAATTTCTATACAATGGTTTCAAAAAATATGATATTTACGATTGACCCGAAATTATATCTAATAATAAGTACATATCTCGATAGTATTACGAAACACTGTCAATATTTATGTAAATTTTTTTTGAACAATCGAATATCGTCGATTTTTTCGTCGTGTCAATCCTCGAAATTTATTAATTCGCGTCAAATACTATCGTTTGTCATGTTTCGGTCAAAAAACGCTGTAGTTGATTATAGCCATGAATTCGAACGAATTCGTTCGAAAATGCAAAGCCATTCTGACGACTGCATGACCGTATATTTGATTAATGACCCGAAAGATTCGAAATCCATGTATTTCACGAGTATATCCAGTAAGCGTGCTGCTGCTATCACGAGTGACTTGAATGATTATTTTAATATATATTTTGAGATGTGCTCGCACGTGACTATCTTTGGATTCTGTTCAAGGAATCTTCACAGCGTGTTTTTAATGTCAAATTCGCGATCGTTGAACTGCAGGAAATGCGGATTTTTAAAATCAGACGATACTATCTGAATTCTTAGTTCGTTTTTATATTTTTCCGAAACCGTTCTCGATCTAAAATTTCACGAAATTGGAGTTGCGTCTAAGAACTACAATTTTTAAATGATTCCTAAAAACAGACGAATTCCGAACGCTCGATTTTCGATATAAATGAACAGTCGACTGCTTTCGACGGGAAAATCGATCAATTCCTTGCGTCGAATTGTTGAACATTCGATTTACATTTGAAAATTTCGAGATAATCGATAAAAATTCCATTATTTGGCTATTTTCTTCGCGATTAAGAAAAGCTGGATTTTTATCGTCTATTTTGATCGATTTTTAGAATAAATAACACGCATGACAGTTAACAATGAATTCAATGTTTATTTTTTGGAAAATTTATCAGACCTGCGCGAATGTGTCAGCCCAAGCTCACCACGTGTCTCGTGCCAAACGAGGTCAAACGTTAGGCTCGTTGCGAGGTTTTCGTGGTTGCACGGTATGGCTTACGGGTCTGTCCGGAGCGGGAAAAACTTCGATAGCCTTTCAAGTGGAGGCATTTTTGGTGGAACGTGGAATAGCGGCGTACGGTTTGGACGGTGACAATGTGAGAACCGGTCTGAATCGTAATTTGGGATTCAGCAAGGAAGATCGTAATGAAAACATACGGAGAGTGGCGGAGGTGGCGAAACTTTTTGCGGACAGTGGTCAAATATGTTTGTGTAGTTTCGTTTCGCCCTTTGAGGAAGATCGACAGATGGCGCGAACCATTCACAAAGACTTCGATCTTCCATTTTTCGAAGTTTTTGTTGACACACCTTTGGATGTTTGCGAAGCAAGGGACACCAAAGGCTTGTACAAAAAAGCGCGGCAAGGGGCCATCAAGGGCTTCACTGGAATCGATCAAATGTACGAGCGCCCAGAAAATCCTGATTTAATCGTAAAAACCGAAAATTGCACGCTCGAAGATTCCGCAGCCACCGTGATCGATCTTCTCGAGAAAAACTGCATTATTCCTAATCTTACCAAACTTGGAACACCGATCCGTGAATTATTCGTTTCGGAATCAAGATTCGCCACTGCTAAGGCCGAAGCTGAGACTCTGAGTTTTCTCGAAATCAAGGAAATCGATGTCCAATGGCTTCAAGTTTTGGCAGAAGGTTCATACTTCCATTTCCTCAATTCTTTCCACTAATTCGTCTTTTTTTTCCATAACTTTGTGTAAAGTTTCTAATTATTTTTCTCACGATTTTCAAAATGTTAAAGCAGTTTGAAGGATTGACCGAATTGTATTTCGATTTTCAATGATTTATCAACGGCTTCATAAAATTGATGCTTCAAAGTTTAATGATTCGTAATAAATTTTCAGAATATCAAAAAAGTCGATGATTTTTAACAAATTTTTCGATAACGACGATAATTGAAATCTGGTTCGATTCAGATCTTCGTGTCCTTGTAGAAAATAATTACTCCATCAATACTTCAATTATTATTAACAATTTTAACGATTTTGGTGAAAACCAAAATTGCATTAATAATTCGATTATTTTCAACAAAGTTTTACGATAAGTACGATAATTGAAATCTGGAACGATTTAAATCTTCGTTTCCTTGATAAAAGTGGCCATTCCATCAGCAATTCAATTATTTTTAACAAATTTTTCGATAACTACGATAATTGAATCGTAGGATCGATTGAAATCTCCGCGTCCTTGGAGAAAATAAAAATTCCATTAATAATCGAATGATTTTTCACAAAATTTTCGATACTTACGACAATTGAAATCTTAATTAAATAAATTTCAGGTTGGGCAGCTCCGTTGACTGGTTTTATGCGCGAGGACCAGTTTTTAAGAACTCAGCATTTGAGATATTTGACTGAAAATGGAACAGAAGTGAATCAATCGGTGCCAATAGTATTGGCGATAAATGTTGAGGACAAAAATCGTCTGGACGGTAATTCAGCGATAACGCTTAAATACGCTGGTAAATCTTTAGCAATATTGAGAAAACCAGAATTTTACGATCATCGAAAAGAAGAAAGATGCGCTCGACAATTCGGCACCACGGATCAGAGGCATCCGTACGTGAAAATGGTGTACGAATCTGGCGATTGGCTCGTCGGCGGTGACCTCGAAGTACTCGAGAAAATAAAATGGCACGATGGACTCGACGAGTACAGACTCACTCCCAACGAAATTCGATTGAAATGCAAGGAAATGAAAGCTGATGCCGTGTTTGCCTTTCAACTCAGGAATCCCATTCATAACGGACACGCTCTGCTCATGCAGGTACAATTATCATAATCCTGCTATTCAGATTTTGTCAAGAGGAAAAAAAAATGTTCAATCCACTTTTTTCTTCTTCAACTCCTGACGACATTTCCAAACATTTTCCTACTCAAGAGTTTTCTTGAATCCTTTATTTTCTTATTAAGATTTTGAAAATTTGCAAGCATGTTTCATTTTTGTCACGGTGAAAGGTTCGGAAAGGATGAATTATGAAAGTGGCGTGAAATTAAGTACCAAGTAGGTCAACATTTTACATGTTTTTTTTCTACGGGACATTTTCCTTAAATTCTGTGTTTTTTATGTTTTTCTGATTATTCATAAATATTTGGACTATCATTCAGATTTTGAAAATTCTTATACGTAGGAATACGAATTTGCAGTCCCTCGGCCTTTGACGTTTGCATATTCGATTGTTTCTATCATGGTGAAAGATCCGGAAGTACGCGTAATTTGTTTTCCAAGGGAAACCCCTTAATTGCCTTGTTGAGGATGAATTATGAAAATGGCGTGAAATTAGGTACCAAGAAGGTCAACATTTCACATTTTTTTCTACGGGACAGTTTCCTTAAATTCTGTATTTTTCAATAACGTTTTTTATGTTTTTCTGATTATTCATAAATATTTGGACTGTCGTTCAGATTTTGAAAATTTTTATGCGTAGGAATACGAATTTGCAGTCCCTCGGCCTTTGACGTTTGCATATTCGTTTGTTTCTATCATGGTGAAAGATCCGGAAGTACGCGTAATTTTTTTTCCAAGGGAAACTCCTTAATTACCTTGTTGAGGATGAATTATGAAAAAAACGTAAAATTAGGAGTGAAGTAGGTCAACGTTAGAATTCAGATGGAAAACTCGTGACTGAAACGTCAGCTGGGAGTGTGGCGGCTCCTGTAATCCGGCTACTCGGAGGCTGGTTATTGCGGAGGATCTGAGATCGGGGGTCACTGTTGGTGCGGGATCCACGTTGACTGGGCGTCCGCACTAAGCTCGCCATCAATATGGGCACCCTGGAGGAGTCCGGGGTGGCCAGGTTAGCTAAGGAGAGGCGAACCGGGCCAGAGGGGAAACCCAGCAGCCAAAAGTCTCCGTGGCGGGCAGTAGTGGGATCGCGCCCGGGAGTGGGACCGCATCGACAGCCTGATCGATACGATCCGACCAATAACTTTTTTTTTCAATTTTTTTATTTTTCCCTGTTTCTGTGTATGTTCCCGAACTGATTGGTACGGAGTTTTTATTTTTTTGGCCCTGTTTGTGTCGATTTTATTTTTACGATTTTATTGACCTTCGGGGATAGTTGGAAAGAGAATTTCAAAATAACAAACGATGATATTTTCTGAAAATGGTCAAAAGTATTTTAGAAAGTTGACTAACTCTTTCCATACACTGGAATGAGAAAATATCTGATGAAATTTGACATGATTATATTTTTTCATTATTGAGGACACTCGAGAACGTTTACTGAGCGATCGTGGCTTCAAAAATCCTGTTTTACTCTTGCATCCACTGGGCGGTTGGACCAAAGACGACGACGTGCCTTTACACACGAGAATTCGTCAGCACCAAGCTGTTCTTGAGGAAGGAATCTTAGACGCGAAATCGACACTTTTAGCAATTTTTCCAAGTCCGATGATGTACGCAGGGCCCGTTGAGGTAAAATAAAGAAAGAGAATAATTTATTCTTGAACGGGCAGGGAAAAAACACCTGGAAATTTCAGTTTTCTGAAGATTACTTTCTTAACGTTGAAACTAATCAAAATACCAATGGTTGACCTCAATCGCAGGTTCAATGGCACGCGAAGGCTCGAATGAATGCAGGTGCGAATTTCTACATAGTAGGTAGAGATCCCGCCGGAATTCCTCATCCCGACAAAGGTATGACACCCGATGGAAATCTGTACGACCCATCGCACGGTGCCCGAGTATTGTCAATGGCTCGTGGACTTCAAGCTCTCGAGATAATTCCATTCAGAGTGGCAGCGTATGACACGAAAAACAAAAAAATGTCGTTTTTCGAGCCGGAGCGTAGGCAAGATTTTGATTTCATATCAGGCACGAGAATGCGTGGTAAGAACAAAATCTCAAACTCAAAATTCCCTCGTTTTTCCAGAAAAATTATAACGCGATATCTAAATGAACAATCGTTTGGGTTCAAATCTAAAAATAATAGCTAACACAATATTTTTCAGGCTTGGCAAGGTCAGGCGAAGTTCCACCCGACGGTTTCATGGCTCCAAAAGCTTGGCAGGTGCTCGCAGAATACTATCAGAACATCGACAAGAAATAATGCTGAGAAAAATAAAAGTTTAAACTAAAATTGTATAATACGAACAAAAGAACGAGAGGCTTCGTTGAATATTTTTATCCAGCAGATTTGATTGTTTCACATTCCTCAGGCACATATTATTTTTTCTATCGTTATTCGTCGTGAGAGCGAACAATTGTTATTAATTTGCTAAAAACTTTAGTCTTTTTTACCGGTGGGAGGCATTGGCAAATTAAATGAATGTTCAAATGTTGTGAATCATGTTTATATGTGTTTTCATGGTGAATGTAAATACTCTAGCACTTGGCTAATTTATCTTGTACAGATACAGCTTAATTATCATATACACACAAAAATCAAAGTATTATCAACAAATTATCAATGTATTGCAATAAAAAGTGTCTATCTTTTATCTAATCAACCAATCTCACGAAAAACGAAATCTTGGGCCTCATCCTTGCGTTTTTAACTCGTACTCTTTGCTGTACTTTCGAAAACGCTGAGAGAGAAAGTCGAAAGTTCGACTGTTTGGATATTCGCGAGACCGAGTCCACAAGAAAAAACGTTCACATTATTTCTATGCCAAATCGCATATAAAAATTTTAAATTATGAAATTTTCACGGCGTTCTTCCGGTTGGAATGAAGAGAAATATTTCAGATTCCGCTGATTTGATTTTTCTAGGTCATTCATCAGTTTCTAACGTTTTACGGGAAACGAAATAGATTTCTCGAACATTGGAGCCGACCTCTCGCTTCACGCAACATTGGAATACGTGTTACGTCAGTTGTGGATGGGAGAGAAAGTTGGCGTTTTGGAACAAACGATTCTCAGAGAAAAAAAGTCCAGCGAATTGGTCCTGGGCATTCAGCAAGTTCCTCAGTGGAAAAAACCTTTCGAGCACAATCTCAAGCTTTGCAAATTGACAAAACTCTGACAAAGTTCTTTGAATTTTGTCGAAACGAAACACATTTTGCTAGGGGAAAAAACCAGTCGTCGTTTGATTACTTGGAACAAGTTTGTTCCCAGATTCTCGACAAGAAAGTAGAGAAATCATGTTGATAAAATTTTATCAATTCTTCGCAGCTCTTTGTCGGCGAAAGCTTGACTAGGAGCAAGCGATGGACTGATGAAAGTTTTTTCTTCCATCCAGATTTTCGTTTAAAGAGGTAAATCGTATTAGAAATAAAAGTTCCGCTGTTTTTGTAATTTAAAATATTTTTATTATATTATAATAAAGTGGAGTTAAGTTATGATAAAAAAAAGAAAAGACCAAACAAAGGCGATGCAGCAAAAACATTTTCTTCAAACAATTGCTGTCAACCATTCGTGCTCAAAATTCCGAAATTTTGGAGAATGAGATTGCACAGTGATCATTCGGATTTTTCGTTTTAAATTTGCAGGTTGAATTCGGTACTTGAGAAAAAACCGTATTAACTGCGCACACAACGTTCGATTGTGTAAAAAAAATCATTTGTTTTTTTTTCAATCTCCATATTGTTAAAACATTTATTTCAAGCAAATGTTCGTGTGAAAAAAAGAAGATTTGTAGATGCAGCAGCGTTAAATGGAAACTTATTGAACCTCCACGAGTTCCTGCGATTTCTGAAGAAAATAAATGAACCGATACGCGATTTAATCGAAAGCAACTATCGTATACATAAAATTGTCATTAGATGATTCTTTCTCAGTATTTACAGTCGTACAGATAGCGTGTTCTTCTTCTTTCCATTAAGATTTATACGATTCGTAAGAAATCTATGACTGTACAAACTCCAATTCGCATCGGAGTGATCTTTTTTCTAATGATCTAGTGTTTCAACGTTGTCAAGCGCGCTCAGAGATTTTTATCCTATTTATTTCATCTGAATCACGCAAACGTATTGTTTCCTGCGCAAAATAGTCGGTGGACGTAATTGCTCGGAAAGAATTCAAAAATAATGACGAAAAAGTGTTCTAAGATGAATTTTTATGTTGAATCGGTGTTTTAAGTTTCGAGAACTTCTCGCACACCGCGGAGTGTGCTCAGGAACGTCCGCGGAATTCCGAGCAAGCGCCTCATCACTAACTTCGGTTTTTACTTGTTTCTGTTTTTACACTCTAACGTAACCCATTCACAACTCTAATGGAACTCGTAGAGAATCAGTTATTGTATATTATCGATGCGGTGGCTAAATTAACCTCTGCACTCGAGTCACTCAGATCAGGCAGTGACAACATTACCGGGATTACTTGAATTTTTCCGGAATCGTCTTGTTGCTGTAAGTGTACGACGGTTATGTCCGGTTGCAAAATATCACTCGTTATCAATTCGTCTGATATCATTTCCGCTGATTCAATATTATCGGCCGTAACTTCCTCCGTGTATACCGTTGTGTCTTCCATGTTCATAATCACTTCGGCAGCGTCCGAAGCTTCTCTCGACGTTTCCTCGTATTCCTGTGGAACGTGAAACGAATATTCATCATTCGGTGCTACGCGATGCTTGTCGAAAAGATTTTTATATAAAATTTCGTTTGGTTGGAACGCGAAGAATTGTTATTTTTCGAATTGTCGAGAGTTTTAAAATGAATTTCTCGTCATTTGAATCTGATGTATGGAAACTTTGAAATACAGAACTTGATGAGCTCTTGGGAAAAAGTTAGAGAAGCAAAAATGAGGGACTCGCCTGTTCATAATTTTGGTCGTACTCTTCACCCATTTCCTCGGACTCAAATTTAACGATTCCTTCTTCCGTATATTTTTCATCGGTGAATTCTTCGGACTGTTGTTCTTCGATGAGTTGTTCTTCCTCGTCCTGATTGTCATAATCGATTTGCTCTTGTTCGGAGGTGGAAGTTTCTTCGGTTTGAAGTTTGGATTGTTTGATATTTCTGCCGGCAACGATTCGCTTGAATCCCGACCCGCCGAGGCTCTCGTGGCGTCTTTCGTGTTTGTTTTTATCTCCGAGATATTTGAACCTCTGTCGACAAACGATGCAGGAGTAGGGCCGTTCGTTGGTGTGGGTTCTTTCGTGACAAACGAGAGCACTGACTTGTTTGCATCTCCAAGGGCAGTAGCGACATTGAAGAGGTCTTTCGTCACTGTGTCGGTTCTGATGATGTTTTATCAATTGGATCTTTGTCTTGAGATTGAAACCGCAGATTTCGCAGGTATAAGGCCGATCCTCGGAGTGAGAAATCATGTGAGTTTTGAGACGAAGCTGATTGACAAAACGTTTAGGGCAATGTGGGCAGGTGAGTGTTCCCTCCAGCCTGTTGTGGACGATCATCATGTGATGCCTGAGCCGTACATCCGAGGTGAACATTTCATCGCAGTCCAAACATTTCGTCGGATTTTTCTCAATGTGTGTGTTTTTAATGTGAGTCCTTAATATCATTTCAGTTTTGAACGTTTTATCGCAATGTCCGCAAGATACTCGCTTCTTTTCTGGCTGCGCTTCAGCCTCCTGTTTCATGCCGCCCGGCATAGTTTCGTTGTGAATATGGGACATATGCCATTCGAGAGACCTCGTGGACAACATGGAACGATTGCATATGTGACACGTATATTGTCTGCCGTCCTTGTGCACGCGATTTCTGTGTATGACGAGCATCGAGTGGTTGGGAAATTTCTCTGAGCATATCTGGCAGGAGCATTCTTTGAGGGAGCGGCTGTCAGACTTCTGATGAACTCTCATGTGCAGTCTTAATCCATCACGACGATTGAAACCTACGCCGCAAGTGTCGCATCTGTATTGTCGTTGATCCTCGTGGATTCTCACGTGTTGTTTGAGGGTCGAACTGTTTTTAAACATTTTGTCACAGTGCGGACACTGTATCGTGTATGCTTTGTGCGTGTACATGTGCTTCGATAGGCTGTAAAAAGGTACCAGCTTGTGGCAAACCTGACACTCGCGTTTGTTGCCAGTCGGGTGATGTTTTCTTATTCGATGATGTCTCAGACTTGCTGGATTCTTGAAATCGGCACCGCAGTCCTCGCAAAGCCAGGCTCGCAGAGTCGTGTGCACAGATTTCATGTGAAAAGTCAATTTCTGCTTGAACGCAAATTTCTTCGGGCATTTGGTGCATTGGTAAATTTTTTCCCATGTCATATGTTGCGTTTTGAAGTGTTGATCGAGGGTTGCTTGGTGTTTGAATTTCTCACCGCAAACATCGCACAATTGGCCGTACATATTGTCAACGTGTTTTTGTTCGTGTTGCCTTTTTTTGCCTTTCGAGTCGAGCACGAGTTGGCAATAACGACAAGTGAGCTTGTTGATACATTCGACGTTGTGAGCACGTTTTGTTTTGACCGTTGGAAACTCTAAGTGACAATCCTCGCACCAATACATGAGCTTGTAATCGTGAGTTTTCAGGTGTTCCTCGAGGACGTCGCGGAGGGAAAACGTTTCAGGACAATAATCGCACTCGAGATAATCCTCTGCGGCTATGTAATCCAGAGGTTCGGCGGTGTCGATGAGATCGGGAAAATTCTTCTTTGACGCTGCATTGTTGCGATCCTCGTACAACGAAATAACGTCATCGTCGGTCAAACGATTTATTATGATTTTTCGTTGCTTCAAATAACTTTGAAAATCAGCCAAATTTTTCTCCCTTTCGCCCAGCACGCGTGACAACTTTTCCATGTTTCCCTCCGTGTAAGATTCGTCGATTTCGCGCTTCAAATTCTCCTTCTTTTTCTTCGCTTCTTCCCACTTTTTCTTCAATTTTGCTAGTCTCGTTAAATATTCGCCCGCGTTGTCATAAGCTTCATCTTCCTCCTCGGCTTTCACTTTGGTCGGCTCTTCCTTTATTCTTTGAGACTTTGGCGAGCCAATGAAGTGCCGGATGTCATCGACGTCGTCGATCGGCTCAACTTTAACTCGTAAGCCATTGTCCACCGGAGTCGGTGACTTTTCTACAGGATTGACGAAACGGATCGTTCCGTCTTCGAACTTTAAAGCGTTCGGCGTTCCCGAACTACCGCCTAATATTTTTTCTCGCCTTCTTTTGTACTCCTCGATCTGTTCAGCGATCTTTCGCTCCCTTATGTCCAGCTCCTTCGATCGCTCCATCTCAAATTCCGTTTCTTTTTTAATCGAGGGCTCGAGCTTCTTCAAAAGCTTTTCAACCGGCAACGACGACTCCACTGGCTTCTTTTTCTCGTCTGGTTTTTTATTGTCAACTCCCTTGTCCATTTTTCTCACTTTCACGAGAAGAACCTCGTTCGGCTTAGTTCCTTTTACACGGACGTACATTATACCGTCCTCGTTCTCGCTCGGTACGTTCAACGCGTTTTTCACATCCAATTTTGGCTTTTTTATATCCAGCAATGGCTTCTTCAAGTCCAAAATCGGTTTTTTTATGTCCAGCTTCGGTTTCTTTACCTCGAGTTGCGATTTTTTTATTTCTTTCGGTCCCGATCTGACGAGCGTCGAATCCGACTGTTTGACGCACGCCACGGGATTCCCTAAAAAATCCTTGTGTATCGAGATCTTGCGTTTGAGAATATTCGGCTGTTTGGTCGAGTCCTTGTTCGTGATTTCCAGCTTGGTGTCGGTTTTTTGTTTATCCTTGGCAGAGTTGGTTTCGGCTTGATCCTGTGGATATCCGTCGTCATCCGGCGGCTCAACTTTGACGTAAGCTTTTAATTTCGCATCGTATTGATAAACCATTTTGCTAGCATCTTTGTTCGTTTCCACTTTTCGATCTAATTTCGTTTCCGTTTTAGCGGCTGATTCTTTCGAGACTGAAATGGGATTCTCGACTTTGACATCATGTCCTTCTTCCACTCGTTCGGACGGAGAATTTTCTAAATTCTCTATAGAGCAGTCTCCTTCCCCGTTGTCCGACTGAAACGACGGATCGTCCGGATCGAATTCTTCTATCGATTCGTTATCGTCGCTCGGGTTTTCCACCGACACGTCCGCCCCGTCACACTCATTTTTATTCGGAGAGCAAATCTGATCCAATTTTTCTATCGTAGCTTCAGGTTCCTTGACCTTTGTAGGACTCGCATAATTTGTTGATAATTCTGATCTATCGCTCTCCGATTTTCTCGCTAAGTAAGTCGTTCGCTCGAGACTGTCGGTCAATGAAATTGTTGCTATCGGCCGCGACTTCTCCTCCTCGCTGCTCGCTCTCCCGGCGCTCGACATATTGCCGAGCAGCAAATAACTCAACGATTGCAGTTTCACCTGCGCCTTTTTAATCTGCATGAAAAACTTGTAGCTCATTTTTAAATCGCATATACAATCCATGCACATCTGCGTCGAAAGGCCGTCGTGCTCTTTGATCTCTTCCAAGTGTTTCATCTGCTGGTTCAGCCGCATCTGCATTCCCTTCTCGCTGAAAATATCCACAAGAGGTAATTTCTGCCCGGCACAAGTTCGGCAATACTTTCTCAACTGGTGGCTCGCATTCTCGTGACTCGACAAGCCTCTGCTCTCGGTGACGCCCAAGGGATTTGTCAATTGTGCCAGAGTCGTTGGCTCCGACGACACGAGCTTCACGCGCGGCGTCACTTTCTTCAAATCGTTTATATTTTTCACCTGAGCTACCATCCTCTCTTGTATCGGAGTTTGGATGCTACGCTTCGGCGCTCTCAACGGCGACGCGCTGTTGCTTTTCACTATCGTACATGCTTTTTTGTCAAAAATTTTGAGCGATCTCTCGGGCGTTATGATTCGTTGAACTTCGCCGTAGTCGTGGTCTTGTCTGTCGGACTTTGATGCCGTACCCGGACATGATTTGTCCTGTTTTGATACGGAATCTGTAAAACAAATGATTCGTGAACCAACAAAGTCAAAATAGACTCCAGGAGGCTCCTGAAAGTTCTTAAAAATTATGAAACCGTCAAAAACTTCAGTACGCAGCTTCTGTGTCCAAAATGTTTTTGTACAATTGCAGTTTTCGCCGTTCTACACAATTTTTGTGAGACCAAAAAAGTTTTCTCTTTCTTGGAAGTTTTATAGGATGAAATAATTCGATTGTGTTCCAAGAATGAGAATCTCGATATTGTTTGAATATTGGAAATCATTTTATTAGAATATCCTGTACGGTAATCAAGCTCTTGCATTCTGAAGGGAGAATTCTGGGCTTAAGAGGCTTGTAGCGAGAAAACAAAGTAAAAAACGTGTTTATCCATACCTGGAGTCATTTTGTTGCTGCCACTGCTTTGCGAGGACATTCCGCCAGCAACATTTTTTGGAGCTGTGATCTCTGGCTGAGGAAGGTTTTGAACTCTCTCATTGCCAGAAACAACAGCATCGAGGGTTACGAGACTTTCGGAAGTGAGATCTCGTATGAGTTCGTCATGGTTGGACTGGTCTTGTTTGAAATCCTCGTGAGAATTGTTAGTATCGTTGTTTTCATTAACACTAAGATTCGACGTGTTTCTATTAGATTCCTTCATTTTTGCAAGAGTGAGAAAACGAGGTTATGTTTATCCATTTGGAAATGGTATTAATCGTAGCGTTTATTAGGTTTTTTAATTAGTAACAGGAATCACGAGATGAAAATTGAATTCGGGGAGTACAGTCAGTTTTTGGTCGAGTGGGAAAAAACCGAATAGGATTTTGAATTCGTAATTTGGCGCAAACAGAAAAATGATATTCTAGGAAGGGATTTTTTTTTTAAAACCTTGCGATCGTTCGCTCCACGAAAATAATCATGTTATATTTGTCAGTGTTTGTGGCCAGATGGCGTGTACCCACAGTCGGCGATTCACGCGACGTTCACGAGCATTTTTGTGTTTAATTTCCAACTGGCTTCGGACGTTCTATACGACTACGTGATATTCATGACCGAAATATCACTACTCGCCTTTGAAACACACGAACACGAAATATAGGGCTCTCGTGAGCTTTTCGAGCTACCAGCCCAATCGTTACATCCGGCTGATGGAAGTTTTCGGGAATTTCAAACACTTTCTTTTTGCTGCTCGAGACAAAGCTGTTTCGCTTTATATTTTGATTAAGATATTGAAAATACTCATTTAATCGCGGCGTTCGTGCAGGAGATTCTTCGTTACATTCGAGAACACACTTGTCGACGGTTCTTCCACGTACTAGAGGGATTCCTTTCTTGAGAAATTGACGACGTTCACATCAAAATGGCCGCGACATGGCGTGGCGTGAATTTTCATCGTTCGCGTTTCCAACTTATTCCTCGAACACGATTTTTTCACTCCGATTGTTCCATTCGCCAGTGGAAATTCAATGATTTTTATCCTCGAGCACAAGCTTGCATTTGCAGATCCAATTTTCTCGATTTTTATGAACAATTGTTTGTTTTTTTCGAGAACCACCAACAACAGGAAAAGAAGGGTGTCGAGACCTTGAATCGCGATTGGTCGATGGTAAATTCAACAGCCAATCGCAGATCTTTTGGTGTCTCCCTCTATCGGTTTTTCCTACAACGTTCGTCTTTCAGGAAGACTTTTGATCAAAGGTCTTTGGCGGGAGATTTGAATTTATGAAACAAGATTTTTTTTCTCCAACAAATTGAACTTGAGGATATTTGTTAAAATCCAATCCTTTGGGATGGTAATATTTCAATGATTTCCAAAAGACAAGATGCTTCCTGGCCCAAAACGAATAACAATTATATTTTCTCTCACATTTTTCGTGGTCCCTTGATTAAAAACACAGTACAGCACATAATATTTCTCACAAAATAGTTGATGATTGATAGAGATCGACAAAGATACATAGAACTCGCAGAAATGATAATTCGAGGTTTAATCGAGTTCGTCACACTCTTAATACTTTATTGCACAGTGCCTGAAAGCAATGTTCATAATATTTTCATCTCAAACACTACACCCAAATACTGCTTTAGCGTATCTTTTTTTATGGCATCAGAAAATATCGATCCCGTGTAAACAGGAACGTTTTATATTACAGAAGTTACAACAGTTACGGAACAATGACTTCAGCACATTTAACGTCTACTTAGAAGGGAACTGTTCACCTATGTACTTATGGAGGATATGGAACTTACACAACTATCGCCTGAGAAATGAAAAAGTATACTTTTCAATTGAGCGAAAACTATCGTATCGTCTCTTGAGGGAAAAGTTTTGGAAATTCTTTGGTTGAAAAAAAAAGTCCTGTCGAATCGTCATTGGGTTTTTTTCAAGATTCACGTATCCGCGACGTTGGAATAGTTCTCATCGTCTGTTCGTGGTGCATATTGGCACGATATCTTTTCAACGTGACGAAAAAATATAAATTCTTACTAAGAGGACATCTCCTTATCAAAAGTTCACACGCCCGATTACTTTGTAATTACAGTGAATGAGAAAACGTTTTTTCTTTCAATGTTTTTTTTTCCTCATCAAATTGCTTTTAGACGAAAATGAATGAATTTTTCGAAATGTGAAAGAAAATTGAACGCAGAAGGATTTACCGAATTGAATGAAAAATACTGTCGGAAATTATGAAAAAAAGATCGCAAAGTAACAGAACGGGGTGAACGGCATTCGGAGATTTCCCAACATTTGTACCATTTGCAATGCGAGTGACGTAGTCAACATCCTACAATAATATATTCTCACTTTTCTTTCCCTCCAGTCAATAATTCATCGAGCAAAACGTGCTAAGACTTTGAACGACCAGAAACGTCGATAATTTGATATCCGTTAAAATCAGACGCCTTGAAGAGTTGTCGACGATAATAATGATTAATTAGCACGATTCTTAGTGACTCGAGAGTCCCGAGGAAAATTAAACTTTCCAACCAGGATTAAGGCGATGTTCGAGAAGCATGTTGTTCTCGGGTGGGAGCGCTAAGCAAGCACGTAGAATATTTTCGATCGCTGCTCGTTGCTTGGACAACGCGTTTATCACAGGAGCTCCGGCAGGTACTAGAGGAGCTTTGCAAAGATAAGAGAGAATGGAGAGAACGCTGTGAAAACCAATGAATTCACTTTCATCCATGTCTCTGAATGTAATCCTCGAGCAAAGTTCAGCGAGTATAATTAGATCGAGGATCAAGGGACTAGCCAACAATGAATCCTCGCAGGTGTTGTGTACGACTATCGTGTTGTGACCACCGAGCATTATTTCCGATGTGTATTCGTCCATTGCTCGTTTGCTGTCGCCTGCAAAAGTTTTCAACAATTTCGTTATTCCATTTTTTAATCTCAATAGAAATTCTGGATTTTTGTATTTTCACCACGTTGAGTTATAGTGAGAATAATATCGAAGCGGCAATTGTTAATTGGTGCAAAGTGTACTGACCGACATAAGGAACGTATTTGATGACGACACAGTGATCCGGTTTTTTGCCATCTTCGTAGAGGATACTGTTGGACATGACCATGTCATCGACGACATTGCTCTTGGAAATCTATTTTCGTAATTGTGAATAACAGCAATGTATGAAAAATCGAAGAGATTCATAGAAAAGAAACGGAGAATTTCAATTTTTACCTCTTTGGATCGAAATTGTTGAGGCGCCGAGAGATTGTATCCATCGTTATTGCCCAGATGATTGTAGCTGACGATAGAGACAGGTTTTATACCCGCCGAAACCAAGAAATCAACCAGCACGGACTTTAATTTAGTTTGTCCCGACTTGAAATCGTCACCTGCGATAAATGTCTTTTGCTTTTTCGCCAAGTCTATAGCACCAGGGACGAAAGTGTTTTGTGGCGAACCATTGATGTATGTGCACTGCAGAAAAAATAAATAAATCGACGGGATTTTTTTTTACTGGAATATTGAAATATAATCGTGTACCGTTAACCCTTGGAGTGCGCATCTCCTATGAGTACATTTTGGGTCAGTCTGACCCGAGGCGTTTTTCAAATCGTCGTTATCCCGCAAATATGCATTTTTCGTCTTTAGAGAGACGTTTTTTATAGTAAATTCGGTGACAGAAAATTGTTGGGGTCAAAACGACCCAGTATGCACTCGAAGGGTTCAGTATTTATTCCGTTAGTTAGTGAACAGGAAACTGAATGATTAGGAATCAACAGGTTCGGTCGCTAATCATTAGAGAAAATTATTTAAGAATTTTGGTTTTTCAGAAAGTGCAAAAACTTACTCCTTCCAGGGCGGATGCAACGGCGAACATGGTGCTGGGGCTGATTTCTGGATGATCAACTTGGATGGATTTGATCAAATTCTCAGCTGTGTCGTTAACTCCTGGAATGATATCCGCGAATCTTTCGGTATTTGCGGTCCACAGGACAATGACACTGTCCAAATTTTCCGAAGTTTTGAAATCAGCAATGTCCTTCCTAATGCAATTGAGTTGTTCGAGCTTCGTACCGGGAATCAAATTGTCCACTCGTCCTTCCTGGAAAGTACAGATTATCGAGAAAATCATTTTTCAGCTCACTGGAGGCTGGTTCGAAATTTATCTTGGTTGTGAGTTTTTTGTTGACGAACCTGATTAGCAGCAATAAAGTCCGGATAGTAAATGCTTTTCCTTGGCTTCATGCGGACCATATGTGGTTTCAATTGTTTCTGCAAGTTGATGTCCAGCACTTTGGCCCTGGTCATGGCATCTGCCAAGTTCATGCCTGAGATATCCCATCCATCGATTATAATATTATCTGGTTCTATCATTGGGAGCATCGAAGACATTGGAACATAAACGTCTTCGCCATCGGAACTTCCGAGTTTCACTGTCGATGCTTGAGTCAAAGAACCGAACCTAAAAACAAATGCAAGGTCGACATTATAATCTACTTCGTCAAACATAAACACAACCCTGGAACTACAAACCTATTTTTTGAATCTTTAAACTACGAACCGGGGTAAATATTTACCCCTCGGGTTTTCTGTTCGTAAAATCTCTCTGAAAGCAGTAACCCGACTTTTAAGTACATAAATCTTTTTGTTTTTTCATGCCAAAGAAAATGGTGCAGAGCAAATTCGATTTCATCAAGATTTAGTTCGTAAAAAATCGATTTCAATATCTAAGTGCTGAAAAATTAATTAAGGAACGTAATTCTAGGATCAACGAGGTCAAAACAATCACATTGACCTCTTAGACTCAAACTGTTTCTTTTACACAAAGCCAAAGTTGAAACAGTCGCTGTTTTGCTTCGTTTTTCAAAGCCAAACCGATGAGGCATGAGAAATTCTTATTTAATCACCGTTTAGTAATGAAAACTCATAAATCGTAAGGACGTTCCAAAAAACATGTGAAAATGAAACTTTCATTGAATTGAGTTTGTGTTTTTCTGGTGTAGGAGTCTAGGTCAAGGTCAGTAAGGGTGATTGAGCGTGTTTAAGGATTTCTGCGACCTCTCGGGCTTCCAGAACTCTCTGGAGATTATTCTGATCCCGTTGGGCACAGAAATCTGCGGGAAAAGTTATTCGGCTTGTTTTTTTGGCGTACCAATTTGCTTTTTTGAATCCATCCTTCGTCTCCCACGATAATTTCAATTTGTTAGCCAGGAGGGCAGCTGTTATCGTCGATCCATTGTTGCCGCCCCAGCCGACGAGCATCACACCCAATTTAGGGACTTTCAATTGAGTTCGAATGACCATTTTTTTTGATAATGGTGTAACCTAAAATTTGGTTACGAGATTCTGTTAAATGGTCACAAATTTGCTAAGGATCGTTTCTGGATCGGATGAAAAGTGACAAATTTAATAGAAGATTGACATCGGTTGCCATCGTTTTGCAGAAAGTGCGTAGTTTATCGAGAATTTTGATTTTTTCATGAAAGAATTCGAAGGAAATGTGGTTGCATAATAAAATGATTGAAAATCATAAACTTACAGTATATTTGGAGCCATTGACTTCGGTTTTCGTAACACGTGTTGTGTGATATTCATATTCAGCCTCGATGTGTTCGGCCTCGTACTTGACCTTGGGCGAGTCAACGTGGATCTTGAGAGCCATCGTTTTAAAAAAACGAAAGAACGAACGAACGATTTTTCGGAATTTCTAGGCTATACAGTTCGAAGTGTTAGGTCACGATCGTTGTTTTTTTATTTCAGGCTATGGACACTGTATATCGATCGTTACAAATAGCTCGAACAGACTACATTCGTTCGATCCGTTGCGCGAAAACTACGGGGCTACAATATGACAAACTTGTGTTTTTCCTTTCTAGGCCCCGAAAATTTCACGCGTTGCTTGGTTAATAAGAATTCAGCTTTTTATCACGTGGATAATGAGCGAATAACTATTAAAACTATCGATATGAATTAGTGTGTTCTCGATGCCGGTTCTATCTTATCGCCTAAACGTGGCGCGTGTTAGTATTTGTGACCTCGTCGAAACGTACAACGAGCAACGAACACGAACATGCGTTTGAAGCATTAATTACGCGCTTAGAGCTGTTCATTCTAATTTTTCGTTGACGTGACTACAGCGTGCAACACCGCTCGTAAATGAGTCTCCTCGATCCAATTATATTGATTCTTGTATGAATGCGATAAAATTCACACAGTTATGTACGGTATTGTAAATGGATTGTTTGGTAGTTAACAATTTTTTCGGAGAAAAAATTCCGACTGCTTGATTTTGCCCTCATCTGGTTTTCCATGTTGAATTTTTTTTTTTACACCGCCTGATGGCAGTAGCGTGTAGATTTGTCGAAAACCGCGTTCAGCGTGTATGAAAATGAAAGGGAGAAAGTGACTCCACAGCTATAGCTGCATGACTACCGTCCGATGATCCTGAAGGAATAACTTCGACCACCGTGTTCGGTGTTAGTCGTCTGGCGATTGTTGAGTGTTTGTTCGACGAATCTACAACGCGACAACTCCGTGATTTCAATATCGATTCAAAAGGGGGGAAATCCCCGATTGTAGACAAAGAAGCATCAATAACGAAAGAGCGTTACACTCTCGTAACGAACTGTGATCTGCAGGTTATCGCATTGATATATATGTTGCACCCGGCAATTCCAAGCGGCGTGCGGAAATCGTGTTGATTCTTCACAAACGATTACGCCGGCTTACAATATAAACACAACAGTTTTGTTCACGACTCTCGTTCCTTGTGCTCTGATTTATTTGATTCTATTGACCAATCGTAAAAGATGGAGAAGATCATTTTCCTGACTGTTGCTAGTGTTTTCTTATTTGCTCAATTTGCTGCTGCTACAGCTCAAGCTTCGTCGCAAAATGTCTCCGTTGCAGAGATTGCGAATGGTAATTGCAAATGCGAGAATTACAACTGTGGTTGCTGCGAACACATCAACTGGACCAAAGAAGGAATTGATGCGAATCGTAAGATCCTTTTGATGCTTCGAGAACCGTTAACATTTCAATCTCCCAATGGCTAATATTTACGAGCAAAAATATCTAAATATTTCCGTTATTTCGCCCATAAAAATTGTCTTCGATAAAAAAATCTTTTTTGTTCACAGTTTGCACCAACTTTTCTTACCTGCCCCAGGACTATGGGGTTTCTGTGACTGTGACCTGGAATAAGTACACGGTTTTCAACGAAACAATATCCGGTAAGATAATTGTCCATCACATTTATTGTTATCCCTAGAACTACAAACCCATCTTTTTGACCTTTAATCCACGAACCAGGCTAAATATTTACCCAGTGGCTTTCTTGTTCGTAAAATCGTTCTGACAGCAGTAATCTGACTTATAAGTACATGAATCTTTTCGTTTTTCCATGCCAAAGAAAATGGTGGAGAGCAAATTCATTTTCATCGAGGTTTAGTTGGTAAAAAATCAATTTAAATACCAAAAAGTGCCGGAAACTAATTCAAAGTTTGGTTGGAATAGATAATTACCTCGACCGGTCGTCCTAGGATTTCAACTGTTCCGTAGTTCCAAAACTTGCATCCTGACGACCCAACAATGTTTTCTCACAATTCAATGAATAAATTATTGAAATCGTTAATTTTTCTCAAATAAACTGAGTTTTTGATTCCAAAAGCTTTAAAGTAAATTCGTGGCTGATAGAATATCCTTCAAAAACCGAAACAGCAGTTTTTTTTTTGCAGCTTACAATAAACATTCGAAGAAACCGTTGCAATTTTTACAGTATCCAAAGGTTTCTGAAGAAAATTGGCAATTTTTATTTCCTGTCTATTATTTTGAATTCCTTGTCAATTGACCGAGAGAATGTGATTGGTTTTCACAGCGAGGAACCCCCCTCCGCTGTGTTTCGGAATACCAGAACTGGAGAAAGTACAGGCCGAAGTTTGTCTGAGACTGTACGACTTGAGATTCGGCTCGGAGCGTTTCCACGGTTGTGGAAAACTAAGAATCGCGGTTTATCATGTGATTCATAAATCGATAGATCTCGGATGCTTTGATATACCGCAGGGATCGCTCGAGGAAGTTTACTCGATCGGGATGCGCCGTGTACTCTCTGTACTGAGAGAATACCTGGATTTGTTGGAGTTGGGGAATCAATATGTGCCTACGATTAACATGATTTAAGGAGAGACTAGATTTTCTTTTCCAATTTTGTTTTTAATTCAGTAAAGTTATAATTCTCAGGCGCAACAGGCGCATTTTTTATTTTTCCACACAATTGTCATACGTTTTCATAATTTGTATACATTTGTAATAAATAATTTAGCAACAATCTTGAAAGTATGAGTATTCTGTTGAGAGTGACGAGCACGAGGCCGAATGGCAAAAAGAAATACCGAATCACATAAAATATGAATATTTGAAATATAATAATTTGATACAAATCTTTGGAATGCAAGAGAATTCATTTTTTCTTTGTTTTTTTTTAGTTTAGAAGGCCGATCAGCAGCCTTTTCCATTCGTCGGCGCAATCGCTCTGAAATCAAACATACAAGAGCATACGCTCGTATATTCGGAAAATCGTTTGGCTCGAAAAAGCTCGTCGTTTCATTGGAAATTAATATTTTTGTAAACGTGCGATTGATCCTTGTTTTATTATTGAGAACGATAAGAAAGAAGAAGGTGCGTGTGATAAACAAAAGCGTCTGATTAATTCCCATATTAAAGAGACAACGTGATAGTTTCTTCGTGACATGGACATTTAATTCACTAGAGCGATCAGAAGCCTTTTAAAATCGTCGCTGCAGTCACTCTGGAAACAAAAAAAAGGAAAATGATGGTGGACCATTATCGGAGTGTTATTTTCCATTCATTAAATACCAACTTCGCGCGTCCATTCTCTTTCGTGCAAATCAACGAGTTCAAGGCCTTAAGCTACTCTTGAAATTTATTTCGTTTCTCTCCGAGCGAAAGCCATAAAAATTGGACTCGAATGAAGGAATTCTCTCAAATTACAATTTTTCAAATCGCTCTCAACTTCTCAAGGGCTGCAAAGTTCTTAGGTGCTTTGTACAATTTCACGAAAACACTTTTTCACCATCAACCTCAGATGAAAACGTTTATCACCACGAATGGCCATGATTTCGAAACAAAAATGTATAAAAAGTATAGCGACAATTTTTCTAGAACTCATGTTTGTTGAGAGCAGTTCGGGGATTCGCAACGGATGGACAAAGTTACGGGGAACTTGAGATTTCGGAGGTGGCTTAAGGTCTTGAAGGAATTTTCAAAAATCATATTCGAAGGTGGATTTTTGCTGTAGTTATTCGAAACATTGAGTTTAGTGAGAGGGTGAATAAGAGAATGATGGAAAAAGCTAGAAAAAGGTGAGATTCACGTTGAGATTAAAGTGTATTTTCATTGATAGAATTCTCACCTGGCAAGGATGAAAGAAAAGGGAGAAGATAATTACACGTAAAAATACTTGTATTGATTGTTATAAACAAAATATTTCCAAGACATAATATTATTAACAAATATTTGTTCTCCCGCACAGCTCTACATCCTGATATTTACTGCATGATCAAAAAGTTAATAATTGTGTCTTTTCGCGAGTGCTTTTTCCTTTCGTTTCTTATTTAACTTGATAAACACATAATTATGCAACATGAGAGAAAGAGTTAAACGCTTAGCGGCCGACGAGAGCAAGCAAGAGTCTCTTGTAGTCTCCGGAAGTGTCATCCTGAAATGTATCGAAATTTAGAGGAATTTATCCAATTGAGAGAAAGTATGATTATTTAGGTTTTTTGTCCAATTTAAAAAGCACGAAATACCAAATTTTCTGTATTTCGTAGCAAAAATGTCTGGAGAAACAAAAGTCGACGTTTCCGACCGAAATTTCTTATTGTTTCAGTAATTACGACGTTTTTTTACTTCTACAGACAGCAAATTGACGAGAAATCAATAGCCAAACTTCCTCGGTGACTGGATAAGAAAATAATGAGATAAAAATGAATATCATGGCCTACGAGGCGCGAGGCAAGAGCGACTGGAACGATCATGGTTATAACCCCTTCCATCATGCAGCGAGTCTGATGATCTTTCAAGCAAATCTCGTATCTCGCGTTGCATCACGAGGTTGCGTGACTCATTGCTCATTCATTCGTATTTACAACAGTAAAAATAAATGAGCTACAAGACAACAGTGACTAATAATCGTTTCTTGAGAAACCATCGACTCGTCGATGTGTTACGAATGGAAATAGTCATCGCTTCGATGAATTACTATTTCGAATTATTCTTCAATGGAATATCGACGAATTTCAAGAGAAAAACGTTAACGTCACCGGCCAATTTCGAGCTACGATAATTAAAAACTGGCAAATTTGCATCACAATCTTTCCAACGTAAAAAACTCACGTCAATTGCCAAAATTTACAGACATTTTAATAAAATAATTCGTGTTAATTGGTCAATTTCAAAAAGCAAACAAAGCGATGATAAAATTTGAAAGTTAAAGGACGAAAATTCTTCAACTTTTTCTACTTTTTTGGCCTCGCATTCATGATCCATGGAATGAATGGAAACTTGTTATAGTTTTTCAATGAAGCCATGAAATTTCTTGGGGAAATGATGGAAATAAAATGTTTTATTTATACTCACGTCGATATCAGCGGCTAAAGAATTCCCGTACATTTGTAGGTAGGCATCTTTGATATCACCAAGATCGATCTCGGATCTTGCGACAACAATGCGAATAAGCGTCGAGTCTGTTGTTCCCATTCCTGCCATTGCCTTGTGCAGTCTCTCGGCAAAGTACGCGGTTTTGTCACGAGCGCATTTCACTGAAAAACCGTTTGAATTGATGAATCTTGAACTCTCGTGAGTTTCGCTCGCAAAAATCGAGTTTTTTTCTTCAAATATGGCATTTCCGAGAAAATAATTACAAGCTGTTTGTAAAACGGTGGGTTTTCTTAAACCTTCGAGTGCACACCTCCTATGATTGGCTCAATCAGACCCAAAGCGTATTTTTTAAGGCTCTAAATTTTATTTTTTGACCGAAATGCACTCGAAGAGTTTGAATTCGAAAAAACTTGATTTTCTTATTGTAATAAAAAGAGAAATTGTATGAAAATTGGCGTTATTTTCTCACCAACAGCGAGGTAACCGTCCTCGAGAGAGCCTGAGAATTCTCGTTTGATGGCGTCTTCAAGAGTGTGTCCGGCGATGTTTTCGTACTCGTGGAAGATTCTTCTGAGCTGAGGATAGCTTTTGGTGATGAGAATGGCATTGAAGGTGCTCTCATCGGTTCCCCATTGTCCTTCACCAGCAGCGAGCAGCCTCTCGGCGTCCTCGACAGCTGCAGTCGCATCGACGTCGGTATCTTCGTTCCTATTGGCCTGCATGTTCAAAGTTTCAGTTACAAGTACGTGAAAATCATCAAAATAGACTTTCCATTTCATAAACGAACAAAAAAATTACTTACGCAAGAGAGAGAAACGAGGAGTCTCTTGAAATGACCTGAACTTTCACCCTTGAGATCATCCTCGAGGTCGTTGCCGTAAACTGCAATAATTGTGTTTCCAACATCAGTATATTTAGTTTCAAAATGTTGCAGAAAGTGAGAGAATCGATTTTTGATGTTTTTGCGAGTTAACTCCGAGTGTCTGAACCCGAAATTGGTTTTCAAGGTTTTGTGTGCCGATGAGAAACAAAAATTGAAATGTTTAACTCTCCGCGCACGATGTGGGTCTTTTTGACCCAAGCGACAACTTTTTTTTCCAAAATCTTGTTTTTGAAAACGTTTTATTTGAAAATAAAACAAATTAACGAGTAAAATAATTATGAAACCTTAACCCTTTGAGTGCACACCCTCCATAATTGCATATTGGGTCAATCTGACCCAAGACGTTTTCCGAATCGTTGTATTCCGGTGAATATGTTTTTTTTTCCGAGACGTTTTTTTGCAGTAAATTGTATATGCCGAAAGATCTGTTGCCATTAAATTGTAAGTTCCAAATGTTAGTTCGAAAAGAATCGTTGCGACTTACGATCTTTGTAAACTGCTGCGATCGTCTTGACTCCGTAATTGCTAAGCGACGTGAGAACTTCGATAATGGCATCTTCGTCGGTTCCCATACCGGAAATAGCATTATGCAATTCGCTGGCATAATATTCTGGCAGAGGTGTCATCAGGGCGAGAATGGCTTTCTCGAAATTTCCACCGAGTTCAGATTTCAACTCGGAAATGAGATCCTTGCCGTACATAGTTTTGAATTTGTCGGCGATTTCGAGACGTTGGACGATTCCTCGATGGGCAAGAATGTCGATGATGGTTTGTTCGTCGGTTCCAAAACCTTTCATAGCAGTGCGTAACAGCTCAGCGTCGGATTCGGGCTCGAAAGGGTCGGCAGGATACACCGTTGGTGTGCACTGATAATCGATTTCATTGAAAACATTAATGAAGCTCAATAATTAACGCAGGAATTGATTTAAAAATTTCATTGTCATTCATTTTTTCATTGTGAATGAAACGAGAAGAAAAATGATGAAAAAAATACCTGCAGGTGGTAGTATTGGTTGGCAGCCATATTGACAGTTATATCTGGAAAAAAAAATTGACGATTTATTAGCACAGGTGCGCCTCATAATCGCTGGAGCGATCATTTCATTTTCCAAAGACTTTTTGATAAACAGCAAATTTCTATCGAAAAATGCAAAAACTTAATCGACACGAAAGAAGAGTTTTGACAATTTTGCGGTAACATTTCATTGGATTCAAAAAATTACAGCCATTTGCCGCGACGCAAGGTCTGACCTCGATTGATTCGATCGATCTGGCGTCGAAAGCACGATAGGAATTTTATTACTTATGACGGACCAACCCACTCGTTAGCACACACACAGACGTATGTATTACATGTCAATAGCACTTATGTACACGTATGTACATCACTCCGGCCAGAATGTCATGTATGCAAATCCATATAGTGTGTCGCGATAACTCGCACCTACCCCAGGGGGCATCGGCTGTACAACAGTTGGACATTCAATTTTTGCTGAGTTTCATATTTTAGAAATATTGCCTTCGAGTAGCAATTTTGGTAAATATTCGGAACATTATTGTCGAGGCAATCACTGCATTTTTATTTTTTGCTCTGTTTTCGAAAATTTGAATAAAGTAATGAATTCCGTTGCATTCCAACGTGAAAAACTACAAGATGATCGTACAACGAAACTTTAGCGGTTCGAATAAACGGTAAAAAAAGAATATTGAGAATTTATTCTTAATTTGCATGATTTTGAAAGGTATGCGATCACAATATTCATAACGAATCCGACAGCCATTTGTTTTTAGATTGAGTAGTGGGACGATAAGAATGAACATCCTTCGTGAATTAAAAATCTCAATAAGCTCGATTTCGATGCACTGGATTTCATCCTGTAAGTGTTAGCTCTAAAAAAACTAGTTTCTCGAGTTCTGAACGTGCATGGGAAATTAAAAAGACTATCGAACTTCCGGACAAGTCAACATGCAGATTTTGGACAAATTTTGTAAACTTTGAAGTCGTTTAAATAAAAAAAATAAAAATGCAGCTTCCGCTAGGATAGTCGAGTGATTGTTTTATGGGATTGAGGATCTGAATCTATGAGAAAAGTTGGAATTGTATAAAGGATTAAAAAGGATTATTTATAACGAAACGATTTTTCGTTGCGTTCCAATGTTGCGAATTTCAATGTCATGGAAAACTAAGCCAGTGCGTTGCATTCCAGAATTTCTACGTCATGAAAATGGCGCGTGCTGAATGGATGCAACTATGTTGATTAGTAAAATATAAGAGTCGCGTAGCCGACAGGGATATTTATTTATATATTCGCATCGGAGGTCAGATCTCCGCGTATGTAAACACATTTATCTTTGTCCTGTGTATGTAATAAAAAAAAAAATACGGATGCTAGTAAAGTGTATGAAAGGTTCGATAAAGATAACACGGAAATTGATTGCTTTCCATGTCCTCGGAACGAGAGCCGTTCCTCTGACATTCACAGAAAAAAGTGAGAAAATGAGAACGCTCGAGGTTCTTATTCGGAATCAACGATTCTCATCACGTGTCGTGACTCTGCGGCGTGAGGTTCGAAGCTCGTTTGTGTCTCGTCGGCCATCCGGTAAAATAAGGACGCACGCAATGGGAACACTCGTTTAATTTAGTATATTGTCTGTTGCTAACGCCAACGTTTTTATCAAGATTATCATACACACCCTTTCCATTCTCTATTACGAAATATTCTTAACACTTCGTCTGTAAACCTGGATCGTTCATGTCCGGGCAAATACGACGGATCGGTTCATTATTGGAACAAAAATGGATGGAACATTGATTTTTCTACAGTTTTATAATTGTCATTCCAAATTGCAGATTTCGAACAGGAGTCTGGATTTTTTCAGAACTTTTGAAATAGAATAACAGGCTGAAAAAACGGTGTGACAAGGTTCACAGACGGAAGGTGCGGAAAAATAGTTTACAGACGAGTAAACTATCAAACTCAACGTTTTGGTCCAATCGGAGCGACTTATTTTTCATCAAAATTCACGACTTTGTACATTTTTTTATGGCACAATCAAATTTGTGATAAAAAAAATTTGTTGCACAGCGATCGCGAGAGATTTCCGATTCCATCGTATCGTACGATTATAATTGCAAACGTATTCATAGGTATTATGACTCATGTTTGGTTTGCATTGAATCGAACCCACATTCACATACGCAGTCACAGATTTTCTGGGCTGTCCCTTCGTCCGCGTATACTAATAATACGAATGGCGGGGAAAGGGGAAAAAATACGTGCAGATTCGTATCGAAGGAAGTTGCAAAAGTCCTGAAGGAAATACCGAAACGTAGACGAAGGAAGCAGACCTTTGAAAGCCGGAAGTGATAACTGTGTGTGTTGATAATAATAGAAACCGCAAATCGACAATTAAAATGCAAGCATAAACTATGGAATAGTGAACGTCAGGGAAGAACAAAATTCACGCGATGTTTGTACTCCGGAGAGTGACTTTATTTTTTATTTAGTATTTTCGGCGTCGCGGTGCTGGAGAATTAAACTTCAGTGACCAAATTCGAAAAATTCTATTCCTCGTCATGTCTCAAGACGAACGACCGCGGATTCAGAAGAAAGTAAATAAGACGCGAAAGAAAGAGACAATTCGTTGCTTCGTATAACGACGTCCAAGTTTCTAGAAACAATATTTACATTAACGAATAAAAACTTTGAAAACGTTTGGATCGATCGAGGCTTTAGATTCCCCCAACGTCACGAGGATTCACGAACGACGGGATTCGATTGACGGATCGTTCGCAATCACAATAACAAATCTGCGCGAGAGGGGAACGGATACGATGTGTCTTTGCGCATCTTTCCCTCGTACACAACTCGCGACGACGACGCGCAAAAAATAGACACACGTAAGAAGGAAATAAAAAATATGCGATGGTGATTATCGAAAAAGACGATCGAACTATGGGTTTCGAAAAGATGTAAATGGGAAAAATGTTGATCGAACTTACTTGGATTCACGAGGGGTGTGGTCGGAGAATTATTAATCGAGTTAACCGAGTGAATACGTTGACGTTGATCGCTCGGAAGTCAAAGACCAACTGAATCGCTCGGTGTTTCTCACTGCGGCGAAATGTAGTTACCGGCTTTCTGGCGCGGCCTATACGAGCTCCTCGTCTGCCTTCTCTTCGATTCCAACGATTCTTGTCCGCTGGGAGCGGTTTATGGTACACACGATGATGACGTGGTAGACACTTCGTTCTCGTGAAGCGTCGTCGCGGTCCTAAAACCCGCAGTAGTGGTGGAAGAATAGCAACGAACATCCCGATTATCTGTGTGAGATCTCGCGTCCAAAAGCAGGAACGTCGAAGAGGGAGAATGTGACGTTGTCGTTCCCCGGCAACCAGATGCGTCGTATATCGCATTGCTCGGCACAGCGACTATATGTGCCGGCCAACGGTTCATCGGCGCATAGGAACAGACTCGAGGAAATCTTCCATCGAGGCTCATCGAAGAAATATGATGAACGTTATATTTTTCCCATGCAAATCGTACGCAATAAAAAGCAAAATTTTCGACAATGTCGTCCAAAGTTGACTTTATTGTTTAATAAATTATTATCGCGGATTACATACACAGTTCAAAGTTCGATAAGCAGCTCGAAGACGCAGACATTAATAACAAAACTCTAATTTCCCCTAAAACTGACATTTATTGACAGTTTTTTGCAGAGAAACACGTGGAAGTCAGAAAAATCCACGAATTATTTCAAGAAACTCTGGATCGAGTTGATTCCTGGCTGCGCAAGCGAAATACCAAGAAAGTTCAATTTGGCTATAAAATAAACATGAAAAAACGGGATCTTACGAGCGGAGGGGGGATAAAGTAATGGGAGAATCAAAAGAATGTTTGCGCCCAGGCAGGCGATACGGTTCGACGAAAAAACTCCAATTAGAAAAATAATGATGAAGCAGATTTGAGCCGACAAATTGTCTGAAAAAACAATTACGTTCGAAATGAGTTTTAATTGAAAATAAAATGACCGCGCATTGTTCTAGTTTCGATTTCGGAGCGACGAGTTAATGGAAAATGGGGAAACATTTTTCTTTCCTGCAATGACGATGCGAACAGTGAGATTCGAGTATTTTCAAATGGGAGTCAATAAATTTGCAGTCGGAAGTTGAGTATTGAAAATAAAATTGTTTCCCGATTTTTCGAAACACGAACCGCAGCATCGTGCGCAAATTTTTAACGAGATTCTATGAATTTCTTTGATGGTTATTGCGAACTAACCGAAATTGGAATTCTACGGAAGGGAGGAGAGTGGAAATAAGAGAATAGGAAAAATGTGAGACGCACAGAATGCAAAATGAATCGGGGCCAAGGCGCTTACGCTGAGTCGTTACATAAGGAAACTCTTCGTATTTGTCAGGGCGTGTTTACCCTCTTATAACATCCAAAGGATGCTGCGCCGTATTGTTACAGAAAAGCTAAGAGTTTTCTTGTTTTTCGGCATTGATTATTTCATCTTCCGTGCTAAATTTTTATTCCGTACAGAAATGAGTCACGCGCGGCGTATATCTGTGACGCGATTATACCGTGAAGTGTGTCGAGAAAATTGGCGTGGTGTGCGCGAGGGGAAATAATAATGTGTCGTACGGAAATGGATGGCGAGAACGCGGAACAAGGTGTCGCTCTCGTTCTCTCGTGACGGTTAGGAATTGGTACTGAAACGTCATAGGTCGAGCGATGACTCATACGCTTGAGCCGACGATGAATGATTGTTAAAATAATAAAGATGATAATAAACACGAATATTCCTCGCTGTTATCGCAGAACCATTCTTTTACTGTTCAGCAGCGAAGTAGTGTGCAAAAAATAAGATTGAGAATATTTTTCAAGTCGTTTTTTACAATTGGTGAATAAAATGAAAGCCGAAAATTATTTTTTATTCGCCAACGATCGAATTGAATGATCTGTAACATCGATGGGTCGATGTTTTCGCTGAACTTTTACGATGTAAACGTTACGAGGGCAAAAAAAAAACATATATTACGTCTTCGTTGTTTCTTTGTTGACGAAGCGGGTGATGATAGAATTTTTGGCATCGTTCCAAGGTTAGGGAAAGAATCGATGAAAGGACTGTGTGCAATAGCTCTGGAATGGGCTAAATAGAGGAGTGTGCACGGCGAAGCTGACCGCGTAATATTCTGCGTTTTTATTTTCGGAAATATTTCTTTTTGGGCTGAAGGGAACTGTTTTGAAAGTCAACATCGCATGAAGAAAAATGTTAGAGGTTCAAGGATTTTCGTCTTATGCTGTTCCGATGGAATTTATTCGAATAAGATTGCGAGGCAAAGTTCAGATTCACCAGAAACATGATGTTTGGCTCATCACTTACGTGGCTATGTTGTGCTTGCCATGCATGATCTCATTTCGGGGCAGATTCAAGGGTCCACGCACGCAGTGTGCTGTGTGACGCGGTTGTTTCTAACCAACGGAATTTCCGACACGAAGTGTTGACGCTCTCGAACCGAAGGTGGCGCCACCGAACGCACGGAAAGTGCGAGAAAGCGTATTCCCTGCCTGACCGACCGACGATTCTCACGTACTGCGCAGGATTTTATCGACGCGAGAGATTGAGAAGTTTCTGGATCGGAATAAACGGCGCAGCACTTGACGATCCTCTCCAGTTGTACTGAGTCCACGATCAATGTCACATCTTTGAAATCTTAGCAATAAACCCTACACATCGTTCGAAACCACGTGACAAAATATTATCGTTGTTCATCGAAGCAGACGAAGCCTTTTTTGACGCTGAATTGGCCGGCACACTACGACGTTTGCTGTGACGCGCTTGATTGATTCGAGAAAAGTTTAGTTCTTTTCTTATCTTCGACGGAACATTACCGCCTGGTAAATTCTTTTCCTACAGTTTTTGACGTAACTGCTGCGTCACGAATAAATCCATATTTTTATTTTCGTTTATTGCGGTTCTTTGTGATTCGAATTCCAACGACGCTGGACAAGAAGGAGATTAATAAATATAATCAGACAAATGTATGTTTTTACATGTCGAACTCAAGACGTAATAATAATAAGTGTTTCGTGTGTACCATTCAATCACCATTACAACCGGCTTCGAGGCGGCCATAGCACCACTCCGCCATTCGATATTTTTCTCATTTATTTCTCTCTACATTGTGCGTTTCAATCAGTGGCGGTTTTTTTTTCTCAATTCCGGATGCTCACGATTTGTCTAGAAATTGACGTATTATCAGAACTAATATTCCTATGTGTCGAAAGTTCCGGCAATGGTCTGGCGATAGTTGGCAAGCCTCGAAGCTTCGAAACAAATATTATTTTTAGTCTCAATTTACGAGAAATTTTCTCTCGCTCTCTCTCGCTCTTACGTTTTCTGTTTTTTTTTCGCTCGCGTCATTATTTTGAATTGCGCCGAATATTGAGCAATTTTTATACGACAGGTCACACGATCAATTTTTCAGAATTTGTTTCGTTATCCTTTCGTCTCCCAAGCATTCGATTCGTACGAAAACTATGCACGACGTGAAAAAAAAAACACATACCTGAAGGTTTCGTTATCTCGAACGAACGCTACAAAAAAATAATCACGATAATGGAGATTCGATTTCGAGAATGTTTCTTTACTTATTAACCCTTCGAGTGCACACTGGGTCATTTTGACCCAGGAATTCTCCGTCACCGACTGATTGGCATTTATCGGCAACGAATTTTTTGCCATTCAATTTTCGTTTTAGTCAAAAAATCAATTTGGGGTCATAAAATATCTCTTTAGAAACGAAAAATGCATATCCATCGGAATACGACGATTTGAAAAACGCCTTGGGTCAGATTGACCCAATATGCACTTATCAGGAGGTGTGCACTCGGAGGGTTTATTTTTGTTGAGAATAATGAAAATAATTTCGAAACTAATCGTTTTCTTTCTTATTTTTGTATCAATCTTTCGATTTTCTGATACGAAGGATTCGTATTTAATCGTGAAATTTCGAAATTTAGTTTTAGCGTCAGTATCAATATTAAAGCTCTTCCCCCGGCGACGATAAACCAGGTTTTTTGACAGCGGTAATGGTGCGATAATTTCGTCTCGTTTTTACTATATTTATGTTCGGCTCGTTTTTTTTCTTATCGATCTATCAGCGGCTGACATTTGTCAGCTCTTAGAGCACTTTGCAGACTGCGAATTAGCCCGAGAGAAAAGAAAAAAGGCGTAATGCGTCCTGGATGACATTGAGACGTTGTTTACATTGCGATTCAAATATTCCACGCGAACGAGCGGTTCTAATCGACTCAAGGATTTCCATTTTTAATCTTGTTCATAAAAAACGAGTTAGAAATAATACGGATATTCAAAAATATGAATTTCGAATCATCCTCTCGAAACAATCGAGCAAACTAAACAAAATCATTAGAAAAAAACGTTACAGCGGCTTCATATTTTTTCTCTGACGCGTCGGACCGTTCTTTCTTCCTCATTCATGTAAATTGAGAAAAATACGAATTATTTGGAATTTATTGCCGCATCAAAAGTAAAAAAAGAATCACTGGGATAATTTTCGCGAAGTAATGAAAATTCGATAGTAGAAATGTCAGCGAAAGCCGGCTGTGGAGAAAATTGCATACATGGCTATAAGAATATATTGCGACAACGCGCAATCCTTGATCAGACTGAATCGAGTTACGCGAGAGCACGTGGTGCTGAGCTCGCGCGGCTCGCCGAGCCAGTAGAGCCGCGCGGTGGCTAACGTTGTAACTAACGCGTCACGAATGCTCCGATGTATTTTCGTTTTGTTTACTGACGAAAGAAAATCGAGAAAAATACAATTTTGTCACGCATCGGGTAGTGATTTTCACGACGTATAATAATCTTCTCAAACCCGTTGCACATGCCTGCGGATCGTGATGAAAAGAAGGAAAAACAAAATTTACATCCTCTCGATTTCGAACATATCGCGCGTACAGTTGCGCACATTGCACAACCGCGAAGCGGGATCAAACTTTTATTACACACTTTTTCCAAAAGATAATAAAAACTATTGATTGCGAGCTTTTCTCGCTATTTTGACGTTACGTAACTTTTCCGGTAAAATAATTTTTATCACGTTTCCACCAGAAATTATCGTGAAAATCGTAGAAACGAAATTGCGAAATTTCGCAGAAGATTTTCCAACGAATTTCGCATTTTATTCAAAATTCAATGGACCAAATAATCTCTCGCTCATCTCCACTGTTTACATCATTCGTATTCCGATCGATGCTCCATTTTTTAGAACCCATACGTTACTGTAAATATTCCTGAATCCAATCTGAATCTTCCGTCGCATCCACATACGAAAACTTTGAAGCAGTTAGTTCGTAACCTCACTTTTTTATTTTTGTTTTCTTGCACACTGTGTCGTAACATTTCACTATTTTTGACGAATTCCTTCACAGAACTCAGGGCGATTCATATTCAGCGAAAAACGAGTGAATTAGCAGTTTATTGGACAAATTCCATAATTTTTTCTCTTATTTCTAGAGCTCGTTATTCCCTGAGTGGAAAGGCCACTAAAAATAAACATTACGCCACTGGAATTTACTTGCTCTTCATGAAATGGCAAACCGTGACGTTTATTTTGCGGGAAAAATTGTTGAGATTGGTATTTCGTTGAATGAAACTCAAGGGAAGCGATAGAGAGACTCCTGGTGATAATTATGAATCTTTCGTATTGGAGACGAGACAGATTGGAAATATTTGTAAACAAAGAATTAAGAAATTATGTTGAAATACACAATTGAGAAGAGAGTTCGTTTCTTAGGCTAGATAAATAAAGATTGAGGTTATGATACCGTCGTTTTGTTGAGAATAATGCCAAAGAATAGTCGGACGTTCACAATGTTTACATTCTTTGCCACGTTCCAATCAGTCACTTGAATTTTTACGTGAATTTCTTCGTAGAATTCGTTGTCTGCTTGTTCGTGAATTCGCAATTCAGTCGAAACACTAAAACAGTGTTTGTGACGATTCTGCGAGGGTATTTCGAAGCCTGGGGATGCGTCGTTGACACTTGGAAGCATCAAAGATTGCTCGCAAGTGAAAAATTATATTCAGGGTCATAAATAATCAGTAATAATTCATTCGAGGTGGAAATTTTGCATTTATAGTCCACAGACTTCTGCGCTACGTTTCCCAAACACGAGCCCTCGTCACAGTAATACACTACGTACGTGACATTGATGCGAGATCAACTGATAAATTTACTTGGCGAAACACGCGAGTAACACGTGCCAATCCAGTCAGTGGCTTCGAGCTCGTTCTCGTATGTGTTTTTCTGTAGCACACACGTACATCTTGCACGTAATGGGTTATTAACGTATGACCACGTGTCTTCTCACAACGTGATCAAAACTCGGGGGATTTTTTTCCTTCGTATCCTTATCCAGCCCGTCGTGAGCATCTTTCGTGAAAATAACCCGGGAACCAATAATTCATTATGTCACTTTACTCACTTTTTCTTCCTCCAGAATTCTGGAATTTAAACTTCAGGCTCTTTTTCACTTTTGTCGCTTAGGAAACTTTATTATTGTTGTTTCGAACGCCAATATTCGGCTGCGGTGTCCTGTAGGACATAAACATGATGATTTTTGAGTTTTTTTTATTTATTTCAGTTTCACACGCGTGTTTATTGTTAAAAATTGTTTAAAAAATGCGCAAAATTTTTGATAATACATTGGAACATTAATCCCTCGAGTGCACACCTCCTATGAGTGCAAATTGGGTCAATTTGACCCGAGGTGTTTTTCGAGTCGTTGTATTTCGCTAGATATGCAATTTTGTTTTTTTTTTGGTTGGGACGTTTTTTTTATAGTGATTTATCCATTTTTTATGGCCCTCAATTTATTTTTTGCTGAAAACGAAAATTAAATGGCGAAACAACACCCAACAAACTTCCAATTAGCGAACAGAGTTCGTTAAGCGAAAGTAATGAGTTCGAGCTAAAAGTTTCCGTTGGATATTTGGCCGAAAAGTAAAATTGCCACGATCTAGGGGAACTTGTATTTTTCCACATGTTTTCATCGGTTTTGACGATAAGCCAACTTTTCCGAGTAATCTTAAGGTGGCCCGGATATCAGGTTCGCTTTCTCTCAAGTGTAAAGTCCTCGAGAGGCGATACAACGTCGCATAGGACCTTGGCTTGTTTTTATTTTAGTTGAGATATTGTTTTAAAAATCAGTGTCATTCGTGCTGCCTGGAACCATGTTTGCAGATGGATAAACACTAAGGTAAACGCGTGAACACGTGCTCCCCGAGTATATCAAGTGGGAGAATGTTATAATTTCCAGATGGTATCGTAATTAAGCAGATTTAGGTACGTCTAATCAAGCAGTGCCCCCGATTCGTCCGAGTAGCAATTTTCCATTTTTGTATCTTCGTTACGTCAAGTTACAGTAGGGACAATATCGAGGCAACTATTTTTATAGGCTAGTCAAACGTTCGTTAGATTTCAGCAACCACTTCATGGAAAGTTTAATTTCAAAATGATGGTATAAAATGATGATGGTTATTGACCCTAGAACTACAAGCCGGAGTAGATATCCACCCCAGGCAACGAATTACGTTTGAGTTAATTTTTCAGCAGTACTAGGTATTCAAATCGATTTTTCGTACAGAAGAGAATCCTCGGGAGCTCGAGGATTCATCGTAGATCGTGCATTACCGAGAGAAACAGATGAGAAGCAGGGAAACTTGTCTGCATGAATAGGGAAATTGATCTATTCGTATTGGGAGGATGAGAAAAAAGATTCGATCGTTTTCGTATTGTCTTTCGATAAACTTTAAACTTGCCCGAAAGACGGAGATGAAATTGCACTGCAGACTGGCTGTATTTGGTGAGAAGCAGCTTAAGGATGCACTGGCTGTTCTCCAAGATGGCGGACGCATGTAGCGAAAGAAACAATGGCTTTTCCGTTTTTCAGAGCGATCCCAGGAAAGTTCTCGTTTAACTCGTTTGGAAACTGCCTCTTTGCATAAGATTTTTTTCGACTGATTAATCGTGCGCGGTATAATTACGAATTTCCGAAACTTTGATATGCGTGCATAGGATTTTTGAGCCTCGGGCTAATTTATTCGAGCTCGCGTGAAACTGTCTCCGTGTGTGTATTTAGTGTATCAGAAAATTTAACGATAACGAGATAACCCCGAAGAGTCGAGAGCGTTGGTGAAACCCCGAGGGTGGGGGAGAGGGATATATTTTGAAGAACGTCAAAGGAAGCGAAATACCGATAGATCTTGGAAGTGAGAGAGAAAAACAGATTAAGAAGAATGTGATGGCAGTCGAGAGGAGTGGGGAAAGACATCATAATACGAGAAATTGTCTCGTTGGAAAGACACAGCACGTGAGAGTAAGAAAGAGAGAGAGAGAGAGAGAAAGATGAAGAGGAGAATCATGAAATATTTGTGTACATGTGTGATGACTCTCTCGGGGTCGCGGCCTCCATATCGATACGGAGGAGAGAACCGCAAAAGCGCACTTTGAACCAAATAGTCGTGACCGAGACTAACTCCAATAAACCGACTCGTTCTCCAAGCAATCACTTCAGTGCTACTTCGGTGCTCCGAACCGCCAACATATCAACATTCATCATTTTCTCTCTCTCCCTTTCTCTCCTTCTCTCTCGCCCATCGACGTGCACACACGTACGCATTGTCGGTCTCAAGCATCGAGAGAATATCCGAGTTTTTCGTAATTAATCGATTAAAATAAATCTCTTGACAACGTCGTCGACGAGGAAGAAAAAGAAACGAAAAATCGAACCATCGATCATGGGTCTTTAGCCAGGTTTTTCGAGACGTTCGACTATCGTGGACGAACGCTTTTCTGTGGAGGAGAAATAAACGAAGAGGGAGGAAATCGATTCACGAGAAAGTGCTGATCGTGCAAGGAAAAACGGAAAATTCTTATTTTCCTGATCAAAAGATAAACAGCAAGGAGAATTTCGTGGATACCTTTTTGTCCTTATTAACAAATCTTTTTATTTCATCTTCATCGACGCGTTCCCATCCGCCAAACACCCGCGAACATTCTCGCGTACTCAAGGCCTGGAGAAATTGCACATTAATTGACACATTTATTTACGTTATTTTTCTATAACAAATTGTGTCAAAAAAATAGAGCGAGAGAGAGAAAGAGAGACAGGAGGGAAGTTTTAACTTGCGTAACGAACCGACATTCGAAATCGACGCTATTATTTCAACCCGTGAACTCAGACTAAAGAATAAGAGTCTCTCAAAACCACCCTCGTCACAATGTCTACAGAATCCAGGAGCTTTACTTCCTCCGGGAGTATGATCGTCGTGAGCAACAGGCTGCCTTTCGTTCTCAAGAGGGACGAAACAACTGGCCTATTGGAACGTAAAGCCAGGTCAGTAACCTTCTCGCATCTTTATTTCATTCTTTTTCGCATACTTTTCTCCGTGTCCACTGAATGATGATTTTTCATCAATAGGGAAGTGGAGCTGAGACACTAATTTCGAAAACTCGAAGAAAATTTCCCAACAATTTTTCGATAATCGTATTCGCAAACGAAAAATACCTCCAAATCTGTGTCAATCGCATGAAAACTGTATTCATGATTCGGCGCTAATTTCAATTCAAGAAAATCTGGATAACGATTCAAGATTTTTATTAAAAATTCGTAAATATTTCGATTTTATTGTTTAATTTTTCGTTCGTCACTCATGATGGACGATTGTTCACAGTATTTTTTTCCGACTAATCTCGTAAATTCAAAAACTCTGGATTGAAAAACCGAATTTCTTGGATCGATAAAACTCCCCGTTGAATATGCCAGGACAGAATTTTCATTGCAACGAAGATTGGACTGTTCCGTAAAATTCATTGAAATAGAATATTCCTAGATGACATCATTGGTAGCGCGATGAGCTCCAAGTACACGCAGACTTTTTATTTTGTAATAATATTTTTATCAGTCATACCGTATACCGTTGGGACAACCGCATGTTTCTCATCACGTGTATTTGTGTACGATATAGTTATACTTTCCGCTTTGTCTCGGAACATTCCGGGCCTATGCGGCAATCCATTCAAAGAGTCGAGGTGAAAATCGGTTCTCTCGACATCGGTCTTGGTATACGTGGAGATTCCCTCGATTTTCTTGATCGTGAATCAAAACGTCAAAAGTTTTCCATGGATGGAATGTTACCGAGAAAAATTGTTACGAAAATTCAAATTCATTGACTGTGTCGAATGGAAAAAAACAAACGAACTCATCTCGGTTTCCCTTGGCATTCTTCGTGCCTAATTCGTGGCAAATTTGTTACAAATGATTATTTTACAAATATCATTATGATTTTAATATTTCCGATAATTCTGGGTTACAGAGTCGTGTCGATGACCCGAAATGATTACTCCAAAGTTTAAAATCACACCGAATACCCAATTATGTTGAAAAAAAACTCGATTATTATGTTCCATACGGTCAACCACAGTTTTTTTTTCGGATGATGACGAAATTTTTGTGATTTTAACGAATCTCGCGATGACAGTCGATCGTAAAGACAAATCTTTTGGAACTCGCATCGTATATTTTCCGTGAGAGACTCCGGAGGAACCAAATCTGGTGTTGAAATGACAAAAACTTTGTGATTTAAAAAAAAAACAGGTCTGTCGATCGTATCCAACGAAATATCGTTTTTTTCTAATTTTTAGAAAAATCGGGCTCCCAGTGAAAAGAATCCAATGAATAGTTCAATGCACACAATATATGGAAACGTTGAGTGCGTGTAATTCTGGTCAAGTGAAAAAACTGATAGTGAAAAAATGGATAATGGTGGTTCAATTATTTCCAAAGGAAGATTTTCGATTTGCCTGAATATTTGGCAATTCGTTTCAGCTGGAAATCATGTGCTGAGCGCGTGACTATCGTTTTAATTACAATCACCCTAGAAATTACGTATAGAACGTGCTTATAATGGGAGCCGAGGAATTCGTCCTCATTTCACAGATCAAATGATAACTTGAAGAAAAAAAAAGAAAAAATCAATGTTAAATACGAAATGTAAGAAAAAAAATAAGAAAATAAAACGCGACGGGGGCATGCGGTTATCGCTGAAAGAATATTACACTCGGTCACTCCCGATCGTCTCCCTCGGAAAAACATCTAAGCGGTTTGACTCAATAAACAAATGCATTTAACGACTTGATAGACGGTCGTTAAAAGAATGTCGAAAAATTTAGGGCTCGGTAAAACGATCAAAAACACATTTGGGTCTGTGAGATTACGTGAATAATAGTTGCTCAATCCTAAGAAACAGTGACAAAAAAAAAAGATATCAATATCGTCGATTACACTCGACGATATCAAATCTCGTGTTAATTAAAAATCGTTTATTTTATCACACCGCGAACGCATCGAATTTCATTGAATTTAATCGACGACGACACCGCACTAATTAGTCCCATGATGTTAGATGGATTACTGAAAAATTAGAAATTCAACAAACTCTAAATAAAAGCATCGATTCGTGATACCTTATCGAGATATTGATAATTAAATCCTGCCAACTAAATTAATTACCGCGATTTTCTCATTTTACGTAATCACAAACATTGTCAATCCGGCGAAAAAAAAAAAAACGCAAAAAAGAGGAATTTTTTAAATCGTTATCGAGTTTCGAAGCGGGTGGTCCGATAAACCACTCAAAAAGTTTCTAACATCTGTTCGGAGCACTAAACGTGGCCATAAGGGTCGAGGGTTCAATGCAGACCGTGTTTAGTCAGTTCTTCCAACTTTTTCATACACTAACTCACATTCACACCATGCGATAACTCATTTAACTCATCTATGAAACATTCCACTCCATTTCGAGACGTCGTGACCCCGACCATTCATAATTTTCCTGAAAATTATTACTCCACTATCTTTTTTTTTTTCATGTCCAGTTTGAGCCAAAAGGAGCCAGATTTTTAAGTCTCATTGTCGTCGATTCAACGATAACGATAGTTATGAAAATTGATAATTCAATTGATTAATTACTCAATTTTACGTCCTTTTTCTGAAAAAATTTGTTTATTTATTGCTACAGGAGAATATCTGATAAGAATGAATAAAAAGTATGCATTTTATTTTTCTCAGTGGTCGATTGGTCAGGGAATAAGATCGCGTCAAGTTTGTAACGATACTATAATTATATTCAAGGCCAATACTGTTTAGGGACGATTGAATACTTCCGCGTGCACTTGAACTGAATCTCCTTTTCTCAATAGCAATGTCTTTGAGTTTAATTTGTACGTAAATGAAAAATCGTAAAAGGATTTTGAACGTTTGATCAAAACCATGAAACTTAATCATCGAATCATCAGGGATTTGCCATGGCTGTGAATCCAACCATCCAAAATGTTTAACTATGAAAAAAAAATGAAAATGAATGAGAAGCATTGAGAATTCGAATTTTGTCAAATTAGTTTGTTTTTGGTCGGTTGACAGTGCTGGGGGTCTCGTTACTGCTGTCGCACCAGTTGTCATCAGTGGCAAAGGAGTCTGGGTAGGATGGCCTGGCATGCATATGGAAAATCGCAACGAACCGATCCCCGAGTCTGATCCCAACGATAAGACTCCGACGTCAGGTCTTTTGTCCAGCAAGGTAAGCAGTTTGTGTGAAAACGTTTTTTTTTCTTCGCAGGTTTCGTAAACATGGAAAAATTTATTGTGGACTATCAACGAGAATGAAATTTTTATTCAATTCATGAATTTATCGGTTGTTATAAAAACTACGAACTCGAAAATTTATTGTAACCACGTTAAAATCATAACTTCAAATAAAATAGTAAATTCCCTTCTTGTTTCTTCTCGATTTGCATTTGAAATGATTTACTGCAACCAACGCTCGATAGGCAACGGACTGGACCAAATAAATTGGTTTATTTTAGGATTCGTCTTATAAGTCGTGGCCACATGCTAGAACGTAACTCACATAATTTGAAAATGCAACAAGCGAACCCAGCCAGAAACACGAAAGACGATTTTCAAAGAATTGCGATGAAAATGAAAGAATTATCGATTTTCAAAAGAATTTTGTACTTGCAATGAGTTTCGGAGTTAACGATCAAAATTGGTTGAAAAAACGATAGAACAGATTGCACTGCACTTTGCTTTAAAACGAGGCACTTAATTTTCATCGGAGTTGTAATAATTCATAATTATTTTGCGATAAAATGATTTGTTAATCGGTTTTCATTGGTCGATCTCAATACACGGTCGAAACCGGATTAATCCGAATGGATTTGATAAATTCTCGTATTTTTCAGTATCACGAATGTTCTGCCTCTAGCGCGACGACTTGATAGTTCGAATTATGTATAAAGCATGTTCCCTCTTAGCAAGATTGTGATAATTAACGTTGTACATTGTGCATACGAGAAGGAATGCGTTTCTGTTGATGATGCTGTTCTTTTGTTAGTTCTAATGAGAAATATATATAAATAAACACACGACACGTGGGTCATAGACGTTTATATTTCTAGACATTCGTCCATGTTTGCCCTTGGATGTGTAAGTGTAATTCACGTGCCAATGCGAAATCGATGCGCAGTGTGTTTCCATTTGATACTTTCTAGAATGTAATTAGAGTCTCGAGGGCCCAATCGATATTGATTTTTTTCTCAACGTACAGCTAAACGCGCATTGTCATTGATCGAATTAACCAGAATTTCACTCCTCGAGTGACAACCATTCAATGAATAGCAATCCACATTTCATTCGACCATCATTTCTGTCGAATCGATAAATTACGACGAAACGAATTCTTTTTTTTTTATTGCTTTTTCACGCTCTGCAAAAAAATATAATGAATATCTAGGGAAATAGCAGTTCATTGGAAAATGTTCCAGAATTTTGTTTACAATGTTAGGGAATAATGAAATATTTTTTTGAATATCGTAGCTAAGTAATTATTTTTCGAACCATTTTTGTTCGAAATTCCATTAATTTTAATCCGGAATATTCTCATAAACGTGAAAAACAAAAAACGTCGATTTCGGAGCTCAAAGTATTTTCCATTCGATTATGGTTTGTGAAGAATTCTGTGAATGACAATGAATCAAATTGATCTTGATACTTAATGGTGTAGTAAACTTGCGATCCTGAGGTCAAATTCGTCTGAACAGAGTTTCGAAAGCACCGGGCCATTCTATATCCGGCAGATCGAGTTCACTGGCTCGAACTGCACTGACCGAAATTCTGTGGTCAATTACGAAATATTCTCAGCAAAGATTAATTCACGTTCAACCCACAATTCTTCGCTGACGAAATATTATTTTTCAAGTCAATAATTTGATCCAATCATTTGTTTATTTATTTATTATTCGAACAATAATTATTCTTAGTTTTTTGTCATTAAATTCTTCTTCAGAATTTATTCTGCAATCTAATAACAACGTTCCCAAAGAGTGGGAAGTAATGGAACTGTTATTGACAGTTTCCTTTGATGTTCGAACTCTGAATTCGGTTTTTTATCAGAAGCCATTTATTCGAGTTGAGTAATTTGATTGAGTCTCCAGAAAATAGTCGAACGACGATAAACGACAGACTCTGAAAACGGCTGACCAAGTACAAAACTTTTGGTTTCGAAATAGCGACTGTGAATCCTCGAGTAATCGAAACAAATTGATGAGGGTCAGGACGTTAATGACACAGACTCAACAATTAACTCAACATTGAATTAGAGACAAATAAAGGAAGATCCTCAGTGGCATGTAAACATTCGCCAATGGCCTTCGCCACGATTTTATTGCATGCATCTCTGCTTCTCTTGATATCCGTTCAACTTGACGAATCTTTGAACTTTAACCCGATATGGTTTTCTTTAAATACTCGAAGAGAAAAATATGAGTTTGTGGGTGAGTGCGTCAGACATAAGATATGGATTTTACAAAGAAAATACGAGTGAAAAAGTTCGTGAGAGAAAAAGAAGGACAAGGAACGAGAGACGAATTGTTTAAGACAAAGAATCAAGAAGCAGGAAAAGAGAAACACTGCAATTCAGTAAAATTGGATTTTCCGAATCGTCACGACGAATTATTCGATAACAGTCTAACATTCACCCATCACGTGGAGTCGCGAATGGAAACCTATATTGTTAACTAATTAAAGTACCATCAAAGCCATATTTGCAGTGAATATTTTTGATTACACGATCCTCGTTTGGCTTGACTAGTGGGACTGAAATAATTACGAGAAAATGTGGGGGACTTTGTCGAGGTTGCGAGGAAAAAACAACAAAGAACGTCATGGAATCGCGATAACGAAAATCTCTCGTAATTGATAACAAAATTAGTTCGCTTTTCGTATAATGAAAAATAGTGCAAGAGAAAGATAGCGCACGTGATCGTTCCATTTTTGTCATATCCACTCGATATGGCAAATGTATAAACAATTCACGATTGAATGAAATAACGGTCACGTGGTTATTCGTGACCTGTTACTTATGGGCATAGCCACGTGGTTCGGAAATACGTGATCGACTCGACGATCAGAGGGTCGCTAGGTTATCAAAACTTTTTCGAGTGACGCAGACTCTAGACGAATACTCAACACAATTATCATTTTCTGGGCTTTTATTCTATTAATGACACAGCAATGACTATAGCAATACCAATTATTTCTACTGAACGAGTTTATTATAAATGTCTGATCTTCGGCTTCTCAAAAACAATCGATTCGTTTTAAAAGATTTTTTCCCCGTTTCCAACGATAGCAACAATTTTTCAAAATTTATTTTTTAAATCATGGTGCGTGGCTCTTATCGCTCCAAGCATTTCGAAAGTATTTGAAATCGTGAGTCAACGTTCTCAAGATTTTCTTCTTACTTATTTTGGGAGCTTTCGCCACATCGCAGTATTCCATATTTTTATTAAAAGAGAAAGACGGACAAAGCTGAACAGTCTCCGGAATGAAGTTAAATTTTTGTTTTCCCGAATCTGAACATTTTTATAAATTTTGAGATTATAATTTTGATTATTCGTCGAAATTCTTTCACAGTGATTGCAACGATCGAGGAGACAGAAAAAGAGAGAGAGAGAGAGAGAGTGAGATAAATCACTTTTCTCCCTTTTCGAAAGATTTTTCTACGACGTCTGACGAGAATTTTTCAAGATGGAAGGAGATGACAAGCCTTCGCACAACTTTGCTCAATTGAATACATTTTCTAATAATAACAACAATAATGATAATAACGATTGAGTAAACATTTCATGAGTATTCGATCGATATTTTCATTTACGACTCGATGACAGAAAAAAATAATTGAACATTAAACTTCTGGTCTTGAAATAGCCCACGTGACATGAAGTTTGCAAGAAACATAATAAATTCTCGTTTGTTTGTTATTGTCGAAAGACAATTACCTTATCACTAATTATCACTCGTGTGTGGCAATCGCAAACGACGAGCCCCGTCGTCGTTCAGCCAATCACGTTTCGAAATGATTTCGCTCCTCTGCAAATTCTCGTTTTGTTTTATATTTATGTCCCCGTCATATCGATGGTTTTTCATATTATGTGCGACAAGTTAATAATACGGCGAACGCGACGAATAATATCCAATTAATTGAGAAAAGGGAGGGACAACGTAGGCGCGGCGTTTCGGAATCAACGTCGTAAGACTCAATGTGCGAGGGTCAGTTGTTCTTTCGAACAAACCAAACAATAACTTATCTCGCAGATATTTCTGTTTTCTTTTTCTCGTTGCTTTATGAAACTCGAACTTTATGCACTTCCGATTACGAGGCTCGTTTATTCAACTTTTTTTCATCTCATTATTCAAGTCCACATTTCTTGTCCTTATTCCTATGACCCAATATACGCAACTTTTGTTTTGCTTTCGCCATTTTTTTTCTCCACCCTCGTTTTACATTTTAATGAAGGAATCAGTCAAACTCATACAGTTCTCATTTGTTCGTATTGCTTCATATTTACCCTAATGAAGAATACATTTTATGTTCGTAAAATCGCCGGGTGATCTTGAAATAGATGTTACGAATTTCGATTAAATGGTTCTTAAATTTTAATAGGCAAGAATATTTTTTTTGTTGAAAATTCCATGATAACAATTAGTCTGAAAAGGAGCGTTTTCAAAAGCTCGTTGCAGTTTCATGAATTGCATTAATCTTCCATGGAAAAAGGATAAAAAAACGACTGCAAGTTGTGAAGGGACTGCCCACGCCTTCCAAACAGTTAATGGAATGTAAATGATTCATCGGGTCAATATTTTTCATTGATTCTTCAAGGTAATCGATGTTTTAAACGAGTTTTGAATTTTTTATTTTAAAGGTCGTAGCTGTTCATGTGGAGCCCGGGATATTCGATTCGTATTACAATGGATGCTGTAATGGGACTTTTTGGCCTCTTTTTCACTCGATGCCTGACCGAGCTACATTCAGTGCCGATGATTGGCGCGCTTATGTCGCCGTTAACAAAGAATTTGCTGCTAAAACTGTGAGTTTTTATCCATTTGTTACCGTTTGCAATTAATTAATCGCGAAATTATTTTCTTCTGGTAATTAGCAATCACGACAAAAATGAGTGAAAAATAGCCACTGCACTGTTATCCTTTTTTCTGCATTGCTGGGAAAGCTATTGAAATAATAATGAAAAGTATATAGAAAGGGAAGGGAACTTTTGATTTTCTCTGGGCTCAAATTGACCCGGAGTATGAATCAAAGCATAAAATCACGATTTTCCTTGCAATAACTCGAAACGCCTAAGCCAGCGAAACGTGTCTTGACACTCGATCGTATTTTCGTAGGTCACTGCACTCGAGATTGTACACAACGACCAGAATAATCAAAACAATGGAACACCCCTCGTTTGGGTACACGATTATCATCTCATGTTGGCTGCCAACTGGATAAGACAAGCAGCTGAAGAAAAAAATCTGAGACTGAAATTAGGATTTTTCTTGCATATTCCATTCCCGCCATGGGACATTTTCAGATTGTTCCCATGGGCGGATGAGATTCTCCAAGGAATGCTGGGTACGAGTTCAATATTTTTTCGTAGTCTTAACTTTTCTCTAAAAATTCAGTAGAAAACGAACAATGAAAAATTGAATTTTACATTTTTTCTCTATTCGAATCGAATCAGTGAAACGACAAGTTGAAATGTTTTTTTCATTTGAAACTTGACGTTGATTCCAGGCTGCGACATGGTTGGTTTCCACATCCAGGATTATTGTCTCAATTTCGTGGATTGTTGTCAAAGAAGTTTGGGTGGCCGAGTGGACCGAAAGAATCTCTTGGTCGAGCACGGTGGCAGAACAGTGCGTGTTCGTCCATTGCCAATTGGAATACCGTTCGACAGATTTGTTTCATTGGCGGAGACAGCGCCGAAAGTAATGTTGACCAATCAGAAGATCGTCCTTGGGGTGGACCGTTTGGATTACACGAAAGGACTGGTGCACAGATTGAAGGCGTTTGAGATGTTGTTGGAGAAGCATCCCGAGCATCGTGAGAAAGTGACTCTCTTGCAAATCGCCGTACCATCGAGAACCGATGTCCGAGAGTATCAAGATCTGAAGCTCGAAATCGACCAATTGATTGGCAGCATAAACGGCCGTTTTACCACGCCCAATTGGTCGCCAATCCGTTACATTTACGGCTGCGTCAGTCAGGACGAATTGGCAGCTCATTATCGCGATTCCGCAGTCGCACTCGTCACCCCCTTAAGAGACGGTATGAATCTTGTCGCCAAAGAATTTGTCGCTTGTCAAATAAACTCGCCACCTGGAGTGTTGATCGTGTCACCGTTCGCCGGCGCCGGAGAAATGATGCACGAAGCTTTGATTTGCAATCCCTACGAAATCGATGAAGCCGCCGAAGTCATTCACAGGTTCAGCATTTGTTTTCTATTTTCATACTTTCCAAATTCTGAAGCTCATCCTTTTGCAAAGTTTACTCGTTACGTTGCGTGTGTATTGTGGCGTTTTAATTCGATTCTTTCGGCGACAGAGCTCTGACGATGCCCGAAGACGAACGTACACTGCGCATGAATCATCTCCGTCGTCGAGAAAAACAGTACGACGTGAATTATTGGATGAAATCGTTTTTACAAGTTATGGGATCGCTCGACGAAAGAGACTCTGTGGGCGCGACGACCATGCAGCCTGTTACGATGGACGATTTTGACGATTATTTGAGCAAGTAGGTACCAATGTCGTTAAGACACTTGCATGACTGGGCCCAGCCAGCACATGCGGTAGATAATAAGTTGTGAATATAAAGAACTCAGATCATGGGGATGTTCTAATTTTTGAGGCAGAAAGTCAAAGTTCTTTTATTTTTTTTAATAGTTAATAATAATTAATACTTACGAATCGTCAATCGGTTATGCCTGAACCGTACGTCACCGTTCTACAAAACTGAAGAGACTCAAAAAAGCAAAGTAAGAACGATTTCTTTGTACCAAAAATCAGAACGACCCCTCAGCAACGAATACGGTGATCGTTCGTTTGTAACGCATCGTAATTCGTTGATTCGACGAAATGAAAATTATTTAAGCAGCATGAGTTTGGGTACGACGACGCGTGGGCACATTTGTTTAAGCAAAAAGAGCAAAATGTTAAAAGAAATAAAACAGAGCAAAGAACTAAATTGGAAACGCATGTTGCCGGGCTGCAGCAAAGTAACGAAGTGAAATTATAATTTTTCAAAGATTGAGATATGAGCAAGATCGGGATTCCTGGAGGTGCGATTGGCACGTTCGAATTTGCCTTCATTATCACAAATTCACTGTTCAAGGAAGTTCAATGGTTCGAGCAAAAGTGAGAGATTCTCTTAGTCAATTTTGTCAAACGTTGAAATTTTTAAATTCCATTTAAATTTGAATGAAAAATGAATTTCTATTGAACTACCTTGCGGATAAAATTCATTTCATTCTCCAGAGCTTCCGGGTACCTTGAAAATTATTACGATGAAATAAAAATTGAAGAAAAAAAGCAATTAACTATGACGTTAGTGCTAAATTGTTAACGGGAACGTAACGGAAAAGAAATAACGGCATTCTTTCTTGAAATATCGTGGCACAAACGCTTTTCCTTCTCTCTCTCTTTCTCTCTTTCTTTTTAATACTTTGGTAAAAGCGGCGGGCCCGCGCGTGCAGTTGGGACCTGACTCATAATGAAAGCCGGGTAACGATCCAGTGATGGCGCATGTCCCCTAGGTATATTGGCGACAACCACAAATTGGCACTCCTGCTCGATTACGATGGTACACTAGCTCCGATCGCTACACATCCGGATCTTGCTACTTTGCCTCTCGAGACCAAGAACGTATTACAAAGATTGAGCAAAATACCGGATGTCTACATCGCCATTGTGTCAGGTAGAAATGTCAACAATGTCAAAACAATGGTCGGCATCGAAGGTATTACTTATGCTGGTAATCACGGTCTTGAGATTCTCCATCCTGACGGTAGCAAATTCGTTCATCCTATGCCTGCCGAATTTGAGGGAAAAGTTGCTGGCCTTATGCAAGCGCTTCAAGATCAGGTAACATAACATTTTTCGCTCGAATCATTAATCTGAGAAAATCAAATCGTTGATTAGGTGACGTTGGTGCCATTGGACCGTTCACTTAATTATTTATTGCAGAATTCCTCGAGAAACGTTTCAAATGTAAAGTTCGATAATAATTGTGCAATTTTTTCAAAGCTTTGTCGAGATGGTGCGTGGGTGGAGAACAAGGGTGCTTTGTTGACCTTTCACTACAGAGAGACACCGATGGCAGGGAGGAAAGAGATGATCGCATCGGCCAAGAAATTGATCGAGGAAGCAGGATTCAAAGCTTGTTCGGCTCACTGTGCCCTCGAGGCTAAACCACCGGTCGAATGGAACAAGGGACGTGCCTCGATTTACATATTACGTACTGCTTTTGGCCTCGACTGGAGCGAAAGAATTCGCATTATTTACGCTGGTGACGACGTTACTGACGAAGATGCGATGAAGGTAAACACTTTTTCTTTCCTACAGACTACTTTATTGACGATTATTACTGCAAATTGACAGTTTTCGTGGTTCGCAGTGTTTCGAGCTTCGAAACTCCCGGAAAAATGAATTTTTCAATTATTCTTTTTCTTATCAGGCGTTAAAAGGTATGGCAGCTACTTTTCGTGTCGCCTCGTCCCACATTATTCGTACATCAGCAGAGCGGCGTCTGCCAAGCACCGATTCCGTCCTGACGATGTTGAAATGGGTCGAGCGACATTTGTCGAAACGTAAACAACATTGTAACAACAACGACAGCGGACTTCGATACAAACGCGGTAGCGGCGGAGTGACGATGGAAATGTCTTTTCCAACTCAACCAAAAGCCTAGACGTCCTGCGAAGACTTCCAACGAGCGAATTTTTTTTTAAATACACGCGTCATGATTCGTCGTATCAAGAAATGTCTTTAGAATATTCAATAGAAACGCTCATTTCATTTTTAGGAGTGCAAATTTGATGCATAGTTCCGAAACTATGATTTTCGAAAATCTCGATTAAATATCATAATTTCATGTAATTTCGCAGCTTTGCAATTTTTGTAAAAAAAATAATTTTTTCACTATTTAAAAATTTAACATCATTATTTCTCGAATTTACAACCGATTCATTCGCACCGGAAGAAATTATTATATTTCCTGTCGTTTTGCACGTATTTAAAAACGCTTCAACGGCCTTGCTCAATACCAAGTCCAAAGTTCCCAGCGGATTTTGCAAGTATTTATTTCCAAAAAGGAAGAACAATGAAAAACAAAGAAAAACATAAATTTTTCGCTCTGCGAATACCCTCGAAACACTGGCTTCCAAGCATTGCATTCAAACTCTTCAGATTCTGTCGCGAGGAAGGAACAAAACGAAATGTACGACGACATTGAAGTCTGTAAAGTAGGAATGCAGTGTCTTTTTTTTTCAAACAGAGCTCAAAATCCATTCGCACTTTTGTACCAGAAAAATCGATCGAACTTTTTCTATACCCGGAAATTTAATTTCCGACGAAAAATTAGGAAAATGTGAAAAATCGAAAGAAAAATGAAATTCAAAAAGATTAACAGAATTTCACTTTGTATTCGAGCGATACAAACTTTAATTCGAAAACAAGAAACTGTATGATAGTCTGATTTTTTGTCAGTGCAAAGAAAAGCTCGAGCAGGCTTCCGAAATCCGGTTGAGCAACGTTTGAAGCTCTTAGTATTTAGTGATTTAGTCGTAGGTCTGTTTCGCTCAAAAGAGAATTCAAGTATCCAGCCACAGAAAAGCAAAAAACAGAAAGAAAAAGACAGTAAAACAAAAAAAACGAACAGGCGGCTTGTTGATGTAAAATTGCATGTTATGCGATTCGCTACAGCGAACTGTCGACTGCACCAATCGATCGAGCATTTGAGAACACACGTTTTTTTTACCGCTCCCCGAAAAAAAACGATTATTCGTATATTTTGTATAAGATATTGAAATTCCTGGGAAAAATTGTATGTTCCACGTTCTTCAGTACAATTGTCAAAAGAAAGTGAATTTTCAAAGTTGCATTCACCGATCGTAAGTGGATGGACCAAAAATCAATTCGTCTCTATTGAAACTACAAACTAATGGACTTTTGTCTATTTTTTATCCAGTTTTGTCTGCCACCCCTTTGAACTTCAGCAACGAATACAAGTTGATGAAAATCATGATATAAAAAAGTATATTATGAAAAAAAAGACTCGCTTTATCGAGATTCTGAGGAGAGTATATTTTTCTATGGATTTGGAAATAGTTGGTTACGATACATTTTTATTCTTCGTTGAAAATCCATTTTCAATAGAATTTTTCAAACTCATACTGTTTTTTTTCCCACGCATTCGATATCGTTAATTTAAGATTTTGATTTAAATACGAAAATGAAACTATCAACGATCATCAATCACGTTCAATCGACATCGCAATTTTTTTCCTCATATTTATTAGATTATTCTCATCACTAGTCAATAATTAAATCGAGCGTTGGATGAATAAATATTACGATATTTTGAAACCGAGAGGAACAACGGTTCTCAGTGAATCCATGCTGAATACTAACCAAACTAAACAAAGTCAATTCTCCCGTTAAACACTGTGCCATTTGATGAACCAATACTTTTCTGAAGAAATATATTTCGATGGAATTTCATCGATGCAAAGTTACACTGAGTGCAGAGCTGGGCACATTGACTAATGCTTCCGAATGTGTTTCGTGAGAACGCAATTCAAAAATTCTCAGTTCATCATAAAATATTGAAAAGAAATTGGATTACCAAACAGATTCATTGATCTATAGCATTTCCTTCTGTTTTTGTTAGTTCGTTCGTACTTTTGAACCTCAGTTTTTTAACAATGTAGAGATAAAAAATGAAAGCTGTATCGAGTGTTACAAAATTCTTACAGAAAGAAACCAACAGGAGGCAGAAAATCGACCTGTCCAGCTCTGACAAACAGTCTCACAAACAGGGATATTTATACGATTTTCTATACGTTCGTACTCTCGTATTAATCGTAAGAAAAAAAAAAGAAATTACCCAATCCTCATTATGCTCGCAGGAGAAAAAAATGTTCCAACTAAATTGAGATCCTAAATGAGGCGAGATTTATTACAAATTGGAGCTGATACTTTAAGCAATATAATCGCCATTTTTTCAACAGACTAAATTTAAGTCTCGTGTATGTTTAAATCTCACGTAAAAAGTGAGCGAGACAACAATGATTCCCAAATATACAAAAACAATTGATAAGTGCATGTTCGAATGAAATAAAAAGTTATTTTTTAGGAATTTTTTCGTGTTTCGTTAATAATTATTTCGAACCAAGCCTTCGCTCCAGAAATTCTTCTATCCCCAAATACCAAGAGACCGCAAGGTTTCTCTCCGTGACAAAAAAATTAAAAAACAAGAGTCGCTTTATCACAGCAATTTTTCGAAGGAAGCGAATTACAAAAAAAAAAACGCAGAGCTGCAAAGTTTGCAGCCTGTAGAATGCCAAAGACATGTGACTACGTCGTCACTTTTCTTTGTCGAGAAAGGACGTCAGATCCACAATTGCCAAAATACGGGCACACTCCTATTCTACGAAAATCCAAATATTTTCACAAGGTTCGATTTCTCACTGGAAACTCGTTGGAATAATGATATTTATTGACATATAAATAGTCTCCGTTCCATTGAGCAAAAAAAGGACATTTACAGTAGCACATATCCTCAACCCACAATAAATAAATATATCTATAGAAATATACAGTCGGAGGATACATGTCGAGAGGGCTACGATTGTCAGCAGGGATTCCTTTCGTCACTACACAAGTTGGCAATAGGAAAAACTTCACTCCGTTCTTCGCAGGTACGAGGAAAGTGAGGTTGCTCTGTGTATATAAAAGAACGATTACACGGTGTCCATTTCAAGATGGAGGTGAAAGCCATGAGTGTATATATCACAATATGTACGTATCCATAGTAAAGAATTCCTACAATGTGAGCAAAAGGGAACGTGCTGTCTACAGCATCCTTTTCTCTACCTCTTATTTACGAATGTACAGACCATATTGAGCTATATACAGAGGAGATCTCTACAGTATCATCCAAAAGTTCAGAAGCAGCGGGACTGAACGACGATTTTTTAAGTTTATTATCAACGCTATAGGACTAAATTCATTTTTCGTGTTTTTAGCTCCTTCCCGATAGATAAATGAGTGCGAAATTTTCATACTAGTCTTACGCACAGTTTGATACGAAAATTTGAATAAATACACGGTAGAAAATGTATAAGAGCATGTCTTGTCAATAAAATATGAATAACCACGAATTTGCCAAGTTCTTTCTATTAATTGGTAAATTTAACGAGGGTACCTGACTAAACGGTCACCCAACCAAGTAGTCAGCTCGCCCAGAGCTGTTTCTGTTCCGTGACATTATTTTTTCAGTCTTAATTCTCTCCGTGTGGGGGTTTTTTTTTTTTTTTAATATTATTCATATTATTTCGTTCGTTTGCTTTTCGTTGAGGTAATTATTCATAAAACAAGGTTGTTTGGAACTTTTGAACGGTAGTGTATGCGCACAAGGACCTTGTGGGCTAACGTTAAGAAATCCGGGCATTATCTTCGCTGTTTTGCCGATTCAATTGTGTGTGCAAAGAAAGGCAGCGTTTAACAAGAGTTTAATAAAAGGCAAACAGCGTCGGTTTCTCACTGCGGTAAAGCGGTGAAGAAAAAAATTGTTTTGGTGGATACGTGGATGGAGGAATATGTTCGGAGAGAGATACATACAAGAATATGGGTGGATCTTGAAACGTGTGTTATATACTTAAATTCCATTGCTGTATACGTGAGGATTATTTGGCTTTGGCAGGAGGGTGATGGGGAATGAGAAAGAGAGGAAATAGGGGATGAAGAAAAACCTAGAGTGAAAGAGACGAATCGTAGAATAATGGAAAGACATGGAGCTCGCCTGCAAAGGATCACAGCTGCCCCGATGAGCTTTTTTTCTTAAATGTTTTTCTACTTTGGGGTTTTGGAGGCTTTGCAGATGAACGTACACACGATGAAAATCACCTTCGCGTGTGCTAACGTTTTTCTCTGTGATCTCGATAATACTGAATTATCCTTTTCATTGATAAAGTATTAAAAAAACCCAGTGCGACAAAGCCATAGAACTGATTATCGTCGCAATCGATTCGCGGTAACGATCAACCAGAAAATTATTTCATTTCCATCGAAATTTGATTCCGATCCAATAATAATTACGTTCTTACGATTTCAGTTGGTAATTTTCTACTGATTTTCCTCTTCCATCCTCTATTAATTATTCCGATGGGCAACAAATGGAGATGAAGTTTGCAAGGTTTGAAGGAAAGTTCATGGATTTCCTCGGGCAATTAAATCTCGTGCCATATTTCCGGCGAGCCTCAAATCTACTGATCCGAGAGCATGCACAAATAATTCTCAGATATATAGCAGCACATTTAAGCGGTATAGAGCATCAGGAATCGTGATGAAAGTTCCTGGAAGGGCGTGATCCTTTCCAGAAGGGAGGAGAGCACCGGTAGAGATCTGCTCCAATCCCAAGCACGTTTCACAATTCTCTAAGAGATTATATACCCAGCAGAGCTCTCTATGTATATATAAACGCTCGTATTTATATGCATGCATGTACGAAAGTACAATTGACGTACCTGGGATTGGCCTCACGGCTTGAGCACACCCCACTGGCAGCACATCCGTTTCGGATCCTTTACGCCAGAATGGATACGTACCACAACTCCATACATATATCACAATAAAATCTATACTCCCATCAATGGACGGATGGACAGACAGTTGAGTATTTACACGAATTTTCAAACACTTTGAAAAACGCTTGAAATCTCGTGTTGTGTACTGCACACGTACGTTCCATTGTGGAAATACGTTCTTCTGGGATTTGTTGAGAACCGGGCTGGAAAAGAACGTGCGGCTGTCCAGCTCTCGAGACTCTTTCAGAAATGCCACATTTTGCAAACTGGTGAACGTTGTCAGAGGCTGGTGAACAAAAAAAAATGGAAAACGTGTCGCTCTGTGCGAGGTGGCTGCAGAAAAATGTCATCTTTTTTCAATCGCGACCATCGTTTCATTTCCAGTCTGAATTCTCTCTTTTTGTGCGATGTACTGAGCTCGATAATCGCCTCTATCTTTTCGGGAGCATAGAACGTCATTTGGATGCGATAACGAAATTTTTTTATCAACCATTCTTTTAGTTTTTTCACGACGGAGAGAATGATGTACGAAAAAGTGGCATTCGGTAAACATTTGATTGTGAAAATTCTTCTGATCGAAAATGAAGATTCGGAAAAACGTAAACGAAGTAGAAATCTCAAATTCTCGAAGTTTGAGTAATCATGGGGTTTTAGGTTCCGATAGCGAAAACAACAGACTCTAATTCATCAATGGATTGTATCCTTTTTCGGATTTTCCGAAATATTCCCAAGAAAAAGAATAAAAAAGTTGGGAACCTCGAGATGATATAAAAGTGAGTAAAAAGAGCAGAGAGTGGTTTCCTAAGTCACTAACCCAGTGGAAACGCACCCCGGGGCGGCAATCGATTCACCCCGATGTAATTATCCGAGCGTTGAATTTTTTATCATACTGAAACAATGACGTATTTTCAGACTAAACAACATCGAGCGGAATTTCCTTCCATCCATACTGGCTCTGACGCCACCGCGAATAACCAACCCCCGTCGTACTCCTCTCTTGGAAATACATATATACGTACATACATAACCCACACACTCATACATATGTATATATACATACGAGGGCAGGGTATATTCGATTCTGCCACCCTCAATGTACCGGAGCCAACGTTTCGCTTTTCTGTTGACATTGGGTGTAATAGAATAATCTGTGGAGATCGTAGCTTCTACTTCCCATGTATATACATCCATAAATAAACGTATGCGTGTGTAAATAGCGATAAATATATATAACGAAGAGATTGCGATACGCTAACTCTACTGACAAACATGCATTGTTATGAAATTATTATCACACGCCTCAACAATTGAGTCATCACTTTTTAATACCAAGATTTGTTACACATTTTGATGCCAGTTACCAATTGTCGATTTTCTCTGACAAAAATTTCTAAAAAATTCTGCTTCAATTGTGCAGTTCTGTGACTGAGTTTTTTCACTGTCATCGTTAGCCATTATTTCGGCTGAACAAAAACCCTTCAAGGTCGAGGAGGCAAAGATATGAAGAAATGTTGGATCGACTCGGAGCAAATCAGGACCAATGTCTATATGTCAGAAAGTTATAAACTGTAATTCAATAAAAGATTCCGAGGGATAAATAAAAATATTCAATTTTAAATTTGATAAGAAAGAAACAAAAAATTGCAGTGCTTTCTGCGAGTCGCGATTAAATAAAATTTATCGTTCAATAAATTCGCAGTCGAGAGGGTATCGGAAGAGTATTTCGAAAAAAATGTTAATGGAATTGTGAATTTCTCGCTGGAAATAAGATCGACTTTACTAAAACTATTCGCGCAAATCGCATTGAATTTTTATGCGTGCGAAAGAACATTATGAGAATGGAGGATTTCCGAACCAAATAAAAAACTGCAATGGGAGAAGTGTGCTAGAAAAATGAGCTAATTAGACAGATTGACAGTTCAACGGGAAGTGCACTGTGGGACGTAATGGCTCGCGGCCCTTTGGAGGAGATAATTTTCGCCAGTTCTAAATTCGCAAAACTATATAAATAGAGAATTTAGCAGACGCATAGAAAATAAATACGTGTGGGAGAATCCTTTGCGTGGATTCGAATGCGTGTGCGTGTGTGGGGGAGGGATTCCCCGCTAATACGCCGGCTGTTTGTTCAAGCAAGGTATAAGTGTGTTCTTGCGAGTAAAAGGGAGACAGGAACAGTCCGTATGGGAGACGGAGTGAGCGAGCTAGCAAAACGGGGCTAATCCCTTACCGACACGAGAATCTCATCGCTTTTCGCCTCGTGCGAAGCCCAGAATAAACAATCCTCCTTTCCACGTTCACTCACCCTCCAGAACCCTCAGAATCACAAGTTCTTCGCTCTGTTATTACGACGAACCATCTTCTCATTGTGACTTTTGCCGTGCTTTTACGAATAGAAACCTTCTCCTCCTTCTCACTATCGACCAATATCGTCTCCGAGGATAAAATCCTTTACTAAAAGGCAACAAAATCGCCGCTCTCGTATACTGTTGACGCAACGGGTTATTCTTATCACTCAGCCAAATCCTCAAACGTCTTCCATACTCCGTATCTATGTTGCAGACTCGCGTTGGGATAAGTCTAGGGATGACGCTCGCTCTCCATACAGATCGCCAGCTCCTTTCATGATTTTATTCGAAATTCCGTGGTGACTATCTTTACTCCAAACTCCAGACTGTCATCGATGTCTAGCCTCGAATCGTATAAAAAATTTCCAACGATTCACAGCCTTCGGAGAAGTGCGTTTTAGATTCGGTGAAATAAAATGAATTTAAAAACAATCAACTTTTACGATTTTCATCATTTATTGGAGTTAAAAAAATTTCGAACTTATTCAATTAGGTCAATTTACGAAACATCCGACTACATTTTTTCAACAAATACTCGTAGCCCCTTAAGCGTGTTTCTTGTTTGTACCAACATACGCGGATATGAAACTGTGGAATTGAGAATCACGGCCTCGTATCGAACTGATAAAAACCAGCCCATATAGTAACGTCACAACGAATATTATTTTCGTGATACACGGTCATACGAGTCGCGTTCATTTTTGTCTCTATGTATATGTCCATTTTCAACCCCCTGCTTCCCTTCCTCACAGAAACTTCCCTCTGGGTTCTTTCGTCAATATATAGCTGACGAGGATCCACGTATAACCGAAAAGAAATAGATGAAGACCATTAATTGGTTTTCGGTGGGAATACGAGAGGCTTCACAGTTTCCAGTATGCAAGATCTATAACCATTCGTATAGTCAAACATATCGATGACGATATGAATCGCTTCGTATGAGGCATTCTCCGTGCACTTACCGATTTCCCGACAAAACTATTTTAACCTTAGTTAATCAAAGATTCTCCGACAACGTTTTTTTCTTCTGGTCACACGAATCAGGACGTTCTTTAAATTTTTCTATCAAGCGTCGTCCAACTTCTCATCGAACATCTCGTATTCGAATTTCTAGTATGCGGTGCACTGGAATATCTATATGTGCGCGTATACCGATAAATATATATGTATGTATAAAAATAAATATTGATACAGACACATCCAAAAAGAGTAGAATGCACGCTGAAGAAAAAAAATTGTCCATCGAGCAAAATCGCTGGACCCTCTTTACGTGGCATGGAAAATAGGGCGTAGATGTATCTCTGTAATTTGGTTAATCGAAACGACCAAAAATTCATGCAATCTAAAAGAATTTTGATAGACAAATACATTTTTTTCCTAGTGCAACGTTTTTAATTTGATTTTGCATCCGATGTAAACGCAAAGCAAATGTCACTCGAAAGTTAAGACGATTTGTCTCTTTTTGATCATTTGATTTTTTTTCATCTTAATCGAGATTCTTAGAGCTGTGTGTTTTTGGGGAAGTAGGAAAATGTGACGGTTGTTTGATTTGTTGTGGAGCTGACTGTATATATGTGTGTGTCGATATCCAGATCGGTACGAGCTGTGACATACGGGATGGTCAGTCGTGGAATTCACGTTTCCGCAGGCATGTTCGTCCAATTATGGAAAATTAATTGGCGATCGGTCGCGTTCAGTGACTGGAGGCTATATATACATGTATGTACGATCTATCAGTGAATATATATAGAGGAAGAACAACCGGATGGTTAAATCGAACGCGTGCACTATCCTTTGTACGTTCTGTCCTCGTCTACCCGATCGGCCTTTGGCAGTGATGTAATAATTAAAGTAATTAACTGTCCAATAAATTGGGATCGTCGAAACTGTATGTATATGGAAAAATGCATGTATCGTTGGTCGCATGCGATCGAAAAATGTTTTAACCTGCCTGCAGATTCGTGCAATCAAACGATAACAACAACGTCAATTATTATTATATAATAAGTTATAAACGGTCGAATAGCCTCTGGCGATCACTCGCTCGTAACGACGAAGCTGATTTACAAAATACTGAAATTCGCACACATTTTTTTCTTCCATCGTTGGCAACCGTTTATATGGATCCGGAAGAGTTTTTCATGCAGCATTTCATTGGAAGGTATAAACGCGTTGAGTTGTTATTGTTTTACGTTCGTTTCGCGCAAATAGAAATTTTTCAACAAAAAATTCATTCATTGTTTTTCAAAGAATCGAGGAAACAGAAAAATATACTTCGCTTTTCAGAAAATAGAATTTCAAGCAAATCTTCAATCGATTTATTGTTTCGAGGAATGTTGAAAGAATTTTTCTAATTTACAATCTTGAAGGATAATCGAAAATGGCAGTTTCAACGACAATTATTTTAATTATCAGCCTGTATGAAATTGCGATTATTTAACGTTACTTTTTCAAAGCTTCTCTGTGGCAAGTTCCGAGATTTATTCGTCGCCCCGGGGATAGCACTTTTTAGAATCACACATTCGCGTGTCGAGGTTTTTACTTCAGTGTAGAAAAGCACAGGATTGGAGAATGTATTTTCTCCCTCACGGGGATTCCTTTACGATCCCTACAGTGCGTTATTGCAACGGAGTGCGGGGGAGATGCGATTTTTTTGTGTGAAATCAAATGTGAATGAAAGAATGGAAATAAAAATATCGGGTCGGATCCTTTGAAGACAGGGAGAACAAATATTGACTGCAGCGAGAGAAAGAAGAAAAAAGTGTGGAGGGGGTGACGAGCTCATAATCCTCGTGAAAAACTCACGAAACCCATATCGACCGAAGAGAGCTTGATCTTTAGCTTCTTTTTTTTCCTTTCTTAATATTTTTGTTTCTTTTTAGAATTCGGTATCTTTGAAGTGGTATCGGTAAATCCGTGGAATTATTTTCCTGCTGCTTCGTCCGTTTCATGTCGAGAGAAAACGATGCAAATATTTTTTTAATGAGAAATTTGTTAATTGGAACGTGAATGATTCGACATTCAACAATATCTATTTGAATTTTAAATGAAATAATGTAATCGGTTGTTGACAAACAAAAATTTGCACGATCAAAAATTCTGTTGAAAAGTTTATCAAAAATTATTTACTCGATACTTTACTAATTCGCAATTATTTCCACCAGAAATTTCAGCGTTAAATTTGCTTGGTAATTCTTTGAGAGCGTACCAGTCAAACGATGGGCATGTTATTTTGGAAAGGGAGAAAGAGACAAGATGATAGTGAGGAGTGGCGAAGAGGATTATACATTTCCGGCAATCATCGTCAAGAATTTACGGCGTTAATGCGGTGACAATACAGATGTTTTCACGTCTAAGCAGCGTGTTAAGTGGATGTCCCGAGGGTATTGTACATAGGAAACTAAACGCCGAGAGGAGGATGAACGAGAGAGGGGAGCGAGGGAGAAGGGAGAAGAAAAGAGGAAAGAAGAGAGAGAGAGAGAGATAGCGAGCTCAGTTGGTGGTTCGGAGGTTACGGGTACTTGTACCTTCGGAAGGTTCACTTCCCGGCCAATTGACGAGGAACCCATGCACTCACAGTCCATCCGGAACGGTCTGAGAAGGCACAGAAGTAACCAGGAGTCGAAAAAATCCTCATAACGAGAGAAAAAGAGAGAAAGAAGAAAAGGAGTTAAGGCAGCAGGAAAAGAGTCGTTTCGGTGTCGCTGTTTGTAACTCCACAGCCAATAGACTTATTATTAGTTTGTGTTACACTTGACTGGACGCCTTTTTGCCTTGAAAGATGAATACACGCATAACCAAGGACTGTATAGGAATGAAATCTCTTCCTTCTCTCCCGTATATCTTGCTTTTTTCCACCTCTACGAAGAAAGCCAAAGGAAATTGATCCTTACGAATTATCCTGTCATATTTTTTTTTCCATAACCGCAGTTTCATTCTGCCATAACAATAATGGAGACTTTGCTGCTGTACCACTTACCAGTAATCTACAAATGTGTATACTTGCTCGTAATACAGCTTTTACTTTTATATTTACTCTTTACATACTTTTTCGCTTTTCTTCAGCTTTCTCTGCCGCGCGACGGGAATTCTCTACAGTCTTCTGCTTATTTTTCCCACTGATTCTTCCAATTTTTATCAAAGAGTGTAAAGATTGCAACGAGCTTTGCGCAAGACTCGCAACATGATCGAAGAAAGCTCATAAATATAGGAACTCAACGACGTCGAGATAAAAAGGTTTCGATTATGTCAAGAAATAAATAAATGGCAATGGCGACTTTATTGGAGCTTCATACATCCCCGGAACAGTCAAGCAAGCGTGAGTTAGATCTGAACCGAATGAAAGAAAAACCCATAGACAACCCGTAAGTCACTTGTAGAGTTAAAATTTGAATTTTTAAAAATTACCCATCAATTTTTATCCTCGTCTTCGTTTCCATCCTCATCCGCCAATAACTGGCGGATGAGGATGGAAAAAACTTGGAATACCAAGGATTTTCCTTCGCCAAAGGGAAATATTTTGTAGGCATCCGGGGGGTTTAGTTATTTAACTATTTGCGCGAACGTTTCAATGTCACGGTAAACGTTAAAATGGGAAAAAAGCGAATAATATTATGTGCAAGGGCATGGATTTTTGCGGTGGGGATTTCGGAACGAGATGAGGCATGGGATAATCTCACACTCTCGTATGTCTGAGTATTTTTCATGCCGGAGGGAGTCTGCTGGTGTTTTTTGGATGCCTGACGCGCCGGCCTCGCACCCTGGCAGGGAAATTTCTCCGGGTAAGTACGCAGCACGTGAAGCTGCATTTCTTCCATACGACAGACGGAAATATTCGCACATTCCCCATAGAAATCATTTCGAATTTTTCATTGACACTCGATCAGCAAGGACATTCCATTAATTCCAAAGGCAGCCCTACGAGCAGCATGTTCCGTATGGTAGATCTCATACGAAAGAGGCTGAACTTTTTGACAGTGATGGAAAAAAGTAATTGTGTCCGGAATGGTGGAAAAAATTTGGGAATACCTGGAAATACCATTTCGCCCTTCCTGGGATTGAATTTAATGTATAGATTGAATTATTTTTTTCCCGAAATGTGATTGACTTTGTTTCTCCGAATTGTACGTTTCCGATCAATCACGGCTTTAGGAAATTGCATTTTTTTTTCTATGATATCAAATGAAAAAGAAACACTCATCCATTTTTCATCAGAGTACCATTTCGAAATAAAAAATCAACCAAATAGTTACAGAGAGAGAGAGAGAGAACTATAAGGTAGAGAGAGGGAGAGACACGAAGAGCTTGCATTCGGGACGTATGTGGCTTGTACGAGTTCACGTGTACAGTTTCCATGGTATAAATCGTACGATATGGGTAATGAATATGTATACCCGTAGTATGCGCGAGTACTGGTCCAGGTGAGCTGAAATCCGTCGCTCTTCGGTTACGGAAAGCACCCGGTAATCCTGCATGGAGGATAATCCCGATCCTTGTCGGAGCACTGTTGCCGGGGCATGTTGTGTCACACGAATGTATACACACTTTCATATCTTTGACGCACAAATATATGCACATGTATTCCCATGTATACGTGAATAATTTGGTATGTTCCCGGGATGCGGCCAGTGTCCGGATCCGGATCTCGCGCAAATCTTTATAGAATCCGCCATTCCGAGAGATTTGTACGCATGAAATAATTTCAATGATTAACGTGATAAACAAACAAGACTCCAAATCAGTTTGTCCGATCGAAATGAAATTTGCTCGCGTTCTTCAAGCTTTTTCATTGCGATAAGTCAAATGAAGCTGAGCAAGTGTAAACTTTGGAAATTTCGAGGTTGGTCGCGGCGACTGATTCATTTACCTTTCCGATAAAACAAAAAGAATCGTTGCCAAAATCGTACCAAGTAATCGCGAAGCCCCAGGATCGAGATTGTTGAATCGCTCGCTATGAATATTCGATGGGAACGATAAATGACGCACAAGCAAGAAATTTGACGAACTACTCATCGATTTCTTTTTTTTATCGTCAATTGTGACGAAAAAATGTTTCGAGAACGAAAAAGTGAAAATCTCGGGATGAAAATATTGTTCACATCGCAAGATACAAGATGGTGTTCGATATATTTAATTTTAGTAGTACTTCGTGCGTCTGGGCTCTGGGCTTTATTTCGAAAAGCCTTGCGGACAATTCAGTCATACGCACGAGCCCATGATCCATCAGAGCTCTCCGGATCGAGACACGATTAACGCTTGGATTAGGATCAACGATCAGCCATATATCTAATGGATATAAAGTACAGATTTTCAGCATCAGAATACATTGAGTACATACAGCCGTGGAACGTATTAAGGGATGCAGTACGTGCGGATCTGAACCATTCATTCGATGTGCATACATACGAATATGTGTGGTACCGGCGTCTCGTAGGGGTACCAGGGATTCTGCTTCTCCATATGCTGCACACATGGACAAATCTATGTACGTATACGTGGGTATGTAATGTGTTCAATGCCCATACGAAGGTACAACCGTTTACGCTTGGTTCTCCACGAGACTACCCTCTCCAAACTAGATGCTCGCGCAACAGCGACGACCACGTCAAAGAGCGGGGAATTTACGTAAGGAGGAACCCTCCGAGCAGCCTGGGACCATGCAGGCATTAATGCGCGCATTACAACGGTTTTATTTTATTAACGTGGACACGAGATTTGAATAATAATCGATGAGAGCCAGGGGAGAAGTAGATTTGCTTCACGAGGGAGATTTCATTCGCGGATTAAAAGCTATGCATTTTTTGTGGTGTATCCTCGTCCATTCGTTTTTTACACTGCCCAGAAAATAACGATTCCGGCAATACTAACGGCTGCAAAAATTTGACAGGCTTTGTCTTGGGGTTCTGGGTTATTGATAAATTTATTGCTTAAGAGTCCAGCAATCGTGCTAACGTCGACGCAGCTTTGTAGATTCGCTCAATTCACAGGAAAAAAAAAACGATATTCCAGACTCTGAAGCTTCGATACGAAGCTTGTGCACATTGGGTCTGACGGACCCGTGCATGTGTAACTTGAGCAAATGGGACAAGGTCCGCTGGACAAAATTTCTCGAGCAGGTCCTAAAACTTTGGAAAAGTGTAAATTTCAGAGAGTCCGGACTTTTACGAGGGTCTGAATGACCCATGTGTGTGGATAAGTCTCGAAATATTCTTATTCACCGGAAGGCTAAATTATGCGGTGAAATTTTATGTCGTGGACCATCGCAATGAGATAGAAAATGCGTAATTATCGAGCTCCTAAAGTGGCCCGTCTTCAAAGCTACCCCCGCGTTCACCGATTTTCTGCCGCGAGCCTTTTTGTTCTCCGGTAAATTGCCCCTTGGAGTTTATTTCTCACACTCACCATTTACCGGGTATATCGCGTATTCCATGTCCTCCAACACCCTCCATTTCGTCCACCCTCCCATTCTCTCCCTCTCTCCAGTCTGTCATTGACAAAACGTCCTTCAACCCCTCCTCACGCCTATAGCTCATATATATAGGTATCCGAGTCCCTCGCTCCCCCTTAAATCTCTCTGCTGTTTACGCATGTATCCGTCTATACATCCAGACACGGTGGAGGGGTAGTTTGAGTAGTCCATAAACGTTCTCGTTCGTACCAAGTAAAATGGGCGTGGCAGCCGAAAAAGCGAGTTGCCACGCCTGTCGTCCAGTAACCACGTTGTTTCGAGGGCAGGGTTGCGCGTTTCGAAGCGCGTTCAAGGGGGGGCTGGTGGTGGTAGAATCCGTAGCTTTTCAAAGCTTCCTTCGTACCTACCGATTTCGTGCTCGTGTAATCTCATCTCACAAACTCTTCGTTCTATCGTCAACGAACACGATATTTTCTTGCCCCATCTGATCATCACTCACTTTTCCGGGGACACGAGCTTACTCAGTTAGCTCAACTGAATCACCGATCATTCGACATTGCAACGCTATAGCGTGGATAGCAATAAACTTGCGAGAATATCGAGCATCGATCACGACGAAAAAATCCCTTTTTCCGTTCGATCAATCGCGACTCGATGATAAAAACCTCAAGAGAACCAAAGTGTTTAACTAGTTTTGTCATTTCATCGGATCGTAATCAAGTTCTTAGAGATATTCCAGTGTTCGGATGACACGCAAGGTCGTGTGAGTTTTCGAGTTTCGGCAGAAAGTGCGCGTATCTTCACATGGTGCGTCAAAATATTACAAATGATCGAGAAGAAGGAACTTGCGGTTGTCGCACGAGACGAGAGTTTTAAAGTGCAATTGGTCGATTTACTCGAGAAATACGATGGTATATAGAAAAAATGAGAAATAGACTGGATTTCATTTGGCTCGCGTAATTCATCGTCGTTTCAAGATCATTGTCACAACGAGACATTTTCGTGAGGAATTTCGGAACAATTGGTATATATGATGGTCGAAAGTTCATACGCGGGTGATTCGCCACGATCTCGTTCACCGATGACCGAACCATCGAGTCCGCTTCGCGATGTTGGTCCTGGATTCTCTGGCTACGCGCATCGTTTTCTTTACAATTATTCGCCGGAAGCGATGCAACAGAAGTTGAAAAGCATCGACTCCACTCAGCATCACAATAATCATCACAATCATCGTCATTCACCCAAATTCAATCGCGAAATCGATGCCCCGCCGCGTGATAAAAATTATTCACGTAATAGCCGAAGCCCTGTAAGCCCCGAAGAAGCTCCACGATTTCGGGCTCGCGAATCCTCCCGACCTAGCTCTTCCGCAGCTATGTCATCGCCCACTTCGCTCTTCACTATTGACAGTATCTTGGCCCCCAGGCCTGTGGGCAATCTCACACCGACTACCACCAATTCCATCTCTATTGTTCAACATCCCGACAACGTTGGTTCGCCACCCAGAACCACCACCATGCATCCCTTGCAGCAACAACTTCATCATCTCTCATTCACACCGGCTGATTTTCTCGGTAAGTTAACGAGCCGTCAAAATCACTTCCAAGAAAGTTTCCACCAATTATCAAAAACAAAAAATTTCGATTCCATTGGCAGGCGTTTCTTGTCTTCGATGATTCTTCATAGTGATGGTTCTGTAATTTCTGTCTTTCGTTTATTTCATCAGACTGAGCCTTCCAATCGTAAAACTCTGCGTAGAATAAACTACGATAAATAATTCAAGGATTCCAGTTAAATTATTTGAAGACTTTCGAACGTTGCAATTGTCAATATGACACACTCGACGCTAGTCACTTTGAGCAATGGACTCGCGAGGTTTTGAAAGTTTCATTAGTCGAATAGTCGGCAATGCATGTGCGTAGAGAGAAAAGCAATAAACTGTCTCTGCTTGACCCTCGATCATTAGCAAGTTAATTCATAACGATTGTGTCGTCATTTCAAAGAAAAATCACGCGATTTTTGGAGGCGTAATCAAAGGAATGATTGTGAATAATATTCTAAATCGAAAAAGCAATATCCTGATGGAAAATCGCCCTTCGATGTGTTTGGTCCTGTCGGATGGGGTTACGCGTATGACACCGGAGTCTGCAACGTCGTGGTCCGACGAAAAATACTTTTCCTTCGATTTTTATTTCTTTATTGCTTTCGATTTTGTGTTTAAATTGTGAAAAAGATCGTTTCATTGTCCCGATTAAATATTCAGTAAGAATCATGAGCTCGACTCAAGAAAAAACAGAATTTCGTTGCATTTTAACGATGCAAACTTCGAGATCGTGTCACGCGTTGGTGTCAAATCTCTCGCGTATTAAAACGGAAAGTTACAAAAGCTCGAATTCAGGAGCTTACGGTAGCTCGAGGGGTTGAAGATATGCGAGGTTTGCAAAGACATCGGCGAGGAGAAAAGAAGGTGAAAAGGAAAGTGGGGAAAGGAATTTGGCCTTACGCGTTCGCCGATGCAAATCCCTTGGGACTTGTGAGCCGTCCGCGATTCGGACTCACCCTGGCGCCTCGATATATACATTTATATATGCATGTATATTCTTTTCCGTATGTCAAGAGGCATTAAGTACAAGTTTCTCGCCCTCGTATTTACGGCTTTTACACTGAACTACCCTGCACTCGTCTAGCGTAGAATACGAAGGAAAAAACATTGAAAAAGATTTCGCCTCGTGCTCAATCCGTTTTGGTGATCACGCACGAATGATCTTCGCCCGCGACGGCAACGTTTTTATAACGGTGCTCTCCCCCGATGAGAGTAGGGGATGAAAAAAAATCACGCATTTTTACAACAAGACAGCAATTCTTTATTTCCCATTTTTAAAACTGTAAGCTGCTTGTTCCTCGGAAAACTCTGGCTGACTCCCTCGAGAATGCAAGCCTAAAAGAATTTAATCCTCCCCATGCAGCACAACCCTTAAAGACGTGTCTTCCCGGAGAAAGAACTTGCGTTATTAAAATTTTTTCGTAATTATTTAACTCTTTGAAAAATTATAGTTTTTTAAAATTGATTTTTTTTTGAAGCTGCTGCATATCCAGGACTTTATCCCGGTGGGTACGTGGCTGCAATGGCTGCTGCCGGCGTCTCGCTTCATGGACAGCCTGGCTTTTATCACGCTGCTCATCCCTATCAAATGAATCCCAACGGACCCGGGATCGGCCCAATGGCAAAGAGAAAGCGTCGTCACCGAACGATTTTCACGGAGGAGCAATTAGAACAACTCGAAGCCACTTTCGACAAAACTCACTATCCCGATGTTCTTCTCAGGGAACAACTTGCGCTTCAGGTCGATCTCAAAGAAGAAAGAATCGAGGTGAGTCTCAACCAGCCATTTGTAAAATCAATGTCCAGCATTTTTTAATTCGCGTCGAATTCGTACGACGATGTTATATATTTATTTTAATAATTATTTTTATTTTCCTATGGATTTTGGCAACCAGGGCAGATTCCATTCGGATTTTTTGAGCCTATTGCGATATAGGAGTTTTGTTGCAAGGATTCATAGAGAAAACAAAGGCAATAAAATGAAACACACGTTAGAAATAAAACCCGAGCGAGGACCAGCTGGTCGTGAGCACACATTGGCCAAGTGTGCCAAGCGCTTCCCATGCTTTTCGTAACTTGGCCACCCGAATAAATAATTCTTCGGCAAACATTAGCAGACCTCAGGGAAGATCTTTTCAGGGGTTTTTACCTCTAGCCGCACCCTCGCCTGTGCCATTCGTCCTGTGTGTGTGGTCACAGTTTGGGCTGACAAATTGCTTTTTGTTTCAACCCCTCATCCTCCTGCTCGAGTAACAAAAAGGATGTCAAATTCGTATCTTTCGAGAGTTGAATCTACACAATATCGAATTTCCTCTCATAAAGTTATTTGAGAAAAAATTAGCGCCTACACTCGCCAAGATCAATTTCATCAGCAGCCTCGCGTGTACCCGTGATAGACCGAAATATTTTCGTAATTTCCTATTTTTTTTTCTTTCACGCATCGATGTGAAACTTTGTTTCTGAATTTTTCTACCATTTGTGCTTTCTTTCCTCTTATCAACGCGATCTCTCTGGCCATCGGCTTGCATTCTATCCCATAGGACTTGGGAAATACAAACAAAATAAAAAAATAAAGCATTTGCCATCAAAAACGAACATTTCTTCATTTTTTAGTTTTTTTAAATTGGAATTCATAAAAATTATCGCAACCATTATTGGTATTTCATGGTCGCTGATCAATAATTTTGAAAAAAAAAAATTATTGGAATTTGGCGATCCTCGTACGTTTGTATTTGACTTGCGGCAATGGTTTGATTTAAAGATTTAGGGGAAAATGGTTCAGTCATTCTCTGCTGGGATTCAGTCACTATTGTTATTGAAATTAAAAAAATTTTCACCGTTTGCCATCGAACGTTGAGCAGGTCCAATATTTGTCAGCGGAACTAATTCATAATCACTCTTGTAACGTTTAGTACGATAAACATGCGCTCTATAATGAGAATCAATTGAAATTATATCGGAAAGGAGAGTTGAGGCTGAAATGTTTGCATCGCGTTTGCAGGATATTTGTACTTTTCTCTCGCCCTCTCTTTCATGCGAGTATTTCCTCTCAGTTGCTATAAATTTCGAGTGAAGCAATGGTTACACTGTAGATAAAAGGCTTAAACGATAATGCGCCGCACATGTTGTTCCGCCAATTGGGTCGAATTTTGTTCGACGCCAAATTGCATCGCGAATTTATTTACCGAATAAACCAACGAAATAATTAATTTCCCAGCAGCATTCGGATAAATTCCATTTACACTCACGACTCAAATCCTTTGTCGCATTTAATTAAAATATCTCGAAAAATAATGTCATAATTAGGCAACTAAATTCGTCTTTTTCATTCAAACTGTTTTTAATTAATTTTTTTCTTCGAAACATTCAATTGCAATATAAAACAGATTTTTGCTCACGTTCATTTCGAACGACGATTCAATTTTTTCGATCAATGCATTTTATGCTATAAAATTATTCGAATTAAGCGACGAATTTCGTCAGCCAACTCATTAATTTGGTTCTTCACTGTATGAACTTGATCGTGATCGTAAAATCGCTGGTTCGTAGTTCACTGAACAAAAGATTGCAGAAAAATGTAGAAGTTTTTGAATGTGCAGTAAATAACCGAGTTCGGAAAGTTTGAAGAAAAAATAGATCCGAAATAATTGAAAGGATTGTGTCGCGTTAGAAAAGCGAGCCCACCCACGAAACTCTCGTTTATTTCGCGTGATGCCCTTGCGGCTTTGATTTAACGTGATCACGCGCACAGTTTAACTCGAATACGAGAGCCTACACATCCTCCCCCATAGGAAATTGCTGCGAGGACTTCTCACCGTTAAAGCTAAAGATCGTTTACGAGTGAGGGTTGGCGGGTGTGTTCGTCATTCTAAAATCCCATCTCTAGTCGCTCGTCTCGCTACATTGATACTCACACTTATTTAACTACATATATTTGTATATATACATAATCTGTAGCGTTCTCATTGTGCTCAAATCTTACGCGAGCTTAACTCGTGGGCGATTTCGTTTCAGCGCGCTCCAACGCATACAAACGCATAAGAACTTGTTTCGTTCTTGTAGGACTTTCACAGTCTCATCTCTCCTGTACAATGCCTCCTCGGAGAAGGAGAAAGACTGAGAGAGAGGAAGAGAGAGGGTAGAAAAAGATTTTACTCGCCGGTTAAAAATCGCTGCCTGAAATAAGGGTAAACAGCGAGCTTCGCCATTCTCCGGGACATTCTATGGTTCCGACATTCGCGTCAGGAAGAAATGAACGTTAGAAAAAATATAAAGAGAGGTCAGATGTTGAAAGGAAACGATTGAACGGTGGAAAACGATACGAAGCGCGTTTGGGTAGGAAAATCAGGCAAATAATTCGACGATTTGACTGTGAAATTTTGAGGCAAAGTTCTCTCTTACAAATCGCTTCTAACTTCATTGTCCAAGACCTCCCACGTTGATACTTAAATGGGATATTTTCGAGGGTGCATACATTCCTTTTTTTTCTATCTCTTTTTTCTCTTTTCGGTTTCCTCGTCTCAATGATCCTCGAACCCCTTCACCAATCCACTTCAATCGTCCCCTCTCTTTTTTTAGCCTCAAGATTTAGAGACAACACATACCTGGCGATCCACCTGCTTCGCTTCGATGTTCCGGTCTCAAAAGATTTCTATATTTGCTAGAAAATTAGTCGAAGACCGAATCTTCCCTTTTTCCTATCTCGCCGCGCTTGGCATTCTTGACCAACGAGAAAAAAACGTCTCGAAATACTAGCAACAGAGAGAAAAAAAAAAATTCTGTCGAGTGGGCTTAACTCGCGAAAGGTGGAATCGTCTATCAATGCATTTCCAAAGCTCAACGTGCACTAATAATATTTACTCAATACCGTGACATCGAACATCTACATTTTTACTCTCCGCTTATTGTTTGAATAGAGAACTCGGAAGGCGTGTTGATATGTAAATTCTGTTTGTTTTACCTACAGTTTTAATCCTCAAAATCGACAGAAACGATCGAAGAAAAAACAGGGAGCAGAGATAAATTTTGACGGTTTAGCTGAGCCATTTATTCGTCGGCTTCAATATTTTCGATTCTGTACGCAGTAAAAATTCCCTAATTTTCAAGCTTGTTCTCTGATTCTATTCCGTAACGATATTTTTTCGTTTTTCATTCTCTTTTCGAGTTTCGTAAATCTCTCCTGATTAATAAAGTGCAAATTGCTAGGCAGCCGAAGGATTGAATTTTTAAAGAAGTGGGTCAAGTATTGTTTCTTCGGTATAATGAGTATCGAAAAGGGATTTATTTTTGATTTTTCAAGTATATGAGCAAGCGGACCGGAACAGTCTGAATTAACGAGGATTTGGGTTTACGCAATGTTTCAGGTATGGTTCAAGAACCGAAGGGCAAAGTGGCGGAAGCAAAAGAGGGAGGAGCAGGAGCGTTCGCGAAAGCTCCAGCTGGAACAACGTCAGCGCAACGAGGACGGTACAGCGCCTTCGGCGATTCGGATCGGGGGACACGTGACCCTGAATGGCCAGCACGATCAAGAGACGGACAGTTCCGATCTCGAGGTTGCGTAGTTTACCGTCTTCCCTTTTCATTATTTCCGAATTCAAAGCTCGGATGTAATCGACGTGAAAAAAGCGTTAAATAAATTGCGGAAATGAAGATTGAAGAACCGTGTAATTTTCGCAAAACAAAAATTATTTAAAACAAAAAAAACGATTAAAAATAAACCCCGTGATCTTCGGTTCTTTTCGCCCGAATAATCGATAATCATTATCGAATTGTTGGATTTTTCTCACCGCCGAGACAAAAAGCCAAATAAAAATAGCAAAACGAAGAGAATCCGAACTAAGAATTATGTAAATAACATTAATAATTATATAACAACAATAACATTAATAATAATATTGATAACAATAACGACACCAGTCTGTAAATAATTGCTAGTATAATAATAACAATAAATCCTGTAAATATCACTTCCTATGAATGTGTATAAACAAATAAATTATTGTCCTATTAGCAAAAATGAAAATCGATCGTTTTCGTGTTGCTTTTGTTGAGTCTATATCCTCAAACCCAAATGAGCTTCCGAGCGACTAGAGTCATTGCTTATTAAAGGTGAGTTTCTAATATTTATCTCATATGAATTTATAAAATTATGGCCAACTTTGCTTTCCGAGAAATCGTCATTTCTCGCAGCCACACTCGTCAGCTTGAAAATTGGTTATGTTGATTTTACGCTCTGCCTTGAGGCAGGACTTTCCGAGCAGTTGGTAAAATGAGTTCTGTAATGAAAATAGAGAAGTATTGACGTTTCCAAAGGTTTTCTCGTGCAGGAAAAGCATCGTCGGAAAAAGCATAACACGGTCTATGTGTTGTTGTTTTTATGGAGCTTCATTTTTCAATGAAATTATCATTCGACAGAGGCTGGTGGTTTTTGCTCAAATTTTTATCGAGTATCCTGCGACTTGATTAGAAAGATCCTCTTGCGGAAACGGAGGATGACGAGAGTTCGTGGCTGATGTGGATTTGAGCGTTCTCTCGTAACGCCTTAAGGCTTTCGCCAATTACAAGCACATTCGAAACTTGGTTTCGTAGCCAGCAGAGAGATCGGGCGAGAGAGCGAGCAAGAAGCGATCCGGACAGCGAAAGTTAGTCGAGTTCTCGTCGCTCGTGAGTAAGTACATAAACCCTCGGGGTTCTGGGCCCGAAAACTAAGACGATTCAGAGTGCAAGTTTAATGGTCCCCCGTCGTCGTATTCGCAGTTTATATACTCGACGATCTTGTGGTAGTCGTAGTCAAAGACGTCGCTGAGACCTAAAGACGATCGACTTAAGTGCCGCCCTCCACCTCACTAGTATACCGACCTTTATTTCACCGTGGAAGAAAACCTCCGCCCGAGCTCAATTATTCAGGTGACCAAAGTCATGCGACCTAGCTCGAGCGTGAGACAAGCTCTTCCCTGGGTTATTTCTCATCTACCAACTCCTATATCTATACGAGCTAACTTTACAAACTACGACGTTCAGCCAAGTGTGTATACAAGAGTCTTCTAACCCCTCGACTGGTACAAAGCCCAGTTTGGCATCTTCCAGCATCCGCAGCAGTCTCATTATTTGGCTAGCGGAAAAAATACAGAGAGGTATGACCACCATTCGGAATAGCAAATCTCGGAAATTTTCAATAACGGGATTGACGAGCATTCAAAGTTATTACGATAAAACCGCCAATCATTCGCGCGGTATTGAAGTTTCCACTCCTTCTGCTTTTCCGCTCCAATTGTTTGGTTTATTTTGCCATTGACAAAAATGTTCACGCTTTTGGACATTTAAATAAATTCAATTATTGAAAAATGTTTAATTACAAATCGCTCCTCCGATTGAATGACTTTTCATTTTTTTATATCGCATATGGTTACGATCATTAGGCTTGGAATGCTTTTTGCTAATTGTTGATCAGTTGCAATTTATACATTGACTATTACAAGTAGCTCAGGATCCGGACAGTTTTATTTTTCAATTATTGTTGGTGACAGGAAATTTTTTTTTCAAAAGTGGGAAATATGTCGGAAGTGTTTTTTGTATCACGACTATTGACGATCGTTCTGGAACTGTAATAAACTTTAACATCCGGACTTTTGGCACGTAACTTTATCGATAGTGGGTTTCCTTTGATTTTGCTCCTTTGATTTGGATTTCTTGGAACCTTTGGCACCATCTTCGTAGGGACATTCAATTTTGCGTAACTCGATTCTGCCTGGTTTATCACGAAGGTCAGTTGTTCCGAGGTCAATCATTTTATCGATGACTATCGGGTTGATGGAGAATCGACTGCACTCGTTGGATCCGATGGTGAGGACAAGGACTTTTATGAATTCTTGATAACCACCGGCTCGTATGAGATACGAAACGCCGTCTCCGTATTGGAACATCGGTGGACCAACGCTATTGACGTCCATCATGTAATAAGCACCGCAAAATTTGAAAATTCCAAGGCAGCAACTCTCGCAGTGTAAAATGCCGAAATGTTGTTTGAGGAAGATTTGCTCGACGAGTTTCCAGAGACTCCGGCCATTCTTGTCGTACAATCTGCCGCAAACGTCATCGAGAACATCGATCTCGTAAAGCGTCTCACCGATCTTGAATGTTTTCGCGAGATATCGTTCGCCCGAGCGAATGTCTGACTTTTCTATCGTTCTCCCAACGAGTTGCCACTCGTTTTTGCTCATCGTGTAATAACGATCGCCACACATTACGATCGCGTCGAGAGTCTTTGGACTCCAATATTCCGGGGCCTGGATCCTCGTCATTCCTGCACAAACAACGTAACACGCTTGTGTCTGTTTGCCACGATTTTCTCTCGCAAACATATGTCCCGTCGGATGAATTTCTCCCCAAAGTGAAAATAATTTGAGCGGTTCTTCGACGTAATATTGATGCCAACGCAGCTTGCCCACATTTTCATTCTCTTCTTTTTTCTTCTTCGAAGACGCGAATCGTGCCCATTTGATTTTGAATTCTTTGAGCCACGAAGCCTTTTCAATATTTTCCATTTCCTCTTCATCATTTTCGAACAAGTTAGCCGCGAAAAGATTCTGTTTGCATGGATCGTCCGGTATCAAAGGATCGAGGCCACATTCGTCAGCCTCTTTTTTCTTCACCCTTTCCATGCGTGGCTTGGGTGGTTTACGTTGGAGAAGTTTGACATTGTGAATTTTGACGCAATGATAGATCAAGTGATAAATCTCGATGGTGAATGTGTCTTTTGGCTTATTTTCTTCGCTCGCGATTGGCTCCGCTGGTTTACTCGTCGCTTCGTCTGCCTCAGTCGCCGTTTCATCGACAACTTTGACTTCCGCATCCTCGGCTTTGTTATCGCTCGCGGGTTTCGAAAGTTTAAGTGAACTTTCCGCCTCGTACGAATAGGCTCGTAATAATAAAATCATGAGATGTCTCCGGAGCGACACTTTCGAAGGGAATTTCATGAAGCACCCATAACCGTCGTTGTTCCATAGACCAAATTCGTCGCAACGATATGGATTGAAAAGATACCAAAAAGTAGCATCCTTCCAAAAAGCAATTGAAAATTTGGAGACCCTCAAAATGCAATTGCGATAAATTTCTGGAAGTTTATCGAACCATTTTTCAATCTGGCGAGTTAATTCGTGAACTGGTTTTGCTTTGGGAGTCTTGGGCTTTTCCCAACCAATTTCTTCACGAGTTTTCATCAATTCAGGCCTCTCTAACTTAATCATCCTTTTGAAAGCTTCCTCCGCATATTTCCAACCAACACCTGTTATTCTTGGAGCGTCTTTCAGTTCGTGCACTAGCTCGAGCTCAACGCTGTACTTGTAATTGTACACGACGACGTCGTCGAGGCGAAATCTCGCTTTGACATTAATGCTACCCATGTGAACGAAGAGCATCCAGGCGTGATCGAATATGTAGTCTATGTTAACGCTCCACGCGAACTTGTATCTGATCGTTCGATAATAAACGAATTTATAGTTACAACTTCGTTCGCTCACTATCGTTTCATGATTATTCATTTGTGACGATCAATTTTTGAGCTGCTGATCATTCGACGAGCGTATACGTCGATAAATGATCAAACATTCACGGTCATTAGTTCGCGGGCATTCGACTATTCGTGACGATGAATAAACAATTAAGAATGGAATGGAATTTTCAAGCAAGTATTAATCGTTGCTATTAATTCCTAATTGGATTTTGAGAAATTCTCGTAAATTTATCATCCGAGCAATTTGACGAAATATTCCAACGGATGTTGGCCTGGACGTTAATCTGTGTGAGGCTCGAATTACGTCACGAATTTGTAAATAATAAATATATTCAGCGGGATTAATGTATTTGTCAATATTTCAAAATTGCATGAATGTACGAACGAGCGACATTGAATGCGGTGCCAAGACATTTGAAAAATGCGAACTATTTTCAAGGGATAATGGAAAAATGCTTTGAAATAACATTTGGACGTTTTTTTTGCTTTACTAACATTCGATATGGTCGTGGATCTCGGAACATTTACCTTAGTTGGGTCTTCGCGAGAAGTGCAACAAGGGCTTGATAGAAACAGAATTTCCAGGTCTTCTCGCGTGCCCGTTGGTCTTTCAATTCACCGAGATGCATGCCCTTCATACCTTGCAGACATACGTCCGCGTATATGCGCTTCGATGCCTCCTTGTCAAGTTTGTCAAAGAGAAAAAGGACATAATCGCCGTCAACGAGACCAGGTTTGTCGCCGGTGTAACGATCGATCGAATGAGTTCTATGCACACTCTGACAGTAAAGCGGAATTCTAGCGTGTCCGAGTTCTTTGTGATCGGCAAAGTCATCCTTTGGAACATCCGGATCGCTATCGGTGTCGGAAGCTTCCTGACAAGGCAACAAGCCTTGTGCTCTGCGTTTTTTTAGCTTCTCCGCGTCTCTTCGTTCTCCAGCTAAATCGCGAGCTATGCAGGGCCAAGTTCCTGGCCATTTGCCACTGTCGGTTAGAGAAACCTTCGGGAGCACGGGCGGAAGAAAACTACTCGTGTCTACCTGGAGAATCATTTTTTCATTCCATCGTTTTTCATCCTTCTCCAGAACATAAAATTACATTAGAATTCTATTTTTTTTTTCTCTAGAAACCCACGGCAGGATCCTTTTTCATATTTTTCCAGAGTCTGATTTTGTCCCGACGATTCCTCTTATCGGGCAACCGCGCACGTTCCTCGAGATTGAAAGTATTGAGCGGCAAGCAAGAATACGTGCAAGGGAAGGGTGTTGTTTCTTCCGTTTGTAAGTTTGGAAATTTCGGAAGAACCGGAGGCTGTCGTCGATCGAATTTGTCATCAATTTCCAGTTTTTTTTCTTGATCGATGTAACTGCGTGTCAAATGATAATTGTCACGATGTTCGAGTGATTTCCATCAATTCACTAAGCCATCGAATGATTCTCTCGATTCACCGGAATTTCAATCGAAAAGTAATTACAAACGACATTTTTTAAAGAAGGTCAACGTAAAATGAATTGTTGAAAATGAAATTCATCAATTGATTGAAAAACTCAAATTCAGATTTCATAAAATTAGGGAACGTGAGAGAACGAACGATTTCATGAAAATCCTCCACAAAGGTGTGTCCTCGCAAGTCCATTTTTGTTCCTTGCAGGAAATTTTTTTCGTGTCCTCCGCATGGCTTTTTTCTCCATCGGCAACATTGTGATCGATATTATCATGTTCGTCGGCAGCAGGTTCTGTATGATGGTTATTCGCATCACTCATAATTTTTTATCTGATTTTGATCCTCTTGTGGGTTCGGGACAAGGCCAAAAGTTCTGGTGACTTAACCTCGCGAATGTTTGACAGATAATTTGGTTAATCACGCGACCGGAAAGAAAAAAAATGAGAGGGCGATGAAGATAACGAGAGTTTATTGCGTTTTTCATTTGGAACTCGTTGCCACGTTGATCGAATCATGGAGACGTCGTCGACGTTGACGGCAGAGAACTCTCTCTGCTCTTTTAATTTTCTCTCATGAAGAAAAGGGACGGATGAGGCGCTCGCTTTCTACGCTCGTTTTAAACGCAAGCTGCGGGTAGTCCCGGTGATTTTGTAATTATTTTCCCGTTCGCCCGGGCAGACGAAGCCTTACAGCTTAGAAGGCAATCTCGCCATCGAAGCCACATTGTGACGCAAGATTTTCAGACTGTTTATAAAATTACAGGCGATCCAAGCTTGGCTATGCATATCAGCCGTTCCCGCAGTCTCGATCCTCTGATTATTAAGAATAAGTCTGAAGCGTGTTAACAACTTTATGGGCAGAGTGAATAAAAACATTTTCCAATCGATGGCTCGCGAGTGAAGCGAACAACGTTGCAAAAAGAATGATCCGCGCGGGATAAAACGACAAAAACCAAAATTCTCAACATATTTCATTCATATGTACCAAGAAATGCATGGAATGTCTGGACCGTAACTTTCCACATTGAAAATCGTAGAACCTCAAATTATTGAATCGACAAATTTGTTAAATTCGCAAAATTCGGTTTCTCAGGCTGGAATAAGAATCAAAAGGAAAAATCTTTTTCCTTTAAACCAAAATGGAAAATCCAAACAGAGATTGATGCATCAATGCGTAATTGTTACTCTGTAGGGTATTATTGAAATGAGTTCCGAGCTGAGGTGTAATTCGCCATGAGGGTCGTGAGAATTTTGGGGGCGTCGATAAGCGACCGAGGCCTTGTTCAGTTCGTCCCGGAAACTGCCAAAGGGTCGTCCTCCAGTTGTGTATACATGTATACCATTAGAAAGCACATCCACAGGTATACACGTTCGTATCCATAACTTAGATATACGTGTCTATGGTTTATACATATACAGGCAATTCTGCACCCCAGAGTGGAAAAGCTGAACACAAGGGTAGACGCGCTTGCGCTCACTCCGTTCGGGAACGACAGGATGGCATATGAACGCCGGGCGTCGTACATACGCAACATATTTCATCTCGAAGGCCATAGAGATATGTGCACGTTTGTATTTATTGGTGTATACGTGTGGAGCAGAAGAAATGAGACAGGAAACGAACGAGAGAAGAACAAACCTTTGTGCGGCCGTTTCGACCAGATCCACCTTTATTCTTTCCTACGTAAATACAGATCGAGCATATCAAACTCCCACGATTTCAATAACGCTCTTCGTAACCACCACCCAACTGATGGACGACGAAACATCCAATTAATTTTATTTTCATTACCGCCTCTCGAATCCTTGGAAAAATGCCTCAATGTGGCGAGCCGCGACGATCACGATCGGAGCCTCTACATCGAGGCATTCCACCCGAGTATGACGGACAATTTCTTTTCAATAAAATCACACGATTTTCTTTTATTTTTTGAAATATTTGTAAGCGAAGAAGCGTCTGAAGATTTCCTTATGGACGACTCGTTGCTGATTGTTATAAAATGATTCAATCGTGGATTATTATGGCGCAGGGACTAAAGAAATGTTTTGTTTTTTTTTTTTTATAAATTCAAAACTAGAGAATTGGAGACGCCGTTCCGTGTCTTTAAGAGGAGAATCCTGCGTGCATTAGTGATTCGAAACTTTTGAGGTTGAATCGTGTTATGATCGATGTAAACCATGGAGTTGCAGGGGCAGTAAAAAAGGCAAAGTAAACAAAATGAAAAAAGAAAAGGTTGCGACGAAGGTTGTGGAAATATAAAATGATGCAGAAAAGGATACGGTTGGAGGGAAATTGGAGAAAAGAGCGCGGGAGAATCGCCGTGAACTCGCGGGTTTCAGTTACCGAATAAGGCATATACCCGCGCGGTGTGCCCGCCAGCCTTTTAATTACCCGACGTTAAATTCTTTATCTGGCTGAAACAATGTGGCGGGAGCGTGTTTTCAGACCAAACATGAGCGATGTTGATACGCGGTAATAGAATAATCTGGCAGCTGATTCCGGGGATATAGCCGACGGGGATGGAAACCCATGCGATTTCACTGCTCTCAGCTTTCTCTCTGTCTCTCCCTCTTTCTCTTACTCTTGTAACGATCAACCATAACATGTACGCTGATGCAAGAGACCGACTGCCAAAGTGCTACGAAAATCAACTCGCTTCCCTTACCCCTTTTCGATCTATTACCTACATACCATTTGAAAATATATATGGGATATTTCATGGGCATTGGAAGGATTCCCGAGGCACGAGCCTGTTTTATTTTGGTAATGCGAACGTCCCAACGCGTTCCGCGGTTCCGTTTCACTTTTTTTTTCTTTTTAATGACGAGATAAATATGAATGTGCAAATTTGCCAAAGCAGCGAAGACTGACGTATCGCAACGGAACAACGAAATTTTCGTTCCATGATATTCAGCTCCGGAAAGACGTGCCGGAGTAACGAAAACTTAATTTTAATGTAAAATATCGTGGGCTCCGTCTTTTTCGGTCTCGGGAGTCGATAAAACATAACCGAACGTTTACTCACTCGCCGCAGAAAGCCACCCTTTCTTTTTCGGCCCTGTTCGCTTTCTATTCCACCCTATCTCACCTACTTATCGTTTACTCACCCTTACCCAGCGCATTCAATCGGGTTCTCTATGTTTTCCGCCCTTACCCTTAACTCCGGGCGAAGAAACATCTCCGGGAGACGAGTGTACTGACCCACATGTTGCCAGCCTGTTTTTCTATGGACAAAGATAAAAAATCTGTTGATTGTTTTCTTTGATTTTTCCCAAATTAATTAACGATGAAATTTTTCTTACGAAATTTCTCATCGAGCTAAAAAAAAATCCTCCGCGAATTACATGACAATCGTTGACTCTAAAGATTCCGAGGTTATGAGACAAATTTTGAAACTTATTTTTGTCCTCGACAAATAAAGTGGAAAATGATCGTGTTTTGAGAATAAAACGAATGCGAAAAGTGTACGGGAGGCTTGGAAATCGTAGCACTTTACGTGAAACATCTCATGTCTGCAGCTCTACGTGTATGTATGTTTGTATTTTGTTATATCCACGAGCTTCAGGTTTCTATTCTGTAACTTTGCGTCGATACTGTGTTTCACAATAGCGGAAAATATGATTGAAACGCGACATTGCTGGAGCTTTTTTCTCAACCCCTTTCGTATTTTTGTACTTCTTTTATGTTTTGTTCGTCGAGCCCAGGATTCAATATATTTTGCCATAGGGGAGGGAGAGGGCACGGAGATAGGAATAAAAATTGTGTGGAAGGATCGCTTCACCATTTTCTACGAATCCTCCCGCCATAATGACTTTATTCTTTTTTCATCGCGCACCGAAGTCGAGGCACTCCAAAAAAAAATGGTGAAAACCTGTTCGTTGGTTTCGTTGTTAAAATAAATGAGAAATATATTGTCGAAAGATTCATAAACGTGATTTTCAAAAATTGCACTTTGGGGGTTTAATTTTTTTTTTAGAAAAAACGGAACAATTATTAGAGTTTTCTGCGGTGAGGAATAATTTCGTTTTTTATACGGAATTCTTGGGTTGTTTGCTCGTTCTTTTGATTATCATTAAACGCACAACAAACAGCAGTGTTAAGAGAGTGGCCCAATTTGTTTTGAACGTTCTTATGACTCGAGGCTTTTATAGCAATAATGCACCGAGCCCGTATTTCCTTCACTTTTATTTCCATGTAATTATGCGCTATCAATGTGAGTACAACAGCTTTGAGGAATCGCTCGGGAAATGTGAAAGGGAATTCATTTGCATTCAGACAAGAATTGTTTGAGTTTTTACGGCAAATAAATTGAACCGAATGTGCCACGTAGCCGGAAAAGAAAAAAGGATTCATTTCAATCGTACAATTTAATTTTAAAAATGGTTGACTTTATTGTGACTCGAGTTTTTTTCGCGCATGCGATTTTTTTTTAATTTCAAATTCCCGGGGAAATGTTTTTTCTCTCTGATTATAATTGACGGGATAAATAAAGCTCGTAATCAACTATTTGTTGTACGACGAATTCACAGACTATTAGCGGGACGAGGAGTCCCAGGGAAGCAGCAGCTTTTAAAAATATTTCTGATTTCCCTTCGTAGCTCTCAAATAAAAACTTGTGTTATCTCGTGTGTTCGTGTCTCCATTACACGATGTAGTTGTCATCAAATTAACTTTATTGCGACACGTGTAGGGTCGCATATATCGGAAGTTTTGTGGTAATCAAGCGAAGTGAACGAGGAACCTGAGGATTTGGAAGTGTGGACGGACTAGTGACTATTATACCCCGAGGAGGGATGTGAGAGATGTAAGCAGGGGAACTTGGGGATGCCTGGAGGGCTCATACGGCTCAGCCACGGTCTCAGGACCCTGGTGCAATCGAGTACATAGCAGGGAGTAGAAAAGAGAGGGCAACATCTTGCAGTAAGAGATTTCATTTCCATTAGCGCATTGTCGAAGGAAAAAGTTTGAGAAGGAAAATAAATCCAAAGTCTCTTTTTCTCTCTTTCCGTATGCCGCATCTAAGAAATTATTTGAATATGTTTCCCAGAACGACGCTCGTCAACAGGAATAAGCAAAAAAGTGGAATGAGTGTCGGAGATTTCGAGTCCCTCGAGAATAACAAAAGCAATTAATGAAAAGGACGAATAATTAATTACATGCGTCACAATTGTCACGAGATTTTTTTCTGGGACTAGGCAAAAGTTGTCAGAATGAATAAAAAATGTTTTGAAATTCGAGTTCACTCAGTTTTTGTCTGTAATAAACAATTAGCAAAACTGCTTAAAGTCAAAAATCGAAACGGCGACTCGGATCTCTCGCACAAGTTGGAATAGCGAAAGTGCATGTCTGAACAACGTACCACCGAAGCACAAATGGATTGACACGAAGTTGATAACTCGGACTGCGAAGTCTCTCGTGAGTGAGCGAATAATCGTCAGGCAAACTTCTGGCAAACTCGCGGTGAGGCGTGTAACGCGATAGTTTACGTTGAACTTGACTGGACATCGAGCTACTTGGGGATAAGCTAGCCCCAGGTGGGTGAAATAATACAGGACGAGATCGCAGAAACATGCTCCTAACAATGTTACATTCCTCCAAGCAAAGCTCACCATTCGTATGGCTCTCCTCTCACAAACTTTCATCTACAATTTGTAAATATATCTTAATACGAATACCTGACAAGTTGGAAGAACTGGAAAATATTTCATTGACGTCTAACGACTTTAACCCTTCGAGTGCACATTCCTGTAAGTGCATATTGGGTCAATCTGACCCAAGAGGTTTTTCAAATCGTTGTATTCCGGTGAATATGCATTTTTTTTTCTGCAGAGACGTTTTTTGTAGCAACTTTTCCATATTTTATGGGCGTGAATTAATTTTTTGCCGAAAACGAAAATTAAATGACAAAACAGTCGTTGCTATTAAATGCGAAACAATCGGCGACGATTATTTTAAACAAAGTACGGTCATTCGAGTGATAATTAAGATCAGAGCCCCTTGCAAGGTCGTTGGAAAGATGAGGCTAAAAAATGAAGTTCCTTAGGCAAGCGTAAGTAACGCAAGGGACGTATAGGAAAGTAAAAGGCTCGAGTAAAGTTTGCCCAGGTATTATTTTAGGGCTGAGGTTGATATTTGTCTCGTTCTATTTGTCCGAATGTGTCGCGTGGATTCGTCCAGAAGTCAAGGGTGCAACTTTTTCTTAATTAGGACTTTCAAAGTATCAGAGCAATTTTGACTTTCGGTCAACATTTTCGTCATTTGTAAAATTGTTTGCGTTTCCAAATGGTGCGAATCGGAGACCAAGCCATTCGTTTCGAAGAGAGTTTCCGGGCACATATATATTCCGACAGGTAAAACATGAATTTTCAGCTACCTAATGGATTTTTCAACGTCCATCAATCCCGATTGTTTTTGGGGTGAGTTCCCAGAAGTTGAGACAATTAAGACGACAACCGCGTGGTCTCCTGTTACCCTAATTGAGTCCACTTATGAAAACACGCCACGAGCCTTTTCTTGAAGGAAATTGAGCGTTAAATTTGACAGTCAACAGTGTAGCAACGAGCTCAACGATTTTGGAAACTTTCGTTCATTTAAACGATCCATTTGTTTACTCGTAAAAAGCAAATTGCTTTAATTCGTGTTTTCTAAACTCAAGAACTCAAAGAATATTTATTTTTCAGTTCAACAGAAATTATGAAATTTCTGAGCGTTCAACCAGGATCGCAAAATATTCAGGGCTTATTGGTTGACAGAAGTCGAATCTATTTTGCGATTTATAATCTGGTGGTGATGACTTTAGAGGGAGACGCCAACGACGACGCGTCCACAGGCCGGAGGACAATGCACTCGGGGGTGGCGAGGCCATTTCAAGAGTTCAAACACATTCGTATGCATGTATGAATTATACACACACGCACACACACACAAGTATGGATACAGGTTTACTTGGTATGCGAAAATCGCGAAGGGTGGGAATCACCGCAACGCGTATAGACAAACGGTCGCAGAATTTCCATCACAGGGCGTGAATGCACGAGCTTCTATGGAGATAATTGAGACGTCAGCTGCACGAGACTCGACCGCGGTGATAACGCACAGCCTCTACATATTTATTTACTCATTCTGTAGTGCGTTTGCCCTTTGCAAGGATTTTTCGCTCACAAAGCAACTTGGGAAGTCCGCGTATCCATACCAATCTCAAAAAGTATTTCCCCCAACAGAAACATCAGCAAAAACTTTTTCTTTAATGATTTTTCAGGAAGGAGAAAATTTCGAGTGAAATTGATCGAAAAAATATTTGTCGATGGAATTTTTCGAGGATCAAATGATTGCAAAAAAAATATGCAACGTAAACTCACAGCGTACGAGGAGGAAAATCGTTTTCCTAGCCGTACGTTATTCGTATGTACGAAACTAGCGTTCCGCTGAAAAGGGGGTTACGAAATAACAAAAAAGATCGCATCGTAGTTGGGAGGTCCTGACTCAACATCGCGTAATCCATCTAAACTCGAAGCAGGATCCGGTAATGCGACTCGACGCGTGAAATCCGGGTTGAAACGATGGACCGCTGCCTCGCGAGACTCGCCGACGCGATGTATATTCAACGCTGTTCGAGAAATAGCGAGTACGACTAAAAAAAATCGCAGGGGGATTGGAATAGAGGAACGTCTTAAACGTGGAAAAGTCGGAATACGATTTAGAAAGCAAATCCTTCAAAACTTGGAATAAAAAAATGCACGTTCGGGAAATCCTGACCAAAAATTGTTCAAGTTTGTCGATTTGCCGCAAGAATAACAGACCAAAAAATACTGAAAGAAATAATTTTGATTTATTTATTTTTAAGCCCTGTTCTCGTGGGTGAAGGTTCGTTTTCAACAAACATTTCCAGAGACCGAACGAAAATCCTTTTTATGCTGATTTTTATAAAATATTTATTGTAATTATCATTGGCAATAAGCTTTGGAGAAAATATTCGAATTCGCACAGTAATTGGCTCGTTATTTTTATGTCTACGATGAAATATTAAAAATATTAATTCAAGAATAACGTGACGAACAAATTCGATAAATTCTCACGTAACATCGTCGTAATGTTTTAAATGAAATTTGTTATTCCGACTACGAGGAAAAAAGTAAAAGCATAAAATACGTGATGCGCGACGATTGTAAAGATCGCGGAAAAACGCGAGAATGAAAACCCGCATGGGTGACGCCGTGAGAGATCGTGAGGATTCCCAATCCGACGACAAATAACACGTTTTGAGTGCCTAAGAGGAACCAACGATTCACTCGTTTTACTTTTCTATTTTTCTCGTTGAGTTTTTCTCAATATGCGCGTCTTCGTATCAAGTGGAGCGAGAGATGCAAACGCGATTTAATACCCACACTTCGCGGCTTCGCGAGCTTACGTAAGGGTGCTTAGTAGCTTTTTTTATATTATTTTCTCTCTCTGTTCGAATAGAGAAGCGAGAGATGAAGGATGTTGCAGCAGTTCGGAGTAAATTCGAGCCGGAACGAGAGAAGGAGAGAGAGAGATTACATCGTGTAAGAATTTATTCGATATTCAAGATAAAACCACGTCAAATTACAGTATTTTTCATTTTTTTTCCTTTCCCCACGAGCGCTTCGTATTGTTATGCAAATTTGCAACTTCGTCGACATTCCTTAATAAAAGCTTGCGTGCTGTGTATATTCATGAAATTTTTCACGCTTTTCCTCGAAAAAACTGCACTCTTTCGCTTTTTGCGCAAAACTCAATTCCAACATAACGTAAAACTCACAAAATGTTTTATACGAGAACTGCATAATTTCAACAATATATACGTAAATCATAAAGTTACACAACATGTTGTAAAACCTCTTGAAGTTTAAATATGAAGCTCGTGAAAATTAAAGGTTCCTGATGGTTTTACTTGTACAATATAATGAGATATATATACGGAGTGTACGTATATATGTCTGAACGTGTGTGCATAGGAACTTTTGAACGGGAACCCTGGAACAGGTAGATCGAGACCGAAACTAAGATTTTCCAAGATTTTCCGGGAAGGCAGGTGCTCAACAAATGCACCGATCAAATATTACACACTTTATTTTTTTTGTTGTATTCTTTATCATTAATCCCTAAACAAAGTTTTCGACTGAGCAGGATTTTTATCTATACAACCTGTGCCTCTAATCGCCCTTTCTCTTTCTCTCTCTCTCTCCTTCTTTTTATTTTCCGCCATTCTCTAAGAATTCATTACCTCGTTCCACCGAAGGCGAAGGTTAGAAAAAGGCCGTTGTATAGCTACGGCGTGAATAAGATTATCAAAAATCTTCAGGGACTAATCTCTCTTCCGTATTTTATTTTCTCTTGTCGGATATATTCTTCGGGGGAATGTTTGTCGAGCCCGCTCGGGCCAGTCAAAACACCGACTTTTTTTCGTTATCATCGGAGCTCTAAAAGTTAGGGGATTTTTTAACGTTTGTGCGATAGAAACAAATAATGAGAACGGACAATAAAGTCGGCGGAGATCAGTGAGTCGAATCAGTGGTCTTGGGAAATTGATAGAAAAACTCCGTGGGAAAACCAGTTTGTACGTTTTCTTAATAAAATCTGAATAAAATCTAATCGTTCATATAATTGCTTCGTCCGAGAATCAATCTTTTCCAGGGATGACATAATTGTTGAGCAATTACTTCACAACTTCCACCTTTACTGTCGCCCTGACACAACATCGTAGCGATTGCGATTCCTGCAAAGCAGTCGAAAGATTTTACTGCAACCCACGTCTCACGTGTCAGAAACTTCGATTTTGAAAAGAATACGTAGAAAAAAAATCAGAGAAAGGCGAAACAGACCGAAGAGAAAGATCGATAGAGAAAAAGAAAGAGAGAGGAATGAACGTGAAAGAAACTCATGACAGAAAATGGGAATAAGAGATTGCATATACAGACACGAGCACACATGCACGCTTAGAAAATAAGAGAGTGAGCGAGAAGCGAGAGGGAAACTGACAGGCTGGTAATTCGCGCCGATTATCCGAGGCAAGACACCGATCTCCTATATATTACGAAAAGAGAGAGAGAGGGCCGGGTACATTACTCGAATTTGGTGCACCCTGTGAGGCGTCGTTTTTCTCTTCCCCTCTCGTTTTTGTTCGCCAGAGGGTGTTCAGGGCTCGAGGGAAATGGTAGGAAAAGGAGGTGCGAAACCGAAAGAGGAACATGAAACAACCCCTCCGAGTTGGCGGTGTTCGCTGAAGATCTGCCTGTGTATAAGCGCTCCGCAGACACACAGATAAACGTTAGAACGGTTCGTCCTCAGAAGGAGAGAATCCTTTATCATTTAAGGGTACGAATATGTGTCCAGTGCACCGAAAAGTGGGGTTTGCTTCACCCCACCGGTAAAATATCGTCGACGGATCGTCACGGGGTTGTTATAGAGGGGGTTGAAACGAAAAGTCAACCACGCCCACTACCCCAATACGACGACCAATCCTCGACAGCCCTGAAGAGGCAACCACCGCGACTACTGTCACTGTAAACCGGATGGCTTTGCTATTGGAGGGCCAATCCGACATATATAACCCAGTGCGAAGCAGCTACCAAGCAATGAGACAGCCAGAGAGTGAGAGAGAGAGAGAGAGAGAGAGAGAGAGAGAGATGGAGATTCTTGGACTTTCACAAGAGGCGAGATGTAAGCCGGAATTTGGGGTTTTTCAATGTTCTCTTGGATGCTGCATAGCCTTCGCGTCTCCCACTGTCCAACAACGCATACTTTTGGCATAAGATTCCGTGTATCTCAAAACTTTGCCGCACGAATTTAAAAAAATATGAAACAATTTGAAGATAATAATTACCAAGTATAAAAAAAATGATCTCGACTCGAATTATAATAGAGAGTTTTTTCGAGACTTTGGACTACGCGGTTCGTTAACACATTCTGTTGCATAGAATCAACCAGAATGTTGCATCGCGTGGCTGGAAATTTCCTGGATTTTTAAAGCTCATTATTCAATGCCTCGAGCTAGAGATTTTTAAACTCCGTACCTGGGGAGTGTAGATTTCATAGTATTAGCCGGATAATAGATTACACGTGTGTTACTGAAACGTACAGTTGCTAAAGGATTATACTCGATAGTATTCTGTACATGAACAAGAGGTGACGAAGCCCCGGAGGCTTAGAAACGCTCCGATTATCATGTAGAAGCCCATGAAGCTTTACAATGCAGATATTTTCAGGTACGAGATATAGAACGCCTTGTCTATGCATTAACAATCACTTGCTTATAAAAAAACTCTGTCCGTTATCAGTTGAACACGTTTTTTACTTCACACGAATTAAAAGGTCGATCGTGAAGCTCCTTCCTACGATTTCTTCAAGAGCTTTCTATACGAAGCATCCGCGGAGCATCAAATAATTTCCAGTCAATCAATCTTTGCAAAGAGAATCGAAGGCGAATTTTCTTGTCAAATTGTTCTGAAAAGTTGTGAAAGTTTTTTTCTAGAATTAGCTGCTGCGTTTCATGGTTTTTTTTCAATTGTTTTAGCGAGGGTAAAATTTTTGAAAAATTGTACGAATTGGAAGTCAGCTGCGTGTGAAATATGTCGTTATGTCTGTATGGCCAATACAAAGCGAAATATTAAGAGAAGCACGTTAATCAAACCAGGAACGCGACATGGCTTCCTGCCTAGTAACACCCCATTTTGGTGAATCTTTCTCTCTGTCACTTCGCATATTCGTACGACTCTGCAGCCTCCCGTAAAACTTTACGCTTCGATGGGTCCCCTCCTTTGATTTTGCATCTCCATCTCGTTCTCTTTTTCTCTAAACTGGCTTCTGTGCCAGTCTCCCTCGCTCTCGTACTTTTCACTCGACAGGTGTAGGCTTCGATTTAGCAATTCGCAAATGTATTTCGACATTCGTAGCTCCAATGATACGTATATTTGTATTTTTTCGTATGTGTGTCTACTTCGTGTGGGTAAATCAGTAAAAGTAGAATGTAATGTCGTTTGATCTGCTTCACATTCAAGTCCGTATTAAAAAAGATAAAAGTCCAATCTCAATAATATTCCCTTCGATGTGTACGTAATGATTCTATTTTCATGATTCACAGGCTTGGGCAGCTGGGTGACACAAAGTCTTGAGTAATTAAAGAAATTGCTTGTTAGATTAAAACATACGAAAGCTCATCCAAATTGGATGGAGGAAAAAATGTCCAGTTCACTAATTTTGTTACCCATGACGAAGCAAATTGTTTTTAACGTGAATTTCGACTAAAAGCGTCAATTGAAGCCTCGAGTTTTCCATCAACCAGAAATTATTCACGTAACCAAAAAAGCAGGAAATTCTCCGTGCAATTAGCTGTTGTCATTTTTTCTTTTGATCCAGTCGATTCGCTGAATTCATTTCGAAACAAAATTTATTGCAAAAGTTGGTATCAAAACCGCGAATTTGAATACAAGACTTTCTCCGTGCAATAAGCTGTTGTCATTTTTCTTGGATCCTGTCGATTCGCGGAATTCATCTCGAAACATGATTTATTGCAAAAGTTTGGATCGAAACTGTGCATCGCTGCCACGAGAGTAGTCTTTATTGTTTATCATTGAAAATATTGTGAAGATGCTAAATATTATTGAATGAGAAGATTATTATTTTCGATGTTACCCCCGCAGAAATCTCGAAACGAATCAATTACTTTATTAGCCCTGAGGGCGTAGAAAAAAAAAGCAAGAGAGCGTTATCCATATTTCCTGACAAATGCCATTCGAATTTTGATTTCCAGTCCACTTGAATAAACATAGTCGAGTTCACATAGAAATCGAGAGACGCAATGATCGGGAACGTGTACAACTGCCATAGTATGAAATCGATAAAGAAAAATTTGTCCTATCCACAGAGAGCGAGAAAGAGAAAAACCAATAGAAGCAGAGCCGGATAATGGTGCCTGTTTATATGTATAAACGCTTCTTCTATGCGGAACTGCGATAAATGTCATCCGACGATCCCACTGCATTATAATATGAAGGAAACGCCGCGTCGAGTGTCAATCTATAGATATATACGCACTATATAACAAGTCGAGATTCGCTCGTGGGCTCCAGCAGTGAGGGGTTGATTTTAGGGGTTGGCGATATCGCCGGATGGGGGTTGGCGTGCAACCGCAAGCGAGACGAAATAATTGCGTTGTCATTGGCAGTCTCCCGGGGCGAACAGACCAATATGACCCTTGAGTCATTTGCATACATGGAACATTTCATACGGAACCGACCGAATAGCTACACGTTCGCCAATTTTATCCTTTCCTTTCCTTCCTTCCATTTTTGAGTATCACAAAAAAAAACATTCTCTACGTTCAAATTTCATCAAAATATAAAAAAAATTTCGTCAATCATTTGTCGTCTCATTCAGAATGTTTAAAAAAATGAATTAGCAAGGGATTTTTCATGGGTAACAAACGTTTGCAAAAAAATTAATTATTTCGTTACCCAGACACTGAACGTTGCCAAAATTAAAAAATAAGCAAGTTTGGTATTTAAAAAATCGTCCAAATTCAAATTATTAACAACTTTCTTGTTTGTTCTTATTTCCCAATCGAATCGATCCAGTGCATATCGAGTGCATTTTTTTTTATGACAATAACCGATTCAGACTAATTTTACGAATTGAATAACTGGGCAAAGAATTTTAATCGATCCGAATTGTTTCGCTTCACACGAAACGTCTCGTACAACTTCTCCATTATTATAATTCACCTATCACACATCCCACAATAAATCCGAAGGCGTCAGAGGCTTGTAGATAAACAGCTGACTCTGAGGACGCTATAGCTATTGTGAAATTTGAATACAACATTTAAATAAATACAATGGAAAGAAAATCACGATGATGAACTGATAGAAAGCCTTAAAATTGAGCAGCCAGCAAGGAGGTCAATACCTGGTTGGGTGACCGCTCAGCCATTCAAACTTAAGGAATAATAAACAAATATTACTGCAGATACTGAATCGCGATTGGACTGCCAAATCGGAATGAAAATGAAAAGAAATTGATAAAGAAATAAAATCGATGACGAGATAAACGGGAGAGAAAATTAATCTGACTGTATAATCAAGTGAACGTTGATACGTGCAGCGAACTTGAATCATAAATTCATAAGGATTATCGCTCTAGAGACATCAGTTCAGAATAGCAAGAGAAATCGAGTTACGATGATTATTTGTTCAATGTCGTTCGACAATTACGTGCGTATATCAAATTCTGATGCGGAGATTCACGAATCAGTATGAGTGAATTGAATGCTAAGCATACAAGGGTGGCAAGCTCTCGTGTCATTGAAACCCGGGGGAAGGGTGAAGCAGCGTTAAAACAACATTCTATGGAAAGTGACTGTTCCATATCTACCATTTTGAATCCAATAGAAAAGCTATCGAAATATGTGCGTACGAGCCCCAATTTTTCACGTGTTAATTTCTCAGCTGGCCTGGGAATCTTCCAAACTCGAACAAATCTATTTTTCGCTCTCGAATCTCCGAGGAAAATGCTCTAACCATTCCTCTCGGTGTCAAACGTGCGCCTCATTAGCGATAATAAGCTTCAACGATTCGCCGCAGTTTTTTCGTCTTTCGAAGAGAGAAAAATAATGCACGAAATCTCGTATTCGGTAAAATCTTCATGAAAATTCATGAAAATGAAAAAAAAACCCCTACGAATCACCTTTTCATGCCAGTCGAACGGTCTACTGCTAATTTCTACATTCCAGACGCTTATTTCGAGCAATTAAAAAATACTCGAGAATCCTTCGTAACAATTAATTTCAAAACCTTGATTATATTTTTTCTTAAAAATAGATTGTTTGATTTTTTGAATATCCGGAATAGTATGAGGTGTAAAAAAATGTGATTATTCTCTAGAGGTTGGAATTAACGAGTGAGGCATATAGGGCATTACCAAAGCTCCATTAACTCGAGATTACAGAGATGTTGTGTTTACACAAGTCGTGGGGAGAGCCTCTCGAGTCTGTAATACGAGGACGTTCATGGACCAAAATCTCATCCACTCTTCGTGTATCGAATCTCCCTTCACAGCTTTCCAGCCTCGCCTCATATATATACTCCTCCAGCACCTCTTCAGCAGAACACTGAGAGAATTTCTGTCTTCACTTTTCTGTTATTTCTATCGTATCTTTTCTCTCTTCGCTAAAGTACTTTCTCCGGGACTTGCTCAATTCCGAGACGATATCACGACTCTCGCTTTCGACGACGCGAGATATCGAAGGACACCCTCCGGTTCTCTATTGTTCTCGAGGGCGGTTGGCGGATCACGCTGGAATAATACCTGCTAATGGCTCTTAAAGCTTTTCGTCGCCTTTCCACTTTTTCTATCTATCTATACATTTCATACATATAGATACATATATTCGTTAAGGTAGCAGAAAATAAAAGGCCATTTATTCTGCTTTTTTTTTCTTCGGAGCCTCGATTTATTTTCCAGTCGTTTAGAAATGATCGAATTCATCATCGTGAAAAACATTCGTCCTTGATATTTCATACGTACGATTTTCCACCATAGATTTGTCATGGAACGCATCGTAATTTGTTTTAAAAATAATTTGAACACAAAAAAGTGTCGTTCTTAAAAAAAAAAAAAAATTCCGTTGCTCGGGAACGTCGTTATATATTTGACGAATAAAAAGTGGGATTTGGTCTGCAAGGGACGAAAAAATCCTTCACAACGGATGGGAAGAAAACGGAGTAAAAAGAGCCGAAATACGAAATAAGTGAACCCCGATTTTCCTGATGCTTTTGGAATAGAATCATGGAAATATTAACTGGCTCTGTATGCTCAGAGCAAAAGTTAAAACGACAGAGGATAAGAATAAAAAGAAGGAACATAGAGGAAGACGGTGCAAGGAAAAGTGGCTGCAGGAAAAAAGAAGAAGGAAAACATAAAGGGGCAGAGAAACCAAGCTGCAGTCGTCATTTCGCTCTGGCTCATTCTGACTACGTTAATTAATTATTTCCGTGACAAATACAACGAGAGCAAGGACGAGAAAGTAAAATATAACGTGACGTCGCCTTGTGCCTCACGAAAATACGTGAAATACGATTTCTGCTGAGGACATTCCACCTCAAATTACCAAAGTCTTTCAGTCTCGGCTCCTACAATTCTGTTCACTATTTCGCCAGCATTTTTGTTCAAACTTCAGCATCTGCACGTTCTTTGTATCGAATCTTCTGCTTCGATCGCATTGTTCGAACAATATCGAAGCCTCAACTTTAATCATTCGATCTAAAATAATATCTCCAGTTTCTAAATAAGTTCTCATTCCATTTTTCCATTCAATAAAATGCAAACAATACGATTAAAATAATAAATCGATGGTCAATCGAAAAGATCGATCAATATTATCGATTAATTCGCGAAATTAATTTCTTCCAAGCTTTGGATCAAGTGACAAACGAAATGAATTGGTCTTTTGATTTAAGCGAATGATAGGAAATGATTATCGATGTAAACGAGATAATCGAATGGAGTGCGAACTTTTTTGATAGTTTTTCGTGTGAAAACGAGTCTCTGGAATGGCCCATATAGTTATAATTCGAATTTCAGGTATATAAACCATCGCAGCCGTTTCACGAATTATATACCGACGTATATTTCTACATAAATATGTAGAAGTAGCAGCTGCAGATATCCAGGGATTGAGATGAGCTTGCGTCTCTTAGTATGAAACTGTGCATACAAGAGCCTCGACTTTTCACAGAAAAGCGGAAAGAGCAAAGACCACACACAATTTTACCTCTTGAGTTTTCGCATGTACGAGACTCGAGGGATCGTTTATTCGGGGTTACAAACGTAAAGTTGCGCAAACTTTGTGCTCTCTGCTCTGTCTTTTCCGTCGTTAACGAAAACCCCAAAGATATAACCGCTGTAGACACGAATTACACTGCTTTTAATTTACGTAGATGTGATATTAATGTCATATAACCGTAGGCAACGACGCTCGTGGCAAAAGAACGGCCCGACCATGAGAAACCAAAAATCAATGTTTACCGAGCCTTTAAAAAATCTTTTCCAAAATTTGCAAGCTCCACTTTTATCCACGTACATGAATCGACAAAAATTAACAAAAACAATTACCATGAAAACCAATGTGAAAAAAAAAGTTTAATCAAAACGCCATTCCCATGATTTTGCCAATTTTTGACGTCTCATTCTCCCAATATCGAGTTGCAACCCCAAGTGGATACTGAAAAGAATTTCACGTTGCGAGAGCTCGAAGATTTGATAGTTCAGCGGTCAAGGGAATGGGGAGAACAAAGGGACAAGAAAACTATAGTCAGGATTTCCCTGAGCACGAGTCTCTCCTGTTTCCTCATTTATACATAGATATATTTATCTGTAGATATGTGTGTCCACTTGAGTTTCTGCTGTTGCTGTTGCATCAAGTACCGCTCAATATATATACTTACTAGTCTCCATCGGTCCGGTGTTGATCCAGTTAATAGCTCCGTGTTTGATTTGACTACTGTTGTTCGTTGGGTCATTGTAACGAGAACCAACACTAGCCTCCCCTCTCAAGCCTTAGCCTCATTTCTATATCCACACACACACACATATATACAGGTATATATATTTATGTAGATAGGTCCCCTGAAACTCTAGAACACGCGAGACCCAAGTCAAAAATTGTTGGGCTCCGATGTTCTTCCTGTGCACACATTAACTCGCATACACGTGTATACCTACGAATAGCCTTAACAACCAAATACGATCGTGTAACGTCGTCAACAAATTTCACGGGAAATAACATTCGTTTCCTGAGTAAACGCCATCGCTTGAAAAACTCGCGAAATGGATACGTCAACGTGCCGCAGATGTCGACTTTTCCAACAATTCATTCCACATTTCAAAAACGTTTCGATGTTTGATCAACTCTCGTAACTTTTCCTACCCTGTCCAAAGTTGAGGAATTTTTATTTTCTCCAAAATCGCGCATTCGCGCTGCAAGAATTCGATGATTTTTCTTCTATAACTCCGAACTCTTGCCTGTTCGTGGAGAACATATCGAAATTGCTATGGTTAACGTGAAATTTTCGAAATTGAAATCTTCGTAGGAATCTTGATTTTGAGAAATCTTTGCGGGAAAAGTAGTTCGAGACGAGCATGTCGCATAGCATTGTCTCGATATCTCAGTGCATGTGAGAAAATTAATGGGATTTTCAAGCGGAGCAGTTCAGTTGAAAAAATTGATGAGAAGCTTCGTTATGGAAAACGAGACTGCAATCAAAAAGGAAAGTTGCATCGGTGTATTCAACGATGCGTGATGAAAATTATTCAGTTTCGAATGCTCATTCCGTCTTCTTACATCCAACTTTTATGATTCGTTAGCCCGAAGTTGTCCATGAGCATTTTCTCGAGAGACAAACAAAATCAAGACCCGATGTAACGACCATTCGTTATTATAAACGTGCCTTGCAAACGCGGTATGCAAAGTACGATTTTCCGTAAAACGTACACAAAAGAAAAGGACACCAAGATGTCACGTTTGTAACTCGTCTTCAAAGGAACTTTCCACCTCGTTATTTTCTGATTGGCTAATTCGTAACGACGCCAACAGAACTCACCCCTGGAGCATGTCGTGCTTGAATTTTCCACCTCGCCAATTATTTCCAATGGAAAAACAAGAGGCCTTCTAAAGTGGAAGACGATGTTGAACACTTTCGAGCAGAATTTATGAGCAACGAAGGTAACGAAGATATTCCGAGGGTTCCCTAGGACATTATTATTGGGCATGAGACTTAATTATAAAGTATGTGACGAGATGTCGATGGGAAACTCAAGAAATTGCAAAATTGACTGTAACAAAATTTCACTTTACTACAAACTCATCAACTTTCTAGTGAGATTCTTGTTTATCCTTTTCTGACTATTTTCCTCAAAAGTATCGCCACCTGAGCAGCTTTTTTCCAACACCCGCAACCATGAGACGTTGACGTACGACGATCTCATGGGAAATAGTCGCAAGTTAAAAGGGTTTGCCAAATGCTACCGAGTTGGTGAAATTCTCAAAGATTATCTCAACAATGCTGGCTCCAGGGTTGGTAAAAATAATTTCACGGGGGTTTCATCTTTCGAGTGCACACATCCTATTAGTGCATATTGGGTCAATCTGACCCAAGGCGTTTTTTAAACAGTTATACTCCGGTAAACATGCATTTTTTGTAGTAAAGTATTCATTTTTTATTGCCCGAAATTTATTTTTTGACCAAAACGAAGAGAAAATGCCACAAATGACGGAAAATTGTTCGGGTCAAAATGACCCAGTATGCACTCGAAGGATTAAGGCTCAACGTTACTCCGATATTCGAATTATTTGAGCCAGCAAATAAAGCGAATTGGACAATGTGATCTTTGCTGGAGTGGGAAAAACGATTTGGTGACCGCAGATTGTTGTTGACCCAACAAGAATTTCGTTCATTCTAAAAAATTTAACAATTGGAAAAAGAGAAGCAGCAACTGCTTTATTCCGACGATAAAAGTATTTTGAAAATAATGATGTTTGATCCTGATGAAATCGAGTATGAAAATTGCGTGAAGTTTGTAGAAAACGAAGTCCTTTCCGCTCAGCAATTAAAGTAGCAATTTCACAAGTTACGATTATCCTTTCGAGGCATATGAAAAGCAAATTTGTTTCGGCACCGGAGCTAAAAAGCATTGGGAGTAAAACTTTTGTGCAAAGGCCTTTGGCGGTGAAGAGTGAAAGGAAAAAATGCGAATAAGGATGAAATCGTGCAAACATATCGCTCCCCCGGGGGATCGCGGTTGGAAAGTGAGATCGGCGGGATGTCCGGGAGCCAAAACGCAAAAGCCATTGATCCATTGAATACAATGTAACCGAACGATCTCTCGCTCGTTTGAATTCAAAAATCCGAGCTCTAACCGAAGCCAAATAAAAAGAGAGCGGGTGGACACAAAAAAAAACTTTTGGCAAGCCGACTTATACGAATGAGTGGCGCTTTAACGATCTTACAATTTGGCGTGCTCGAGGCTCTCGAGTCTCTGTCCGATAAATCGATCGAGCGTTATGTCAGCCAGAATTTTTGTTCACCCACTGATGCATTTTCGTATTCATGTAACTACCACGAACCAAGGGCTATGAATTTCCATTTTTTTAATCGAAATTTATCGAGAAGACTTTGTCGTTTAGTTTGTTTCGTAAAAAACGACGAAAACTCTCGTAAAATTTCATCGGGTTCGTTCTTTAGTTCGAATCACGTGACTCATACGTTTTCTCTAATCGTCCTGATCATTTTCCACACAGATAATTTGTTGTCAGCTAGTGAAAGTTTATGTCGAGCGTGTCTAAATAACAAACGAGTGCATTTATCCGGATTTTCGACGGTGGTAAGCCGAAAAATCTACGGCGCATATATCACCTGCGCAAACGATTATAAAGGATGTGGAATCAGAGTGTACAAACACGTCGAGAATTTCCTTTGACGAAACGTCAAAAGGCCTATCATCTCACGGTGCTTGACCTTCTAAAGGATCACGAATCATTGCATCGTGTTTTGAAGAACACGAGCGATTTCAAAGGCCAAGCCCAACAACTCCAAAAACTACAAAAGTTTTTTCTTTTTTTTTCTTCCAGCAGAATATTCATTTTGCTCGTGAACAAAATTTGTCGAACAGAATTGCGATGGATCGATTCCGAATGACTGAAAAATAAATATGGAAAAAAAATGCAAAACGTTCGATGGAAACAAGATTTGACTCGAGTGCTCGACGGAAGCTTCACATTATTCAGATATATTCAGGAAGACTACGGTGAATCGAGAGGTTTCGTAAAAATATTCGCAAAGATAACAAATCGCAGGTTCCTGCTCGAGCTTCGTAAGAACTTTGGGCCAAAGTTATTCTTAGATTTCCTGAGATTGTTGATGCGCGAAACGACGAGCGCGCTCTCCGCTCAGTCTCTCGATATCCATAAATGCAATAATTCCGTGTTGCTATAGCTCCCAGTCAATTCAAGTTTTTTTCAGATTTAATTCTTTGTCGATTAATCATTCATGCATGGGCATTTTTTCCCACCAACCATGAGAAACATTTTTGTTGACATTCCTATCAAACGATTTTCAACATTTTTTTCATAAATATTTGAAACATTCTATTTTTCCTAGAGCGTCAGGTTCGTGATATTTCATTTTCAAAAAACGACACTGCCACGGAGACTGAATCAGACGCATACCCTTAAAATGAAATTCAGGAAAAAATAAATTTTGTAAAAAATTCGTAATTTTTCAGGTTTTCAAAATTTTCAACCAGCAAATTCATGGCAAGCAAAAAGCCTTCTCAACGTTCCCGCGCTGCGACACCTCTTTTGCGTGGGGTCAATCTGACCCAAGGCGTTTTTTAAATCGTTGCATTCCCATTTTTTGTATTTTTTTTTTTTTTTNTTTTTTTTTTTTTTTTTTTTTTAGTAGTAAATTTTCCGTATTTATGGCCCTCAATTAATTTTTTGACGAAAACGAAAATTTAAGGTCGTCGAGAAAAAATTGTTGGGGTCAAAACGACCCAGTATGCATTCGACGTTTCGTAGACTGTAAAAAGGTCAGAAGATCGAATGGGAGTGGAAGAATAAGGAAAAAAAGGCACAATTGAGCGACGAATTGTTTAAACATTATGTGCATTGTTATTATTGTGTAAAAGCTTTAAAATCATTACACTTTTTAAATAATTCTTCGACACTAATAAAATTTGGCTGCTATATCTCTTGATAAGTAATTACAATGATAGGGAGCGAGAGGGAGGGGAGTATTGACGAGAAGGGGTTGACGAATCCCCGGTATTTTGTAAAAGTTAAACTTTTCGTAGAATCATTATCAATTGGTTGCAAAAAAAAATGCCCTACAGTATTTCCATCCTCGATATTCGAATCTGTGAAAGTTTAAAACGTAAATCATAATTTTCTAGTCCATCGCGTGAAAGGAAAAGTGAAGAATAAAAATGAAACGCAACTCACAACGATTTTGACTTTTGTTTGTTAAGCGTTTTCGTAGTTTTTCATGGAATGCACGAGAAAAATAATAATTTACGCGAAAGAATGGAAGTACGAGAAATTTCAATGATCGTGGATGAAATTAGTGGAATAATTGATAATAAATAAATTATTGAGAAAGGAACAATTGATTTGCAAACCGTTCGATTTCCATTGGAGATAAAATATTCGAGAGTCAGTGGAAAGCCCTTACTGTTTCTTTTCTTTATCTTTTTTTCGTTCCTTTCCGAATAAACGTTTTCGTCAATCCCACGATTTGATTCTAAGTTCGGGCTTTAGGATGGACCAATTGGGTGAGTGCTTTTCATAAGAGAGCCAATTGAAATCGTCGACGCAGTCCCAATTGTTGATTTTGGTATCAAGGCCAGCAAGATTGAAATGACTCGTTTGATCTTCGTAAGTCCAGTTGTAAGGAGCGACGCGTATTTTAGTTGAATCTTCGATGATCGCTCGACTCGTTACGTGAAGATAAAACGTGCAATCGGTCGACGAGTGCAGTCGTAGTTGTTGGCACGCAAATGCAAAAGTGCAAGATGCACAGTCGTGAATAAATACGGATGAGGTTACCGGCCCGACGAGAATGGTGCAGTTTTTAATGTTAACCATGTGGAGAGTACTCGGCGTGCCATAAATTTTAATCGTACATCTTGTGAGATCTATCAGCGTCACGTCGTTCTTATTAACATTTTCGGCATCCAGGCAGAGCCTTTCGTCGCTCTTGCCAGCCAGAACGCAAGAGCTTTCCCCGTGATTGTTGGAAAATTCATTTTTCTGTTTGCCGATAGGACCGTTATTAACTTTGTTAGCTTCGACTATTTTCAAATCCTTGAGACCGTCTACAACGTCGTTGGCTTTTTCGTTCTGTGGCTTCTTGGCCGTGCGACGATTTTTAAAACCAAACTTTTTTTTCGGTAACAACTTCAGCTCCATTTCAGCAGCTTCGCTCTCCAACAACTGGAGGCTCTCCTGCGCTTTTCTGATGTCGTAAACCTTCAGGAATAACTTCGACTGTGACAAATAGTTTTTCAAGCTTTCAATCTCTTTGTTCGCCTTGTCGAACAGCAATGGCAATGCGGATATCGCTGTAGCCGGCGCAGAATCCAAAAGGTCTTTCACCTTCTTACAAGTCGCGTAAAATGCATCTTTGAAATAACTCGTTTGCTCGCACTCCACTACTAATTGCTGACGCTCTTCGCGACGTCGCTCAATTACGTTTTTACGTTCTCTGTCCCTCTTGCTTATCCGTTCCGACAAACTTCCCTCCATCAACGATTCCATCCTTCTCCGTTATTTATACTACTCGCTGACTATCAAAATTTATTTATCAACTTTCTCTTGTGCTTTCGGTGGCACGTAGAAAGGATTCGCGGACGGAGGTGCCGCTGGATATCTTATTCGATTGGGATCAGCTGCCTGAGTTTTCTGCCACTCAGTTGTGAAATTGCTCCTGCCAAATTCCTGCAATCGCCAAATTTTTTTCTGCTTTTTGTCTCGTTTTTTTTCCATTATCAACAACTCCAAACCTAAGAAGCAACATTCTCCCAAAACTACGAGCTACAAGCGTGCTGTATGCGAAAAAAAAAATAGCTGCAGATGCCAAAAGCGATAAATAGGAAAGCAACAAACGGTACCCAAGGAATCTCAGCTGCGAAACGTCTTTCACGCTCTTCCTGATCATGCAAGGCCGACTAGGGATTCGGGACTGCAAACCGGTTACTTTAAGCTATTGGGGAAGTCGACCGTTTTCAAAAATTGAACCTAAAAGTCGAGTTATTCCAAATAATTACCCAAAGCGTCTAATTGATTGATCGTAACTATGTTTTTTCAACATAAAACGCAAATTTTCCATAAACTGGTTACGCCAGCCATGAAAGATTGATTATCCCTTCCGGCGAGGGAAGAAAACGCTTTGAAAAAGAAAAAATACTCCTAAGGACACGAGTATTTCAAAGTTTTTGTTAAGGGACAGTCGATTTGGCAGTTTGTTGTAATTTGGAGCAAGATTTCTGCTCTCTAAGCCGCGTTAGCCCCAGGCGGGCAAAGAAATGAAAAAACAAGCGATTTCATAATGGTGGCTCATTTTTGGAGCGAGATGGGATTTTGCACATTCAAGCACGTGACAGATTGAGGAAAAGTTAGTGCATACATTTCCACGAGTACATTTTTTACACGCTTGACAGAATTAGTTTGACAGCAACAAGTCATAAGGAAAAATAGGACAAAAGACTCACCTTTAGTACTTCTTCTTCGTTGGATGTTGTAACTTTGAATAAACCATAACCAAAGCCCGTGAAAGCCACAGTCCAGCCAACGATCCTTACAAACGCCATGAATGAGAAAAATTCATGAAGAAAATGTTTATTGTTTTTCCCAAGTTTCTCTGTCACTTTTCCTCATGAAATCCTGACCAGACAGAGTCTCGCCGACTTGGTAGTAACCTTCGAGCAGAGACGGAAAGTTCTGGTGCATGTAATGTCTAAAATCTGTAAGAAAAAATTCAAAGATCAGGAAACAAAAAAGAATGTACAGAAAAAAACAAAAAATACGAGAGATTCTCAAGATCAGTTGCATCGTTCATAGACAACTAGGATTGTTTTTTAATTTTGTTGCTTTCAATTATTTACAAAGTTCAAAAAACTGTCAAGTTTCCGGGAAACATTAAAAGTAAGGAATTTCTTTGTAATTCCTTGCTCGGTGACAGGGAACGTTACAATTTCATGAATTAACAAAAGAGAGGCAGAAGATTTCAAGTAAAAAGTGCGATTGAGGGGAAAAAAATGAAACAAAAAAGTTCTGCACCGTTTTAAAACATCGATCCTTTTTTTTGCTGAGCTGGTTGTCGTAGTCGAAAAGAAAAATAAAAAAAAAGGAGCAGCTTTCGAAAAATGTTCGTAAAATTCTCAAGTTCGTAAAAAATAACTAGTTTATCGTAATGAACAAAGCGAACGAGATCATTCGAATGTTATTAACAAAGAAACAAAGAAAGAAACGATTGAGAACAGGAAATTTAGATCGACAAAAATAAATGGAGTGAAAAACAGAAAAAAGTGAGGTTAGGAAATAAAGTAGAATTTAAATTGACGAAATTCTTTGTGATTTCTATTTCGGGTACTCCATTTACGCCGACGATTTGTCTGGAATTCCTTCTAGATTATTCACCTCCGTAGTACCGAAGTGTTTAACCTCAAATAGTTTCGGAAGACAACGGAAAGCAGAGAGAAAAGAATAAGCTAGATTTTGCACGTTCACTCACCTTGCGATGTGTTCATGCGCCGCCAAAGAGCGTAGGAACCAAAAAATGCCGCAATCTCGAAGTAAATGAATAATTTAACTCCTGTTTTAGCGTTATTGAAAAATTGGCTTTTCGGTTTCTTGGGGAACATACTAAGTGTTGCAAACTGTTGGAGACTATTTCCTTAAATGGTAATCTATCAATAACACGGCGAAATACGACACATGAAAGTCCCGAGGCATTGAGCCGCGCCTGGTTAATGCAAGGAGGGGGGAGAGACAGAGAACAAGAAGGCAAGAGGCTCGGCCTTATGGGGTTACTGCAAACACAACCGGCTCCGAAAAGTGCTATAGTATAAACGCTCGTTTGTATAAATATATAACGCTGCTCATACACTCGCAACAATCGATTAAACTCGCAAGGAAACGCGGCAAATACGACACGTGAAGCTCAAATTCTCCCCTTTCCGTCAGTCGCAAATTCATTCCACGGAAAACGAACTGTAATTTAGCCCGTGAATTAGGACCTTTAATTCATTTATTACCACACAAAAACAATCGTCAAGCAGTTCTTTTCGTATTTTTTTTTTATAATGTCAAGTTATTGTCGCGCGCGAGATAAAATTTTACGAGAGATTTCAATATTTTATCTGCTGCGGAATGTTTTAGTCGCTGGTGTCGCTCGAAATGCTCAGGCATGAAGAAAATTCACTATTGCACTCCAAATATGAAAAAAATTGTTGTTACCACTTTTTGCTACCACAACAAACCTACACAGACAGTGTCACAGACAGAATAGATTACAAAAAACTTTTGAGGACGCCATTTTGAGTTGAAAAAAGGACGCCAACTGCGTTGTTGACCGTTGCAAAATAATAATGATGGCAATAATAATATATTGGATGAATAAATGTCGCATCATAGTATTTTGAAAATAAATATAATACGTTTCAATAAATAATTATCTTTTTAATAATCATGAATTTAAAATAAACAAAGATTGACTAATAAGCACGCAGAGCAGAGCCCGCCAAAACTGCAACAATCATATATAGCGATCAATTGGAGGCAACTTCCGGTTCGTGCAAAACTTTTACATTCAAATTTACGAATTAGTGATATTTCCCCAAGCTGTGAGAACGATGACCTGAGCATTGTTCTGAGAAACATCGTCAAATAGTTGGTGCACACAGGCAGGGGGATTGATTTAATGACTTAAAAGGTAAATAGGTTTTTGTAACAATTTCGTTATTTTATCCCAAGAACTAGAAACCAGGACAGATACATATATACCCCAGCCGAGCTTCAAATTACCTCGAAGTTACAAAGTTAATTTCTCAGCACTTTTAGGCATTTAGATCGATTTTCCACAACTCCATGAAATCTAATTTGCTCTTTCTCTACTAACCAGGTCTTGGTTTTACGAACCAGAAATTCGTGGGGTAAAAAGACACCCCGATTTGTAGTTTAAAGGTAAAAAAAATGAGTTTGGTGTTCAAGAGTTAACTGTACGAGATAGACGTGTCTGTTTTTTGTCTTACACGTTGAAACAAGGTGATCCATGCTTTATGATTTCTAGTGTAATTTATTGAAAACTCATCTGTACATATACACTTTATTAATTTATTATTTTTTTCATTTTCACTCCACTCTTCGTTATGATGGGACGTCGGGCTATTGCTAACGATTTCACATAAGAAAACATGGTGTTTGTATCGTAATCCATGTCGACGAAAATATTCTTATCCCATTAACTGCCACTGTTCGTCGTGGTACAAAAATCGAATAATTGGGACTATTTCGTTCGTTTTATTTATTTTCTAGTATAAAATACAGTTTTCAAACGATCGAAAAGAACGTTTTTTGTTCTTCAAAATTAGTTTAGTATTTTTTCTAGCGTAAAATACAATATTTGAACGATCGAAATGAAAGATTTTTTTCTCGAGTTTCTTTATTTTCATTGATTTCGGAGCTTCCTGTCAAACTCTCTATCGTGTAAAACCCACTTAATGCGTTTATAGAAAACAGGAACAATAAAATATACTTTTATTTCCGCGATTTCGTGTATTTGGGTTTTTTCAATTGTGTGTTTTTTTTTTACTAGGCGACGTAACGAGAGATTGTATGAAACAACAGTTAGAAATCGCAATGTTTCTACTTGACGCACGCAATTTTTTTTTGTTTTTTTGTTTTTCGTCATTTTTAATGCGAAACGCTTTTGTGTCTCGTTGCTCTGAATATCGATAGAAAATATGGCAGTTAATAAGAAAGAGGTAACGTTCGTAATAGCATTTTGTTATTTCTTATCCCTCATTATTCGTTTTTTCATTTCTCGTTCGCTTCACAACGTTAAGTATGCTCACCCGTCATATAAAATAGCTGAATTATACAATTTCAAATAAAACCTAGATTTTCCATATCAGCGATTATTATTTAATTTATTCATTTGTTTTTTCATCATTCTCGTTTTTCGTCTTATCTCACAAGCAAAAAAATCGTACAATTCGTTAATTGATTTTTCTCCCATTCGATTTGCAACTAGATTTCTTCTGTTTTTTTTTGTTATATTTATATTTATTATCTAAAAAAATCTTTTCTCACACGTATGTTCATTTAAAAAAAAAAGAAATTCTTAAAAAAAACAAAAAGAAACAGAATTCTCTTGTCCCAGTTTTAGAATTGCCTCTGCCGGTTTTTTCCACGTTTCCTTTTTAGTGCCTCATTCGATCGATGCTGCCGCTGTCCCGAACACGCGTTTCATTCCTTCCGGCTGTAAAATTTGTCTCTCTTTTTGTACTCAAGGTCGATCGATTAGCACAAAAACAAATTCAATGCTTTGGTCTTTTTTTTTCTGCCTCCAACGCTTCCATCACAATTCACATGATTCTTCCCCTCGCTTCTTTGCTTCTTCTATTTTCTTTCACCTTCCTGTTCCTTCTCGAAGTTCCTTTCTCTCAGCCCAAACACCCGCTTGATTCGTCAAATATTTATAACCGCTTCTTCTACGTTTACGCTTAGAACTTCGAATGCTAAGAATGACTTTTGGGATATCTTCTATTTCGTCTTATCCTAGAACTCGATTATCGCTTATTATGCTTTTTCTGCTTCCAATGAAATAGTTTATTCAAATTTATCATTTTCGGCTTTTCTCAAACTTTTTAATAAGTGAGAAAAGACAATGATGCATTTCCTTTGAGTCAAACTCGAGGGAACGTTCCCGCTTAGGAATGTTTCACAACTCCGTTTTCAGGCGACAGATTTTCTAAGATCAAAATTCAGATCTTTTCAAAGATTTCGATGTTTCCGGGATTTTAAAAAACTTTGAATAATGCGAAACAAACAGCAGCTTGCTCGAATCCTGTGAAAGGCTCAATGCACGACCCAAACTCTGTTTGTCTGCGTCGTGCCAATCGATTTCCTTGAATTTGCTACGCTGGATATTTTCTATTAATTCTCATTTTTGGAAACATTTCTTGTCCATTCTTCTAATGATCGAGCAACTGCGAATTCTCGGTACAATTTTATATAAAAATTTATTGAACAAAAATCCAAAATAACGTGTTATTCAAAATTCCATTCAAATTTTGCAAAGGAGAATTCTATCAAAATATTAAAATGAAATAAATCGATCTATTGCTCGATAAAATCCATTAATTTTTTTATTTCTCTCATATTGTTCGTCATCAAAAAGGATTTTTTAATTTTTTCTTCAAGATGCGTGGATTCTTGTAGAATTGTCTCTGGAAATTGTCGAGGAAATAGTGAAACTTTGAAATTGTTATCGTTTCATGTTGAATCTCCAATGAAAAAAATTCTCATGAAAGAAAAATAGGGCTCTGTTAACGCGTGTATGTGAAAAATGCCTAAATTGGATATTGCAAGAGTCAGTAAAAGAGGGAGAGAAAAATAGTATCTGGGCGTCGTGTTGAAAAGAGAAAATGTCAGAGATTTCATCGTTATTGACAATCGAGGGAGATGAAAAGAAAAATGCGCCTCTCGTGTTCGGCTCGACAGCACAAAATGCAAAAAGCCAAATCGTTGATTAAAAAAAAAAAGTAGCAAGACACCAAAGTGCCTTAATTACGGGACGAGTAGCGAAGAACATTGCGTCGTTAAACTCGGTTTCGTGTACGTTTCCAACATGTTTACTTCGTCAAGTCGATTAATTAGCATAATAATTCATTTCGCTCGGTTTCGTTCTCGATTGTTTAGCTGTTTCTCGTTTTTAACTGCGTTTTCTCTTAGGATCGGGCACGAGAGAATGAACGCGAGATGGTCAACAGGACAGTCTTTTGAACACCATTGGGTCATGGGAGTACTGATGAACTGTAGTTCGCTACGACACCATTTCGTGCCAGCCACTACCGTTTGAAGAGTTGCTCTCGGGGGATGCTGAAAGAAAAGAAAATGCCGAAAATACGCAAAAAAAAATGACATGGAGCTTTTTCGCGCTCGGCGAATTAGTCCATCGAATTTTCTCTCGTTTCTCTTTGTTTGCTGCTTTTTTTTTCTTCTTCTTTTCTTTTCGTTACACCTGTTTACATATTTGCAATAATACGTAATCGCTAAAATTACTTAACTAACGATCTTAATGTTTTCCTCTTAAGATTAATGTTTGTATATTCTATTTTGTTTTTCTTTGTTTTTCAATTCTCTTAACTATTAAATCCGATCAGAAGTAGATTAATTGTTGACGTGCTTTATCTCTATACCTTACGTATAGATTTATGTTCGTAAGCATAACGTTTTTCCATTCTCTTTCTTATCCGTTAAAATATTATTTTCCAATCTCGCTTGTTTATTGTTTCATTGTTTCTTTTCAATAATAGTTTTGTTCGAGGCAAAATCTACCAACTAACCAGTCTTAGCATTGTCGGCTCGTTCGGGCGAGGCAGATCTTGGTCCCCATATCCGTACGCTACAATCGTCCGATACGGATGCCATCATCTGGTGATACACCGGATTCCATGACACGCAATTCACCGTTCTGCTGTGACCCGTCAATGTAGCGATTGGCAACTCTCGCTTTATGTGCCAAACGTAGACTTTGTTGTCTGTCACAAACAAACAGAAATAACGAGACGTGTCAATTTTTCACTCGATTCGGCCCTGCATTTGCCTCAAGCGACCGAGTCATGCACCGATGCGAACATAGAATCGAATTCCATAAAAATGCAGAAAATCCACAAAGACCAACAAAACTTTTTCTCGAGACGAAAGCATTTTCCGAGCATTTCTCTTTGAATTACTTTTTTATTTATTTTTGCTACTGGATATTAATGTTTCCAAGCCGTTGGAGCTGAGCGAAGTTTCTGGTGAAGAAATTTTTGGCAGAAAACGTACGCTGCATCAATGTCGAGCGCTAATTCAAACTCTTGTCACTAAAAAAATTACCTTCGCTTCCGGACGCAATGAAATCTTGATTGACACCTCCGAAACAACTGTGAATGGTAAAGTGGCCCTGAGTCACTCCTTGGAAACGTCTAACGAGACATCTGTCTTGCAAATCCCAGAGATGAACGCCCTGGTTAGCGACGTTGAGTAGAGCCAGCCGATCGGCTTTGTTGACGCTGAACGACATGACGGCATGGTCCTCTTGCAATCTGCATAACAAACCAATAACAATAATAGTCATGATAATCAAAGAAAATCTCTTTTTCAAAAAGTTGAAACGAAAAAAAACCCCGAACAAGTTTTCTCGAACGCTCCAGACAGCAAAAAGATGCAAAGTGGAAATTAATAAAATATTTTCATCCCTGTGTAACGGACAATTTCTCTTCATGAGAGAATAAGATTTTACTTTGTTGTTAAATTTGAAATATTAATGATAAACTTACATTGTGAAATCGCACAATTCGTCGAAATTGTAACTACGGATACGGTGATGAGAATCGGCGGCCAGAACGGTTTTGCCGTCGCTACGACACCACAAACACTTGACCCTAACGCCTTCCCATGAATCTAGGACGTTGCCGTCCATGTCCTTTGTGAAAATAAATAATTTACATGTGGGATTAGTTTCTCGTGCGTCAACGACTAACCCTTTGCGGATCATGTGGCTCCTTTTTGTCTCGCGCCTTATATCTTACGTATTTGAAGAGAAAAAATCGGAAAAACTCTGGAAAACCCACTAACAGTCGTAACAGTCGTTGGATTTCGTTCAATTTCGAATGAAACGTTAAAAAATAAAAGAGATCTACGAAAAAAGTCGTCGCTCGGGTCTCAGAGACCCTTATCATCCGCAGAGGGTTAAGAGCTTTTTGAGGAGAACAAAAAATTGATGATTTCTCACGCATTGGTAAAATTGTCCACGAAGACCGCCAGTTACGTATTTATTTGCATCGCGATGCCATGCACAGGCAGTTAACGAATCTTCGGTGCTCTGGGTCAATTTGAACCTGAGCTCACAGTCGGGAGTGTCGACGCTCCACATCCAGAGTTCTGGGCAATCTTCCGGTCCGCAAGCGATCAAAAGACTGCTGTCCGGACTCCAGGCAATTAACGCAACGCCATACGTATGACCTTCCAGAGTTTTTCTGTGCGTTACTCTAAGCGTTTCCTGCGAAAAAAAAACATTCCGGTCACTCATTTCAAAGTTTTTAGTTTAATTCATGTTTCACGAATTTTTACTTACAGGATCAACGTCCCAAATGATAACGGTCATGTCTTTTGAGCCCGTGGCAAGTTTCAGACCGTCAGGTGAGAATTTACAGTACCAGACTTCGTCGCAGTGGTCGTTGAGCACTTGGGTCGTGTAGCAAGGAAATTGCTCCTTGCTGCAAGCGTGATCAACGAGCAGAGAAACATTTTCCAATGTCGATTGCTTAAAAAACCCAAAAAATAAAGATTTTTAGTGAACAAAATTCACAAAAAACTTTTCACACTCGTGGGAAACTTTTTTTTCTATTTGCAAATATTGGAAATTCAATTTCACGCAAAAATTTTCCCTTCTCGTCCATCCTAGGGACCAAAAACTGGGTTTTATTTTCTTATTTTCAGGACCCAGTCTAGTTTTTTATTTTTTTGTTCCATTTTTATTCCATTTTTTATTTATTTTTATTTTTTTTTGTATCCTGTGACTTTATATTTTTATATTGTTAATTTATAAAGCAATATTCTCCGCTTCATACCTGTGTGTGCGTAATGTGGTACGTGCACTGTTGATTTTGCATCTCAACTGCCTGACAGAGAAGCGAATGAAGGCGTCGTGGTGGCAGCATTATCGAAGGTGGTAAATACCTTTGAAGCCGATCCATAAGTGCGGCTCTCGAGGCCGAACCTTTGCCGTCCCAGCCGGCGCGTGTCTGTTAACAATCGTCTATTTGCTAGTGATGAAAATTTCACGATCTTCCAGTGTCTTTGACGTCTCGACGTACGAACAAAGTTGGACAAAAAAAAACGTACGAAAAACAAAAAGAAACAAGAAGTTCCGTTGATTATTTTGAATTTCGATGAAAAAAGCGTTGGAAAGAAGAAGTTTATGAAATCGTGGAGACTTTCATGATTTTTTCGTTATTTTCCCTACTCTCCGAAAATTCCATCGAGTCCTTGCATTTTTCTGAGTAAACGATACAGCGAAATTGAAAAAATTATTCCGTAGATAACGGACGAACAATATTTCGTTAGAGTACCTGAAGTTCGTCACGTCCACTGCACATCATGAATGCGGACAATTGATGAACTCGACCAGTGTTGTGCCCAAGAGGCGTTAGTTCATTTCGAAGAACCTGAAGAGCTTCGAGCACGAGACCCTCCTCGAGATACTCCAAATACTTTTGCTCCAACAGCAAAAATTTCATTTCCTGAAATATGAAAACGGAGATTTAGATAAACTCGTTGTGTTTCGTTGATCCGAACGTTGTGCCTTCATTCGCAAACGGCGAAAGACTGAAATCTCGGAAATACAAATGATAATCGAGACGGGCGATTCTCTTTGGTCATATTTCTTTTTTTTGCTCAGTTGAGTTGAGGATCGTGTGGGAAATAGATTTCTGACTTAATGTCAAGTTAAAAATGAGTTTTTACCACGAGACTCTGATTAGCACCGTTGAGGAAAGACTTGAGTTCGTTGAGATCATGATCCGCCTTGTTCCAATCCCCGTCCATAACGTGTTGTCGGAATTTGGCAGCTGCTGGATGATCCAAACGGCACCCAGATTCTTGCATCAGCTGATCAGCTGTTCGGCTGGAAAAATTCTTTCTTTATTGTTCTGTTTCTGTTCGAGACACAGAGAAACATTTGTTTGCAGGAAGTATCTCGATTGTAACGAGAATTTCGTAACAGTACGAAAAAGAGCAATTTTCGGAACGAAACGAGAGAAAAGTTGTGGGAATATCGTTTCAAAATTTTATTTGAACTTTTACATCGACGATACACTTACTCGAGCCCGACCGTCTTCAAATGTTGTCCGATCAGTCTAACAATGTCCTGGTTAGTCTTGTCCATAATTTTTGGAGGCCCAGGAGTCTGGTTACTCTCGCCATTGACTCCGTTCACATCTCCGTCGCATCTCAAGAGAGAATTTCCGTTTGAATGATTGCCTCCGCCTTCGGAAGTCGCTCCGTTTTGTTGCGGACCCCCGGAGACCGGCGCTCCGTTGGACGCTTGCTGCATCACTCTGTAGAATCAAAACAACAGAATGATGAATATTAAATGAAAAAAAAAAACGAGCAAACGTACATGAACAATGTGCGTCCTCGACCCATCGATATAATTTTTATCTTTCCTGCTCGAGGTCGCTGTTAATCGTAAATCAGTCAAGTACAACTTCCCATTTCTTGTTATTACATAAAGTCCATTTAGCAATCACTCCAAAATGTACATTCCGGAGAGAAAAAATCGGCCATTTGTCGAGCAGCTTTGGCAACGTTCCAGCGATTGAAAATATTTCTTTTCATTGAAACATTAGCATCCGAAAACAGAATATTCAAAGTTCATGCCGACGCAAAGAAAAAAAATCAGGATATACTTTTTTTTCTAGAATTCTTGTACATCCTCAAACATTTATTTTCCAATTTCAATGCTTAGACCCTGCACAAGAAATTTGCAGACAAATTTATTCACTTCTAAATTAAAATGCAGAAAATTCAATTCTGCGATAAACGACTCGCACGATAAATGCAATTTACTTCAGTTTCTACGATGGAAGTTTCACGTTTAGAAAAATGTATCAAAGATATGAAAGTAGTTCAAGGTCATTGACCGGGTCGAGACCCTCAAAAACAAAGTCAAGAACGAGCAACAAGTGCAGAAGCTGATTAATTAATCAAGAAAATAAAGACAACGCGCCGATTGCTTTTATTCTACGTTTCCTAGAATTTTCATCTTCCATGAAAAATATTTTTCAGCCGATAACAGTCAATGAGTAGTTAGAAATTTTAATTAATTATTTACAGGACATTATTTATAGCGCTCAGCAAAATTTTGTTCATCGCTGTTTGCAATTTGTTACCATGCGTTCAAGGAAATCCTGAAATTGACGATAAACATTTCTCATTTTAGGACAAAGGAGTTTTCTGTGGACGGTGGTCAGGGAAGAAGCATTTTCCAGAAAAGACACTTACGTTCGGTTTCTTTGGAAAAGAACAAAATGCTTACAAAAAGAAAAGTTGACAAAAGGGAATGGTTTCGGAAACTTACGAATTTTCCTTGAAGAGTGAAATAATTGTGATGAAAATTGCAGGACTTTTCCTCGAGGGAAACGTTAACTTTTTAGCAAAATCGAAATTTTTGTTTACAAACGCGAATATTGTCTCTAGAAGTTCGAACTTTTAAGAAAATTAAATTCCGAACTGAAAATCGTTTTGACGATCGAATAACATTGGTTCACAGTGAATTTTCGTAGTGTTACGAATGGAAACATGAGGAAACTAGCGTGAAAGTAATTTTGGAGAAGGTTCGAAATAAGGTGAAGAAATAATATGAGGATTTCGTAGAGAGAAAAAAGCAAAAACAAACAAAGACAGGATTACCGATAATTCTCCATCCCTGCTGCGTCGGTATGGTACTCGTCCGCTGGTCTTAGGGTAGTCGGGAGTGAACTACGGGACCTTTTGCGCGGTGGCGGAGCGAGTCCACCGTCGTCCGACTCGCCGCTCGAGGCCAGGCTTATGCGCGTACCGCCCCGTTTTTCACACGATTATTGTCTTACTTTTTTCTTCGTCCCCCCGTGACCGCGACGTGATTGAATCGCGTTGGTGGGGCGCCCTTTTAAAAACGTACACGGGAGCCAGGATAGAGCGATATGTTAACTTGGTGTAAAAAAAAAAGAAAACGGAAAAAAATGGTCAAAATGGACACAACGCGAGAGAAGAAAGAGAGAGCGAGAGTGAGAGAGACAGAAAGGAACAAAAACAAACAAAGAGGTTGAGTTAATGGAGAATTGAGGGAAATGAAATAAAAATAAAGGTGAAAATCCTTCGCGACGAATGGCCTCGGATAATTTTTCCGCACCCCCTCCGCCCCGGCCCCTCCACTTTTCGACGAAACGTTTATACACTCCCGTGCGTGTTCGTCCGCGTTTCTTGCTCTCTATTTCTCCTTTTCTTTCTTTCTCTTCCTCTCTTTCCCACCCGCAACGTTCTTCTACCCTTCCTCACTCACTCTATCGCTGTCTCTCTCGTTCTCATCAACACTCAGTGGGATATTTATTTAATGTTTTCCTCTTCTCACTCTCACTCTGCTTTGCTGTCCTACCTCTCTCTTTCTCTCTTGCACACAAACACACGCTCGTGTATCAACGCTCTAGCGTCAAAATTCTCTTCTCACGAAACACTAAATACGTTTTTTTTCTCTCCGATGAACCAAGCCTCGTTCCCAATACTACGGAATCGTTAAGAGTTCGACACAGAGAGAGAGAGAGAGCGAGAGAGAGATCGCGAGGTGGGTATGAGTGCGTGTCTCTCTTCAATGGTGAGCAAAAAAACGACAAGATTCTTGCTTCTCTGCCAAGAGACGTACACGACGAACAATGACTGCCACACAGCTGATACTTGTTTGGATCTCGTCGTTTACGTCACCCAGCCAAGAACAGAGAGACCTACGATGCGGGGGCTTTCACTCATTCCTCTGCATATGGCGCTGCTTTCCCTACGCTTGGCTTACGAACTATTCAAATTGCTACACACCGCTCGGACGGTAATACAGAAGCTGCTGAATATACCCGAACTCTGAAGATCAAACAGAACACAATTGGCTTTCCAATGTATCAACTCGATCGAACCAAAACCGATCCCTTGTGTCAACTTCTCCCCCTTGGCCGTTGCTATTCGTAGAAAATTGACTTATCGGAACGGATGAAGTGACATTAGGGAACGGACGATTCATTCTCATTTTTCTTACAAAACTTTCGAGTCATTTTCGTTTAGGCAAAGAGCTATGATATCGCGGTGGCCAAAGCCCATCGCCCAATCCCCGCGTTTTCTGTCAGAGGTCACACCAGACCTGCCTAGTGGCGCCACGGCTTGCAGCGACCGAACTACGAAATGAAAAAAAAAACAAAAAACGAAACATGGCGCACCTTCCAGACCGACCGGAAACTATTAGGCGGAAGCAAACAAATACAATCGCGTCAAGTTGATCAAGAAAAGCAACAACGAATGAAAATGACGAAATAGATCTATCGATGTGTAAACGAATCGTTGGAAAATGGGGTTTAGTAAAATTACGAAGTTACTGAATAATATCCTTCACGAATAATGGATTATCAAAGCTTTGCTCGTTTCGAAAAGCCTTTGCTGGTTGCAACCTTGGCGAACGAGCCTTTATCCTGTAGCAGAAGAACGTATTTACATACATATACATATATGTATTCTCGGCAGTGGTCGACCCCCACTACCGTAGGCGCGAACGGGTCTGCGCGGGGTAATACACAGCAGCGAGTAGTGAGTCGGTTTGGTGGGGTCACCAAATAATTATACCAAACACAGCGAGACCAGAGATAGAGAGCGCCAGTCTGCTGTCGGTCGTTCATATTGCCAGGCAGTCTCGATCTGTCTGACAATATCCATAAATATGCATATTTTCATTTCCACACACGATTGAAGCTCCGAGGCTCCGAATCGATGCTCCGATAATAAATATAAACAAACCTCAAAACCGGGTGTACTTTTCGATCGAGTCTTCTTATATACTTTCTCGGGACGGTCGAAATTATTGTCTCTGGAGTGTTTGAACGTGAACGATACGTATATACATACATTATTAAGTATAGCGGATCGCGACGTCGTGTGTTGTGCTGCTAGTTGTTACTTTTATTTCTAATACATTGTGACGTCGTGCGGATGCACCTGTGTTGTATTCACCAATCAAAACATCCCATTCGTCGTAAATAAATGTAACGTTACATGCAAACCACGTTATGCTGGAGGCGCGACAACGAATGTAAGTAAATTGAGAAATATCATATGGGAATTTTGAGTTTATTTGATAGAGTTGCTACTTTTTTTTGATAGACATCGGATTCAGCGATCGATTATCAACATATCGCGTACCAATTGTGTTCTTTTGACATCTTTTGTGTTTTTTCTTTCAAATTGTCAAATACGTGAACGTCTGGATTATATGTCTGTGAGTTTGTCCATGTGTGTGTCCGAGAATATAAGACACACGAGGACACTGTTGTTAGGCTCGCGGAGACGAACGGTACGAGAGATGAGAAACGAGAAAATGTACCAACTCCATATCTATATGTTTTTAATATATAGATATATTTTGACGTGTAGATACGGATGTATGAGCACGATAATGCCATAAATGCATAAAATGTCACACTCGTTATGGGCTCGCCACGTTCTGGGATAAATTTTTCGCGGAGACGAGTTTTTTGCGTCGTTTCAATCAAATTTATCCTCGCGAATACAAAAGTTTTTCGCGTCAGCTGATGGAGATGAATATTTCTTTTCTCTCCCATAAAAACATATTACGCAACCGAATCTCTGTTTTCTTCAGCAAAATCAAATGTGGGTCGGTATGATGATCGAAATTTGTATTTTTGTTGACGAAAAATTGGCCAGATGTTTGGAAAAGTACTATAAACTTGATTCAAACAAGTCAGTTTATCAACGAATCGTCATTTTCAAAAATGCACAACACGATCGATCTGAAACATAAACTTTTTCGTGATTGATTTTTTGTTTCAATCGAATCGCTTTTTTATTCAATTAAATCATAAAATTTTTCTCTCTCTCGCTTTAAAATATTTCGCGGACACGTGAGTAGAATTCTCGGGAAAACTGGATTGGAAATTAGTCGAAACCGCAGGCAGATATTGTGGGCGATCATCGAGATAATAAATTCGATTATTATTGCGGAACTCCAGTAAGTTAGGAGAGTAATTTTGGAGATGAAAACTAAAAATTTGAAACGTGAACAAATAGTTGAGCAAGAATTGTCTCGATTTATTCAAATTTTGTGCCGAAATTGTTCGACTTGAAAGTGACGATCGAAATGATAAATAAATGATGCAAGCAGATGAAATTAATTGAACAACTTAACGCGACAGATACATGAGTCGCTTCTGCCACTGATGTACACAGTGTAACGTTATTTCTCGCTTTCGCCAAGATCGCTAAATAAACTGCTCGTAAATTTTTCAATGTCTGGTCTAAATTTATATATTCTAATATTTCTCTATCAATTGTAAGAGCTATTTGGCTTTTCTCATCTGACCAATTGCCCGATCATCATATTGGACACGAATTGATTTCAATTGACTCCAATTGCTGCGAAAATTACTTTTTTCTGCTCCAACTCGAAATAAATCGCTTTCGGCGTCACTTTCATTTTCAAATTTTCACTGCCTTCGCATTAATAAAAATTAACTCTTAGTTTCTAAAGTCTGAATGATTCTTTTCACCGAGAAACTTTTATTAATTAATTGGATCATTGAAAAGAATTTCTCCAAAAAAACTCAAACATCAAAAAACCCAATTTTTAATTTTTTAATCTTTATTATAATTAATTTCATTTCTTTATTAATTCACTATTCCTTTTTGAATCAATAATTAATTTATTCTCATTATTTGTTAAATTATTTAATAATAAATTAATTATTCACTCAAAGTTTTAATTTTAAGAAGATTTAATTTTTATTTCAATGGAATTTGTTTCTCGTTGACAAAATAGCTTCCAGTGGTGTTATCTTCGGTAGGAATATTTGTTTTGCCTCGTGTGTTTAATTGGCCACGTAACAAGCTGAAGATCTTTCCCCATGTTACTCTGTGTATATATATATATATATATATTTGGGTATAACCAAAGGCAAATAGACTAATATACAAAGCGTTGATTGGGTGGACCAGTAATGGCCACCTGGTGAGAGGACAGAGTTCGTTACGTATCAGCTGACTTGGTCGAACCCCCTGCTGCTGTTTACTTTTACTATTAGGACCCCTATCGAGCAAATTAAAACGCACCCTCGAAGCCGGAAGTGGCGATCGTTTGTTTTGTCCAAGAGTCACGTCTTTCCGACACGTTGTTTCTCGATTCGAAAACTAAAAATTGACGAAAAATACGAAATTGTCTTGATGCATAAACGTTAAATAATGGAAACCATGAAATTGAAAAAAAAAGATTTTGGAAAAATCGTGAATTCTCGAAAGTTGCTGCGAACCATTTCTCAATTGGTTGCAAATAATTTTGAGAATTGTCGAACTTTTCTGACCCATAGTTTTCAACCTGTTTGACAATTGGAATAAAATACTTCACGTTCGATTTCTGTGCTCGATGTTTGTTCGGAATATCCTTGAGTGTTTTTAAGCTTTTATTCTCTCTTTTGCGTATTCACTCTTCCCCCAGCTCTTGCCCACACATTGAAGAATTAAGCGGGCAATGGGGTGGAAAGACGCAATGACCTGTGGGCGTTTCTCCATCCCTCTCCTAAAACCCCTCCCGCCGGTTATTTCCACCAAGAAATAGATTCTACGCATATATACATATATGTAAAGTCAAGCAAACCGATTTGTGAGCTGTGAATTTTTTTTTGCTACCCTCGGCACGAACCCCTCGTCTCGAAACAGTGGAAAAATTCTTGGACGAGCAATTGAGCGTGCTGAGACGTTTTCTTCGTTACTCGTTAAATTGCTGATGTTTTATTTTTGCCTCTTTACAGAGGGTGCTCTGTTTCCATGGAAAGAATCGTTCCTAGAAGATTTTTCTTCCAGAACGAAGGAGCATCCGGTTTATCAGGGTTTTTACCCTTCGTTGACACACTGGGTCATTTTGACCCAGACGCATTTTTTTCTTGCATTGACCATTTGTGTCTCGTAGAAGAAAATCTTTGGAAAATGTTAATCATTTTTGTTCAGTTTCGGAGAATAATTGTTTTGAGGCGAAAAATAATTTTTTCTTTGTTTTTCTTGACCCAGTGAATATATTTATTTCAATGTTCGTGCTTTTGGGGGTTATCGCTGTCCCAAGAATTGATATGAAATAATTTGTCGTACGTAATGAGCGAAGGAATGAATAATTTTTCACTTTAACCCTCTCGATGGAATCGTGAATTGAAAACACGCGATGGACCCTCGTTCGCGAAACTCTTTCGACGATCGAGATAGGATATTAAGACTCTTTACGACGCCGGAATTTTTATGAGACAGAACTGGGTCAGCCTCGATAAAAAAAGTGAATTTAATTTTTAGACACACTCTTTAGAATCAGTTTCGACAGTTTGCGCGTTTTTTCCTTTGACAAATTTCTAATGCTCGCAGTATTTACAGCTACTTGTTTTTTTCCATTGTTTCTTTTTTTACTTCTGTCCCGCTTTTCATTTGTTCTGGTCTACGGGACAGTCAACTTTTTATGTTCACACATTCGTGCCTATTCCGTGGATGCCCTTGCCGATACACCAGTGGCGATAACCTTTTTTTTTTTACACTCGCGTCTACGGACGAAATTACCGAGCCATGTCGATTTCATTTTCGATCATTATTACTCTCCATTTTTTTCTAGATATATATCTGTATTATGTTTTTTCGAGAACCACTGGAATCGGAGAGAATAGAGTAAACAGGAAATTACGAAATATCCGGTCACGTTTTCCGTTTTGTTGATGCAGAATTTTTTAATGTTGCTTGGCTCTTTTATTGTCAAATAAAAAAGAGAAGAATGGAAAAATTATTTTTACTTCATTTTCTGTCGGACATCCTTGCGGCATGGGTAAATATTTCCTGGACAGAATCTCTTCCGTTTTTTCGCTCGATACTCCGAAATTTTCAGTCGTTTTTTTCAATTTTTCCCATGCGTTTGTTCGCTCGGGCGGGACCGCGAATGTAGTTGATATTCCGAGCTTTTTCTTCGGGGCTGATGACCCGACATGTTTTGTTTATTATTATTCCCTGACCGGATGAATGGCTCGCGTGAACTATTTCCTATGAAAAGCCAGCTCGATAAAAGGAAAAGCCTTGCCAAGAGCAAAGTCTCTTTTTGCAAAAAAAAAAGTGGCCTTATTTTTCGAGTTTGACGGCTGGCTACGCGGGCGCTCGACCAGAAAAACTTCCAAAGAGCCCTCCATACCAATCGAGCCTTATAATCTTCGTCATACCATGCAAGCATTCTCACGAAAGCACAAACGTCCTTTGATATCGCGAAATGAAAGAAAAAACTTTTGAAAAAATCGTTTCTCCAAAGTTTTCCTCAAGTTGGTCAATTTTTTATTCCATTTCTCTTGATTTTTTTATCGCAATAAACACAAATGATGCGTAACATGAAATGACCTTACAGATTGATTGATTCCAAACAAAAACACATCTCACGGGTGTAAAAAACTTTCTTTCGATGAAAAAAGTTGGCGAACCGACAAATCGTTTGACTTTTTTGTCACGGCAATTGAACGGCTTGAACTTCTTCCTCCTGGAAGTTGGAACTTCAGGAAATTCAGGTCGTCGTGTTCAGATCTCGCTGCCTCGAAGGACACTCGGCGTATTAACTTCCGTTTTGTCGATTCGATGTTGAATTTTTCAAGTTGAAGGTCGATAGTTCCAAGTTTTTTTATAAGTTTAGAATGACGGAGCCGAGTTATCGGAGCTCTGAAAAAAATCGCTGTATCGGTAGAATTTTCCAGTTTCTTTTGGCCCTCGTGCGAACGCCATATAAGTTCAGTAACGCATTAGGAAGGAGCGGCTGTGAGCAATACTCTTGGGAGTCTCATAAACACAGGAATTAGTAAAATGCGGAAAAAATAGAAAACTGTTGGGGTCAAAACGACCCAGTATGCACTCGAAGGGTTAATAATGATATTGCTCACGACAGACGAAGCCATCGCAATGGCAGGTTGTGTATATATTGTAAAAATGAATAATCTATCAAAGTAATCCGACAATGCAAAACTTTCATTATGATGGAAGCTGTTGAATTATTGAAACTTCAGTTATTGGAAATTTCAGACTACATTGTTGACGTGTAACGTAATATTTAGCAGGAAATACGAAGGTTGTGTTGTCTCGCGACATTGAAATGCATTTTCGTATCGAAGGAAAGACTAACATGCATTAAGAGACATGGATAGACGAACGTATATATGTTATACATCCGGAAAGCCTTCACCTCGAGTTGTCGAGTTGAGGGCGCTCGATACCAACTCCCTCGCAGTCGCTACCCTTCGACAAAAACATATCTGCAAGTTTCAACCGACTGTTTCGCGACCCTCGCGTCTTTCTTCTCCCCCTTTCGATCTTTTTCCTCCCGCGCCCTCGGCGCTTCGTATCTCGTGGCTTTGTGAAGGTCTTTCTCGGAGTAGACGAGGGGGAGGATGGAAAGAGAGGAGCAGGAGGCAGTTGGAGGGGTGGAAACGACCCGTTCCGTTTGTACGACACGGGCTAAGCTCGCAGGCGTCTCAGTAGGGCTCGAGAATTCAATGTCACGCGATATAACGAGAATGAAAGTGCAACGAGATCATTTCGAGCATAAAAACAAAAAGAATGAAAATAAAACGCCGATCACTGTCCATTCGAAATACCGAAAATGTTCAGAAAATAAATGGAACTGATAAGAACGTAGGCACCAGTTCCGGAAGCCATAAAAACAATATTAGGTCAGTCCAGAGGGCGCTTTCCCCCGATCGATCCATCTTTTTTTTTCTCTCCGCCTCTCGCTCGCCCTCTTTTCCTCTCAGTCGTTAGAGATCTCGTATACATCATTCCGTAACTTCCGGGGATGCGCCTTGGCCGAGGCTTGGACCTTCTTGAATCTCTCTCTTCCGTATTCCTTTTCAGAAAACTAAACAAAAATACTCCTACATTCACACGTGCAGTTGATTTTTCGAACTACGTGGAATTAAAAAGAAACAATCGTCTCCCGGCCTGACACGAAATTCATTTACTTTTGGCTGCTCGCGTGTATTTACGAAAAATACCAAAGCAAAACAGTGTAAAGACTGCACACGTTTGTCAACCCATATCTATACGTGCGATGCTCTCCCACTGCGCTCTCTGCTATTTCAATCAGTTGAGTGCACCTCTTTTTTTTTCTTCGGTTTTTTTTTTCATTACGTTCCATTCGAGACACGTGCGTTTTTCCACGCTCGTGCATTATATATGCTCACCCATATGTGCCACATAAAAGACCAGCACAATCGTAACCTCACACGATTGTTCACAAGCTCTGGCAAAAAATTCAAAGTATAATAATACTTTTCCCAACTCTTCAAACGAGCCTCGATCTTTCGACTAGAAAAATATTCGGTGCTCCAATTTTGCAGATGTTTCGTTAACCACTAATGGCCAGTTGCCATCGTTACATGGGCTTCCATTTTCATCAACGACTCTAGATTTTTATCAGCTGGATTTGCGGTCAGTAGCTGAAACTTACTGACCAATTGTTTTTCATTTCAAATCAAATGCAAATTAAAAAAAAAAAAAAATCATTTGCGAAAATATTTAACAACAAAATTCGTAATGAGTCTCGAAATAAATGGCACGAGATTTTTTCATTGCTTTTCATTCGTTGAATTCAATTGAAATCTCGACGTTGATGGCCGAGTGTCCTCGACGCTACAACGTTGTTTTTCGTGCCTATTTTCGAAGGACGTTTCAGAGCAGAATCAATGATTGCATCGAAATGGAATCGACGCCATTCCGTTGGCCTTCGAAAATCCTCTTTGAACCGTACCCGATAAAACCCTGCGTTCCGATTCGCTGCTACGTTTTAATCAGTGGAAAGAAATTGTTCGATTTTCCACAATGACGATCGAGGAGTGTTCAGGCTTGAAAAAAAAACACGTCGATATTAGATATTCATTCATGAATATTTTCTTCTTCATTCTTGTCTTTTTGGTTTCAACTTTGTTGTAAATTTCAAGAGAATACGACGTTTCGTCATGGCTCGGTTTAGCCGATTTTCTGCGATGCTTCGGACGATAGCAGCGTCGAGCTGAATTAGGCATCTCTTAAGAATTTTTTCTCCGACTCTACGATCCACGAGACCTATTGTCCGACCACAATATGGCAAATTAGTGTTGAACGTCAGGCGGAAAAAGTTGAAGCATCTTTTCACTAACCTGATAAATATGTAGGGGAAAAAATGCACTTACGAGCTGCTCGTACATGTTGTGTACGTCACGCCGCAATCATTAGACCATAAACTTTGTCTCCTTGTAATTTGCGTATAAATACGTGGATAATTATCGTAATCTTCAGGCAATTGGTTGCTCGAAATTATTGTTAGTTGTTGACATTCGAAATGCTGAAAAAAACGTTCGTGCACTACTCGTCACGTATTTTTTTGCTGGTCAATTTGTTTTTGTGGAAAACAGCGTTGCTTTTTTTACGTTCCATTGAGTTCGACGTGATTTCCCATGCGTCGTCGTTTTCCTCTCGATTCTTCAACGATCATTCGAGACTCGATTCCTCGACGCACAGGAGAGAAAGTCTCCATTACTGTAAAAAAGTGCGGCTCCTGTGAAGCACCAGATAGGCTCGCGAGGAAGATGGAGATAAATAAAAAGAAGACAGAGACTCAACTGAACGGGTTCATGAATAAGAACGTAGATTATAATGGAGAATCGGTACAGAAGGTGTAACTGCGACTTTCTTATACCATCGGATGAATGGATGAATGAACGCGCCACCACACAGACACGTAAGAATGTGGTCTCGAGTCCGTACAAGTGCAGAATTATCCTCGATGTCTCTCGAGCCTTATAACAATGTTTTTCAAAAGTACACACGATGCAGCATCGAAAACGAAATCCACCGAATGTCGGAGTGCGATTGAAGAAAAATTCTGTCAAAACTTAGAAAGAAAAAAAAAAAAAAACAATGGACACTTTGCTTTTTGAAATTTCGCGATCGAAAGATAAACCACGAACGTTGGGGCTTGTATCCACGCCACGTGACTTCCCCTACTCACCTCCTGTCACCTCGTCCCTATACCCTCATCTTTTGTTTGCCTCCGCAGTGTCATAAACGTGGGAGCTTTGTCTGCCCATTTGACATCGTAATATCGACATGCCTGGCATTTCGATATGATTACCTCTTGGTATCGTGCCTCTCGGTTTTCTCCTGGACCATTTCACACCCACGTCCATGCTTAAGCGTGAGTTGTTATTTGTGCTGGTGTAAGTTTGCACAGGAAAACGATTCGACAGCAAGTCGATGAATCGAAAGTCTCTCTCTCTCTCTCTCTCTCTCTCTCTCTCTCTTCCCTCGTATCTTTCGCCAAGTTGGACTCGAACTGGCTCGACTGCTGCTGCTTCGTGGCTTCTGGTACAAGGTCATATACCATGAATATTCTATATATACACTTAATATGTAGATGCGTATTAACTGCATATATACCTTTATTAATCACACGAGCACTGGACCAACTGCAAACTTGCAATTCCTCAGCGATAAGTTTCGATACGTACACAGGTACACTAACGAACTTCTTCTATAAAATATCCAATTCCAATGTACAGGGTGTCGCCTAAACCCTTCCAAATCGGGGAGTGTTGAGATTTTTTTCAAATTTTCAACGGCCGTCTTGGGGTAACGGATTGAGAAGCAGAAACCTAGAGACGGATTATGCATCACATTTTTTTTTAGCCATGCCTTTGGCTGTTGATAGCAAGAAAATCGATTCACGGAATGTTGAGAATCAAAATCTTGTGCGAGTTCAATTCGGTGATGAAGAAAATAGTCTGTGTGAAGAAAAAATTATTTTTTGATCGTTTGGACAGCGAACGAAAGCTGCATGTGGGCTCGGAATTGTCTTAGGTCATCGTCGCGTAACGCACGACCGAAGAAAATTACCCCACTAGGTCGTTCAGTTTCTAGAGCTCGTGGCAAAGGCCAGTACTCGCACAATTTCTTTCAGAAACGAGGGGAAAGAAACCCCTTCATGGGTCAAAGCGTATACCAGCAGGTTGCACGCGCGGTTTTGTGGCAAGATTGTAATCACACGCTTGCACGAAACCACTGGCGCCATCTGGCCTCCCGTCTCAGCGACCCCTCGTAGCTTTTGATTGCACTAAACGGTCATCCACCCTCGGACAATTCCAACTGCCGTAAGTCACGTGCTCTCCGAGCTATTACCTTATCTAGTTCTCTCAACGCAGTACTGCATATTGATTTCGCGACTGAATGTTGCGGCAAAAAAGTTTCTTCCCATTTCCAGTTTTTTTTTCTATTTTCTCGACTTTTTTCCCATTTTTTTGAAGCCGAAATATTCTCGTCCTTCGTTGTCAATACTTTTCTATTGATATGCACAGCCCGATCAGCCTAAACCCGACTTTGCCTCGGTTCTGGACTTTTTCAGATTTTTTGACTCACAGATCGATTATGCAATCGCGATTCGCTCTACCGCAGTTGACGTGTGCTGTCAGGAAAAGCGAAAAGCACTCGCAATCCTCATGGACACCCTGCAGAAATATGATTGTCACGAATTTATGAATAGCGGGCGAACAGTGCTCGATCCAAAGGCCACCAGATTCCTGTAATCTGTACGTGCCTTGCAGCACTCCAGAATATTGAAAGAACTTGCTATCATACGTGTTCGAAATAAAAGAGCATTATGGCCAGTGCTGCATTTCAGCTGATAGCTCGATGAGAACGTACAATGGATTCCAACTAATAATATCGTCAAAGAATGGTCGATTCTTCGCAATAAATAAATATCTATAAAACTTTGCCGAATCATAACGGAAATAAATGCTCGAAAAATTTGAGGGTATAATTGCGGAGGTGACGCCGAAGTTATTAATTAGTTAATGAGCATTCAATTTTCCTGAGGTACAACACTCTGCGGAAGAAAAACATTGAAAACCGTTGACTATATTCCTATTCGGAGTTATCAGCGAGGAAAAAGTCCGAAGCACACAGCCCCATGTGCGATGGGAACTGGTGGCGAGGCGGTGCAGCGTTCAACAGTTAATATCCTTATCGTAGGCTCTCAGTTGTTTGCGTGACTAACTGCAGTTTGCTGCAGCAGGTTAAAGTTCTAGCACACATTGTCAAAGTGGCTGCTTAGGTTACAAAAAAGAAACGAGGTCTAAGGATGAAGTTAAGCAAGGAAAAAGTATTGGAAACGTTTTTGTTCATCCTCGTCGTTCATTTTTTCCTCAGACGAGGAAAAAAATCATTGAAACACCCTGTACACGTTCATTTAATTTGCGCTAGGCCCAGAGGAAAACGGATATGCCACAGAGGATCGTGTGGAACGGAAGAATACTTGATCGTCAGGGGACACTGACATGTAGGTCAATTCCCTCGCTCATTTTATCCCATAAAACACACTTCATGCCATTAACCCTTGCGTAACAATTCTTCTGTGCACCGGTACGCTCGAACGTGTCCACTGTCCGTTCAACGTGTATTATGTGTTTTTCTGTTGTTAGTGAGAGTGAGACGAGACACTGGACTTTAACGAACGATGCATCCTTTATATAGAATATTCCATCGAATAATTATTTCGTTCCGCCGCATATTTAATCGAAAAAACATATCGATCGAGTTCATTATTGATGGAATTAATTTCCCTTTGATTTACGTCACAGAATCAACGATTTTTATAATCCATCAAATTTGCGCGTCGAAATACGTCACTTGTCTACACTAAAAACAAAATTTTGTTGGAAACGATCGATATTTTGTTCGATACGTTCGACCAAACGTTTCTTTTTTCAATAATCCCAAAAAATAGTGTCTTTGCAGTAAGAAATATTTTAAAAAGTATCTTCGGAAGCAAATTTTTGTCGTTCCAATCGTGAATTTCGCTGACAATTCCATAAGAAACCAAATTTACTGCCAAAATAACGGAAAAAATTTGGAATTATGCAAAAATATTTAGTTTGTCGTGTTTAACGATTTTTAACAAAATTTCGTTTGCAGTGTACTTAGTCTCCCTAAAGCTTCCAACTTTTCCCGTTCTGTTGCTTTGGTAATTTGGATATTCCGTTGACTGCAAACGTCCTAACGTAGATCGTTGGCATGTTTACTGATGTTGCTCGCAGGGAGCATCGGCCAATATCGCCAGAAACGATTAAACTCAGCTGTCCCGCAATCGGCACATTCCTTGTATCCTCTCAGTGCCAAGCTCAGCACTATTGAGTGAGCTATATAATCGTACATATAGTTAGTTACGTGGATATATAAACGAGGATGAGGTACAACATACATGTTGAACCAGAAGCTGTTCCCGATCCCGAGAGCCAACTGGAATGTCGAAGGCAGCGCACGTAGCCATAAAACACAGGCTTGCTTCACACTTTTCCTTCAAGCTCCCCTTATTTTATCCCGTACACTTTTATCGCCTCGAGACATTGACGTAATCACCAAAGGACTTGCAAGATTCAGGAAGTTCCTCAGGAACGTTAATTTTCCGCCTGGATTTCCTAGCCTGCCTTCAATACCGAAACGTTTTGCCACACAGTTCTTCGCTTACTGTGTGCATGTGCAATCCGAGGAATTTCGTTGCACTACTAACGATATCCACCCATCGCACGCAACGTATTACTCATCCGCATGGCGACTTCGTGCAGCCTGCACACAAATAAAATGTCAAGTTCGTAGTTTTGTTGAGCGTGAGGAACAAATGCCATTAACGATGTTGTTCACTTGGCACTCTCTTCTCTCTCCCTCTTTCTCTCTCTCTCTCTCTTGGGAAATATGCGCTGGTTACTTCCGCCCAACACGAGCTAGTCATTGTACACTCGCTGATGAACTACCAGTGCGACAGGAGGCGGCGAGACTTGTCTAAAGGAGTCCGTTTGTTTGCAAACGTTGTACAAGTTTCATGACTTTTTTGCTGCTTTACACTTTGCTCTCCTACGTTCCTATTGAACTTTAGGTCCTGCCCAAACTCTGCAGAAGAGTTAGAGAGTGCGATTCACAAGGAAAATGTGTCGAGTCATTCTTTCCTTCGGCTCGTACCTTTGATGAAATGTAATTTCATTGACGACGGACACTCCGCTGTTCCGATCGAAAGGAATCGACGCGTGCTCAGCAAAAAATCATTTGTTACTATTTCGCTGGTTTTTCTCTGCAATTCTCTTTTCAGAATTATCCATAAAGATGAAAAGAGTGCACAGATTGACATGCAATTTTTGCAACACCTTATACATACGAATCCTTGACGATACGGCGTTCTTGCCGGAAGGCAGTTTCGATCGGTACGATGTATACACACACACACAGGCCTTTACACGCACCACGTGAATAGAGCGGGTAATTGCTCGGTGTATGGGTTACATTGATGGATATACGGACCTGGGTATAACCGTACATATGCCACTATCGTTCTGCTGCAAAAGTACATTGAACCGGATCGAAACCATTTTTACGTGCATGAGAATTTAATCCTTTTTTTTTCTAATTTTATTCTCGGGGAAAAATGTTCTCCATTTTTTTGCCCAGGGTTTTGATAAATATCGAAAATTCCCTGTGACTCACCTTTCTCGTCCTCATCGATTTTTATTAATTGAAAATTTTTGGTGACGTCCATCATCACAATCACGGATTTTCAATCGCAGTCTTACTTCCTCGCTCCGTTCATCTTTCAACTTCCTTTCTGTCTGACTATGAATGGCGTACAGTTATCTCGAATTTAGGGTACCGGATACACGTGTCTGAAGGACTTTGATGTGCACGAGCTCATTCATATCTTCTCATACAGTAATATTCTCTCTGCATACCGATATCTCTATCTATACGTGCACACAGACTATACTTGGCTTCTTATCGGCCATGATATATCGGAATACGATGAGCACTTGAACTTTATTGGAAGGGAGACCCTTCCGGTCATGCACACGTTGCATCCGTGCGTGCATCATTATTTTATACGCGAGATAAAAAATTTAAAGCGTAGCACACATTTCGAACATTTTTTGTCACAGGAATTCTCTATTTTGATGATAAATTTCGGTTGAACGTAAAATTGCATGAAAAATCGTGCGTCGATGATTAGCTTTCGTGGAAATTTCGATTCGAAAATCGTTTACCATTCGAATGAGGAAAAAACTGGATGCATTTTCATTGCAAAGTATTTGATACGAAAAAAGGAGAATGTAGGTCATTCGTTTCTGTTGGATTTCATTACGTCGATTACGTTTTTCGCAAATGCAAGCTACGTGCTTCGTTACTTATTGAAATAATGCACACTTTTGTTGAGTAGTGCAATTTCGAATAACAAGGCCAAGGATTTGAGATACAAAGTTAAGTGTCACGGAATAAAAGTGTCGTTATAATTTGACCGACATATTATAATTGCTACTCGAGTTAATTGGACTGTTGAACATTACAATTACATCTTTAATCTATTTAATTATATTGTACGGATTATAATATTGCGTAGAAGGAGAAAAACGTGGGCTTCGTGCCAAGCAGTGTGCGAAGCGATGGCACCTGCCTTTTTACTTCGCTTCTCTTTCTCTCAAACCCCAAGCACGGCAGCTTCGTTCTGAACGAGGCAAATACCGTTTGACCAGAAAGAAGCAATGAGAAACGATGAGAGAAGAAAAAAAAACGATAAAGACCAACGATTAAAAAGGAGTGAGCAAGAAAAACATGAAAAGAGAAAGTCAGAGACACATTTTTATTCACAGTTTCATACAGAAAGAAAAAGATAGAGAGAGAGAGAGAAAGAGAGGGAACCCGAACGAAGAATGAAAAAGTTCAAGTGCATTGCGCATTTTGTATGCCTATAAAGTTCTCGAGTACAAGAAAGACAGTCAAAGATTCTCATGGTCCATTGTTACATCCTCACCTACAGACCTCCAAGTTCACACTCTTGGGCTGGCACATTTCTCAATATAGTTGATTGTACACGTCCTTATAGAAACTCATTACTTTGTCATCCATTATTTATACCGATGTATAAGGTAACCAAAGGTATTTAACACGTTTTGTAATTACTAGTAGAAGAATAAAACGACATATGGTCGAGCTGCCACGTTTCTCCGGATGATCCTCAACGAGCTAAGTCTGAGGTCAATTTCACAGGAAAGACGGAATTAAAAAAAGGCTTGCGTCTTATATGATTAAATTCTTCCATAAAGAGTGTTGAATGTTTAGACAAAACACTCGTTATCTCCTCTCGGTCGAAAAAATTGACGTTGGGATCCAGGAATTGCGTAACTCGTCGAGAGACAAATTACGTTTCTTCAATATTCTTTTTTTTCTTTAATTATCAACTCGGCACGACTCTCGTGAGTGAAACTCTTGATTTTCGTTCCCAGGCCCTTGACCGGCCACCTATCGAATATGATTCTCGATTATTTATTGATTCGGAATTTTGTTGAATTTCGAACGTCGATTTTGGGGAAAACTGCGTTTTCTACACGTTGCTTACAGCAGGAAGCGAAAAAGATTTAATTTCAAAAAGGCCTTGACTCAATTTTCCTTTGGATGGAACGAGATCCTCTGGCTCCCCTCCCATTTGTATTTTTTCTTCTTTTCTTTTCTAACATAATTCACCATTAGTCACAGTGGCCTGGGTTCCCTGGGTTAGAAAAAAAACATTGTGACGGTCATAATGAGTCGAAAATTCGTTTCGGAATGATTTTTATTTTCCGTCGCACGAACTATGTAAATTCCGGAAGTCTAATTCCTTTTGAGAGGCTCGTAAAAACGTCCATGACGTTTCATTTAATTGTTAAAGCCGAGAGAGCGCTCCAGACCCGTGGCACTTTATGGAGAAATTATCGTTTGAGCGTTATTCAGAATTTCAAAAAAACATGCAGACATAAAAGCATGACTTTATAATGATAATAGCTACGGAACAAAAGTGGGGCGAGAAAAAAGAGATCGAGAGGGTTGGCTCGACGTTCCGCATCCAATAACACACCCCATATCCGTCCCTTGATAAATATCAAAAGGCGATCTGATTCACGTTGTCCCGAGAGAGTCCCTCCAAATCACAAAGCCTCCTGTGTATAATTTTTAATTAAATCCTCCCATCCAAACAATATGTCACGGGTCGAGGTGAGATGACGTCATTGCAGCAAAAAACTGATTGACATTTCATATCATCTGCTGCGTGTACCTCGTGGGAAATGAATCAACACATTGGCTTGGAATCGACGATAAAAATGGCCTTTTTCGTCCCAAATATCCTTGTCCATATTTTTTATTATTTATTACTCTTGCTCTTGTTTACTTCTCATTGTTTATCGACATTTTATTTTATGTCAATTAAACTGTTGAGAATTAATAGAAAATTAGTTTAAATTGCAACGAAAAATTGTTGCGAAATGTTCATTCAATAATCTTTGTAATTTATGAGAAAAATACTTCGAGGTATTTCGAAAGGAAATATATTAATCGAGACCTTGAATTGATTTTTATGCTCGCAGACAAGGAATCGTATCAAGATAATGGGGTTGAAGAGACGTCGTGAAAAATTCACTAATCAACCCCTACGATGATCAGATCAACGGGTTATAATCGAGAAAGGAAAATACGAGAATTATTCACTCCGAAAAGTCGGAATAATCGGGGATCAAAATTAAAAGAGGGTAACGAGTGGAGGGAGTGAGGAACAAGTGGAAAATGATGACTGCTATGGCGAGGCTGCCTTGTAAGCAGCAAAGTTCAAGCACCCCTACGAGTCAGCAACATCAATCCAGACACAATAATAATAATAACAATTCCAATCATTTCAACGAAGGTAGAGCTTATTGGGGAATGCAACCAACGAGCAGACAACCTGTCCCTCCACCCTACGTGAGAAATCCGTCTCGACAACACGCCGATAATACTGGTGAGTCAATTATTCCATTTTTTACTTTTTTTCTTTTTCAAAAAATGTCTTGTTTTTTTTTCAGCACTATATTACAAGTTTATTTTTATCAACAGCAAAACTGTTTCGGAATTACCTTCAAAAACAAACGTTTAAGGTCCTTTTCCGTGATTATATCGTCAGGATTCATTTCAAAAATCTAAAATTCCAATAATTCTCTGGAAAAATGACTAGAATTTTGTTCAAAATTCTTTTATATCGCCAAGCAGTCTAGACGTTGCAATCATAACACGACCGCAGCTACGATCGAAATCTGAATGTGGGCAATTACGAGTTTTCGATAACGAAGTTAATTCATTCGTCGTCGGTTATTCTCTATTTTTAGTCAATTTTAGTTGATCTGATGGGACGATGCAATATTCATACGTTGCTCACGAATGCTGCGAGTATCCAGCAGGCAGCATTATTGTCAGGTATTCGAGGTTTCCATAGAAACTTTGTAGCCTGAACCACACGAGGTTATTCCAGTTTCTTCAACTTGCACTATAGAAATTGTACAACGATGAATTTGGTTTTCATCGTTGGCACACCACGTGACATTTAAATTGACTCATCGCTGAAATAATTCGGTAACTTTTTCTCGGGAATCGTGTTCTCGATACTCGTGAAAAAATAGTGAATATTGCAGAAGTAAATAAACGAAAAGAAATTTCGATCGCGAGTTTCATTCTCAAGTTACATTCAGCTGTCGAGTGGCTTGAAATTTTTTTCAAAGTCATTTTTTATGTCAAATTAATGATCGTTTCGTATAACGAACTCGACACTCTCGAGCTTCTGTAGAATAGACAGTTTTGGAGCAGGAATTCTACTTGCAGGCTCAGCTAATATTGAACAACATCTTCCGATAATATTTCATGTATGTTTAGGGAATCTCGCATTGAAAACTCAAGAGTGATTTACGGGTGTACATAGGGAAATGTCAAACTTCGTAAGAGATAAGAGAAAATTGATTAGATTCGTATTTCCGTTCTTTGAGAATTCCCCTTTGCTCTGCTTGTCATATTATTCGATGATATTTTGGTTCCCATCGTTGTGAGGCTGTGACAATTTTTTTTTTTTAATATCCTCTCAATTTCCTATGCAGATTTGAATTAGAAAAATGCTGGAATGTTACTGTTGAGACAAAATTGATCAAGAAATCAAACTGGTGACTAAAAAATGAGAAAATTTGGAAAGAAAAATAACGTCCGTTTGGAAATGATCATTGGATACAAAATCGAGATTGTATCGTACATTCTGATACATACGTGAAAAGTGAATGTTTCGAGCGATCGTCCGTGGCTCTTTTTCGTCAGTGGAGAATATTCAAAATTACAATACTGGGTGGCACGTGGAGTTGTATACTCGAAATTTTTTTTAGGATAACTTTTCGGTGTAAATGGATCAAAGGGACATAAAATTTAATGTATGTGCTCGTTAAAAGTTTCTAGACTTTATTTTCCAGCCTGTAAACAAGTATCTCTCTCCTTTTTCAACGAAAAATCTCCCATATCCATTCCATGATGTTTTTTCAATGCTTCGTCTTTTTTTTCTTCATTTTTGGACGTTTTACTTTATCAAAATACACACATATGGGAACACTATCTTTCAGAAAGCCTGACTGTGACGACGAAAAGTTTTAGGGCTCTCTGGAGAGCCCGTTATATATCGCCAATCATGGTACAGACCAACCTCTTTTTTCTCATCTCCACACTCAAAAAAACTACACCATGGGTACGAGAGTCTCGGTCTTCCAGTCGGGGCAAATAAAAAACAAAACACATCATACTTTCGTGCATGTATTCCTCGACCTCGTTCGACACATTTTTGCACGTGTTTCTCACAGACATTTATTTTTCTTCTTCACGTTATTCGAGATATATATTCCCAACAGTTGAAAAAATCGTGTCTCATAATTCACACAGTAAAAGGGAAAAAATTGTTCGAAATACGTGGGCAGGCTGGCTCAAAGTTTTCAGAGATTTTTCAAACGTGTAGGCGGCTTGATCAAATCCTTCAAATTCGTATTCGTCAATTTTTATGACTCTCGAGCAGAAACTTTGTTACGTCATCGCGACGAATCGTTTTTTTTTAAATCAAATTATCGAACAAATTTTTTTGCAAATCGTTTTTTTTTCGCAATAATATTTAAGAACTGATTATTGGTGGATTGAAAAATCATCATCGTTTAAACTCGTGGCATCTTCTTATTGACGTTTTTCTCGATCTTTATTAAACGCGTTTTTCGAATTTACCGCTCTTGGCTCTCTAAACTACCTTTCATGGTTTTTTCTCCTACGCGTCATTGAAAATTTCCGTTGTTCGAGCAGGTACGTCTCTCAGCACATGTGGCCACTTCCCAGCGTTCGATCTATCGTCGGAGAGACAAATGAATATTTCCTCATAGGGAGACTCTCCGTTATCTCGCACTTTCGACCAAAGTCTTACCTTCTCTCGGACCCACACACTCATATGTATATATATGTAGATTGTTATGAGAATCGTGTACATAAATATCGTCGTATGTAGCATTGAGAGAACGGGGCTTTTCATCGTTACGACTATACACAGCGATTAGAAATATGTGTACATCCCACAATAATTATTATTATAAAATACAACGAGAAAATAAGACGAAAAACCAAACGCAGTTGTTAGAAACTTTGGAAACTTGATTTATTCCTGATCGTCAGTAAATAAATCAACAATTTATTGTTTTAACTGCGAAAAGTCGAGTAGAAACGATTTCTTATTATTTTTTGCGTGGAATTATTTTCAACTTCAGTGAGATTCCCCAAAATTTGTGATCGACAAATATGCGAATTGAAATTGACGTTAAATTTTCGGCAGAGACTTTCACAAGTTGGTGAATCACGCTTTTTGAATCTTCTCTAAGTCTCTTAATGACTTTTAACTGAGTCACCGGCGCCTTTACTCCGCTCGTTCGGTTTGTGTAAATAAAATTTAATACCAAATTATCTCATTGCACCGCTAAATTTTTTCTGCCAAATTGGAAAGAAATTCGAAATTCATGAAAAATGTCGTACCGTTTTTTTTTGCTTTTCGGTCTAGAAATTCTTACGAATGATAAAAATAAATAATTACTCGAAGACATTAATCCCTTGGTACACATGTTTAAAGATTCGATGGTGGCGTTCTGTTTGAACAGCTGGTTTTTGAGAAATGCCACTCGCTCGTAAGGCCCTCGAGCTTGGCAACTTTTTGTTCTATTATCCATGTGGTAGGCCATAGAGAATTGGCTATCTTCGTCACTCTGTCAGCTGTTGAACACACGTGATACACGAACGACCGTTTTCATGAGATCAGTGAAGGTCTAAACCCTTTCTCGCCCTCGCCTTTCTTGCGCGGAGCCTTTGTAGATTTTTTCTTCATATTTTTATCTCCATCTTGTCAATTTTTCTTCGCTACTCTCGTGTCTCGAAACACTTTTGGCTCTTTGAACTCTTCGAGCTTCTCTACGTCATTCCCATCATTAAAATAAATGGAGCTTCTTCTTCCCCTCTCCCGGTAACTCGAGTCTACTTCGTAACATATATAAATCAACTCTGTACATAGCTGTTTAATACATGTTATATTCAAGACACCTGTGGCTCCCTGAGCTATCGAATTTCTCACTATTTCACTAACGAGCTTGATTAACCTCATCCAATTACAAACTGCCCTTCGTTGCTCCAATAAATAAAATCTGATCGACACAAAAAATTACTCGAGCAATTTTATCCGAAGCTTAACAAAACTTGAACGTTTGTAATTTCGTTTTTGCCTCATTGAACTTTTGTCCAATTACAAACTGCCCTTCGTTACTTCGATAGATAAAATCTGATCGACACGAAAAATTACTCGAGCAATTTTCTCCGAAGCTGAAAAATATCCAAGAATATTTCTAATTTCGTTTTTGCCTCATTGAAATTTTGTTCAATTGTTTTTATTTGCTGCAACCGCTTAATAAGTTCGATTTTTGTTCCTGGAGATCAGAGGTGATGATTATTATTCTAAGAAACGCTACCGTTCTCATATAATTTTTTGACTAACCGTCAAAGGTCTTCAACTTGTTGGAAAAAAATGATTGCAACTCATTTTTCTCGAAATCGTAAAAGCTTTCAAGAAAATTTTCCATTTTCAACTTGTTTTTGTTTTGTAACACGTATTCTATTTTACATGGAGCACTCGAGTTACCGCATATTGGCTGTTGAGAGCCGGAAGCTCTTGGAGAGAAGAGGGAAGCCCTTGAGAAACTGAATCTCTCACTCGAAAGACAAAAACCCTTTACTCTCTGGCACGCGTGTGCCATCGAAGCATTTCTTTCCTCATGCTTCAACAAAACTTATTTTTCTCAATGACTTCCCCCCNCCCCCCCTTCTTCGTCTTCAAGAGATTTTTGATATTCTGGTTATTATTCGTTTCTGGGTATTTCATGTCTCAGGAGAGACATTTACACTTTTTTCAGTGGGATCGTCCGACGATTAATTTTTATCGTTTTTTTTTTCTTAATTATTCTTCATGGTTGCTCGTCACATGTTCGCATTATTTTGATGCTCGCTCTCAGACCGTAAAATTAACTTAACGGCCACGAAACGAATAGGAATTCGGATTATTCGAATGTTCCAAAAAGTCAGCCATAAAATTTTTCATAATTCTTCACTTTTTAATGATTGAAATGAGCATCAGGGATTTTTATGGTTATTTCATTATTTTAGGTAAACGAAAGAGCGCTGTCGAGTTGCTCCAAGAATCTAAAGCGTTTTACGTCAAGAGTGAAATTGTTTTGGACCGTAAACAAGAGCTGAAAAACAGTGGACACTTACAAGTTGCCCCGTCCACTGCTCCGAGTGCGCCACCAAGATTATTACGAAAATGTGGCAATCCTCTCGCGTGTAGTATTCAACAACAGGCTCAACAACAACAAATGATACAACAGAGTACCGTCTCGCCGCAACTGCCAAACGCCGCTGTAACGTCAGCCTGCTGTTGGGCTAATTGCCGAGACCAGGACAGACGTAAGTCGATACAAAATATTCAGTCTTTCTCGACCTGCCAATAGATCGACGATTTATCGACGAAAGAAAAAAATTATTCAAATTTTCGCTTCATTAAGTTTTGATCTGAAGCGAATGCATTTTTTTTTAAATAATCAATTAACGGAAAATCTATTGATACTGGATTTTCGACTTGTTTCCTCTTTTATTTTCGATGCACGTAAAAAAATTGTGTAAACAACGAGAGAAAAAGAGGAAAAAATGATTCAGAACTTTGTAATTTCAAAATCATGTGCTTTGTCATTTTTTCGAAATTGTTTTTCCACTAAATAGCCGATGGCATTTTGAGCCCCCAACGAACACTGCCACCTGCCCTACCACCAAAGAGTCCACGTGCGATACCGGTGCCACAAAGACGTGCCATTTCCGGTCCACCTGGTACAACTGGTGGCGATCAGTTGCAAACTAAATTACGAAGATTGCTCAACACCGATAGCAAAGAGAACGTTTTCTTTCCGGACAACTCAGCCAACGTTTTACAACCTGGCAACGTTTCGATCGCTCGCGATCATTCCTTCGACAAATTCCGATATTCAACCGGAAGTCCGTCGACCGTTTGCCGCGACGACGATCGACCTGTGGTTAGTGCAATTTTCCAAATTTTATACTCACCCGTTGCTTTCCCAATAAAAAAAACAAACTTCCATTCTTCGTATCAAATTTGCAACAAAATCGCGAACACGATTTTACGATAAAACATTTTTTTTTAAATTTCTTCCGCATTTTCTGGAATATTTAAAATGTTTTTTGATTTTTTTTTGGCTGCAACTCTCGAACTTGCGTGAGAACAAAAAATTTCATGGGAAAGAGTCTCTCGCACGTTAGAACTGAAAATAAAAAATACTTGGTGAAGAATTTGAACATTTGGACGTATGAATACAGTAACGTGCATCGAAAAGAAAACAATCGATATATCTCATGCCCATTATGTCTTGTATTTACATGCCTACGTGCCCGAACTCATTATTTCTTCTTTTTTGTTCGATCACGTATCTCTGAAGTGTGTGAAACCCACGAAGATCATTCTCGTGGTTTTTTTACGTGGCACGTTAAATACCAACTTGATGTGTACAAGCCAGTGTTTTATTGTCGAGTCTGGGCACAAAGAAAGGGAGACAGAGAAAGGGAGAAAGATGGTATGATGGGATTAAGAATTCATCGAACGTAACGATCGTCTGATCGAATAAGGAGCTGTAATACCAGCCAAGCAATCGTGCCAATGCATAATCTTGAGATCTCAGCTTGGAATCTTTGTCATGGACAATTATATAACAATTTTTACCGTCCTAGAAAATTTAGACTTTATTTTGCAATCATCCCGTTTAAATATCCTGGAAAAATTGCAAAAAAAGAGCAAATGAAAATGATTGTTCGAAAATTTCGAAAACTGTGATTTCTCCTCCGAAGAATTTGGAACTTTGATTAATTATTTATCCAACAGTTCGTCCATTTGATGAATTATAAATTCAGCATTTTAGTATTTTTATATTCGTTTGAGATTTACAGAAAATACATGATAAAGGTGCAATTTCTTTTTATTTTTTGAAACTTTCTAATTTATTTCATTTTTTTATTCACTATTTCAAAAAAATGAATTAATTTTTTATTTATTATTGGAAAAAAAGATGAAATTTTGATATTCGCACCGCTCGGGTGACCAAAAATTTATGAAGCGTGTGAAACCGAAATCATTGAATTCGGAGCAAATTATTTTTGTTATTATTTTGTCGCAACTTTCGTCCAATCGCCTGGCTACGAATCAACCTATTTGGAAAGTTTCTATTTATTATTTATTTTACTTATCACAGCATTACAACGTTCCTTCGGACACAAGATTCAAATTCGGTCGAAGCAATTCACACTCTCACACGTCCGGCAAGGCGAACAAAAAGTCAACGACTTCACCGCCCACGGAGGGCTCGACCGTCATATGTCACAAATCATTGCCAGATCTTCACACAAGTGCACGACGGCGTGCTTCCCTCTCGCCAAGGGCCTCGACAAAATCGTCCTCAAAACCCACAGGATCCGGTCGCGAACAACATCACCAATCCACCAGCAATTGTCCCGATTGCGAAACGAGCTCGGACTACTCCGATCACAGTTTCAAACGCGACAATGTCTGTTATCGGAGGTACGCAAATATTTTATTTCTCTTTCATCCGCCGAAATCCTGGAATTATTCCAGGAGTCAATTTTCGCCAAAACGGGAAGCAAAATCCGCGGCTTTTTTTTTCCTTACGTGACATTTTGATGTTTCGTTGTTTTCGGATTTATCAAACCGGAAAAATAAGCAATATAAAATGTTGACAATTTTTGCCATGCCTCAATGTCCAGTAGAAAAACAACGAGCACACGTCTCACGATTTAAAAAAAATAAAAAAATACATTTCCGCTCTCATTTCCAACCATCGTTGGGCCTGAGAGCGATAAGCTGTTAATTATTCCAAGAAGATTCTAATTGACCAATAATACAGTAGAGAATGAAAATTTGGGCGATATGAAACTTTGTTCCTTAAAATCTCATTTACCGGCAGTGAGTCTTATGTAAATTGAGAGAAAGTTTGAATTTAGCGTTTGCCACTGCAGAGAGATTGGCGTATTATAGTTGCAAAGTTTCAAGGCCATTGGATTAACGAGTGCAGACTATCTCGCGATGTTCCAGGAACTCGTTCGTTGGAAATTCTCCCGTAAATCCGTTTCCGACGGAAATGATGTTTCAACGCGTTGTCTGCCTCGCGGATCAATGAATCTTTTTATTTTTAATATTCCATGATCAACAGCAATAAAGAAATTTATAAAAGCAACGCAGTTGCTTATCGTCCTTGGCGTCATGATTTTTAAACAAGTTTTGATAGGATTTGGAATATTCCTCGAATAATAGTGAATTTTTTCGATCAAAGTTCTCGGCACATTAGAAGATCCATGGGATCGGGTGGCGGTGATGCAAGCAGCGTGCTCTCCTCTGGTGGGAGAACACAAAAGTCGTCGGGATCGAGTAAACTTAGTCATGGAGCGACAGCGAGAGACTCTGGTGGTTCGTCGGGTCACTGTACTCATCGGAGCGAGCCACCGCCACGAATACAAGTAAGTTCGTCTTCGAGGTACACCAGTTTTTGTTTTTTTCCTCCTGATCCAATGTGTCGATCGTTCCGACGGAATTCTTCCACAAAGCGTTTCATTCTTCATGTTATGACGGTGTGTTTACATATTGTTACGGCGAGAATGGTCATGAGTATTTATTTTGATCTGGAACGAATAGAGAATGTCAATTCCTACGAAAAAGTTGGAGGCGCCGATTTGCTGCTTTTGGTAGTTTAGTCTCGGGAGCCAATCGCAAAAAATTGGAAAACGTTTGGACGACTTTTTGAGCTCAATCATTGGAGATAGAGAAACGCCGCATGGGAGTTTTTTGTAGCAAATTTTGTGCTCTACAATATTGCTCCTATGCATTTTTGCTCTATCTCTCATAGTTTTGACAATATTTCACAATAACGTGAACAACTTTGATAATTACTAAACGTGCAAAGAAAGTCTGTAAAAAAAAAAAAAATTCATATCGATGGAGCTATCCATCGAACATATAACATAAGTGTTTTACATCAATTCCGCAGGATTGTTGGAGCCACATCAGACGAGATAGTGGCGCGTCGACTCAACATTCCACGGAAAAAGATCGATCGAGAAAAGGTAGTTACGGAAGCGGCAATTCAGCCTCGGTCGTAAGGAATTTGAGCCCTAATTCTGACAGCACTAACAGCCAGACTGACTACAGCCCGACGTGCAACACGAGGTGAGACTCTTTTGTCAATCATTTTAACTGCCTTTTTCGACCTTTTTCTCGATGGAGAAACAAGCCCTTGCGCCTTTTTTCTCTGTGCCAATTGAAACGGCAGCTGCGGGATAATTCTTAATCGGACGAATCAATAAAATGTCTTTTTATCGATCGTGTAATCGACTCGCCAATATCTGGGACACTGATAAATAAATCGATGGAGATATCGATTGACTTGTCAATCTTTTAGTCGGAAAATTCAACAATGATAAACTTCGAACGTCCATCGGCTGTATTTCAATTACTATGAATGTTTTATGAAACATTTTCGTTGATTGTTTTTCTGCAGATATTCGGACGGATGGAAAGAGGGACGTGGGCGTCCGATACTGCGTTCGAAATCAGACATCAGTGATCGGTATTGGCGAGTAACGGTGGAAAATGGTCGAGGCCTAAAAGTAGCCTCGCGTCCTGCAAGGTCGGTAAGCCAACTTGAGAACTTCTTCGATCGTTTGGGTCTCGATCCCGAGCATTACGGGCTCATTGCTGAACCAAATTCGAAAACATCGTCACCTGTATTCTTCGAGAGCGTCAGTTCGGTCGACTCGGCTCTTGGACTTTATGCCTGGACGGGAAACAGCCAAACAGCCAACGGTGGGCCCCAGTGGCAAAGTAACAATTGTAGCACGGGTATGGGAAACGACGAAGCGAATCAGAGGGTGAGCGACCCTCCGAGTATTGTCGAGAGAAACGCCAGAATCATTAAATGGCTCTGTCAATGTCGCAAAGTCCAGTTCGGCTACAGTTAAACGATCCTCGTTGACATCGTCACAAAGAATCAGAGGTACAAAAAGAACCTTTTTTTTTGAGCCACAAGAACTCCCGTAACCTCGAGGCCAATTTCCCAAAACTCTATTTTCAACAACGAGGTTCATTTTTTTTAATTAAGAGATTCTTCCGCTGAAATTTCTTGAAGAAAATGCGCTCCCTGTCTCCGCGACAATGCTGAGCATCGAATCGATTCATCGATCGCTGGATACCGATCCACACGTTCGCATTTCATTGCAATTTTCGAGCTGCGATCGCAACTCTTGGACGACGACACATCACGTTTGCTTAACAGTCGTTAACGCATTTTTTTTCAAATGCTATCGTGCCATTTCTTCGTGTTAATATTCCTTTGTCTATTTTTCACTCTATTTTTATTTTTTTAAATCGATTTTGTTAACTTTCGTGAACTTCTCGTAGTTTTGGCATTGTTTTTATCCAGATTTGTAAATATTCGATTCAGAGCAACAAACGCTCGTATTTGTTATTTGTAGTAAGAAAGATAGAAATTTTTAGGCACTGAGGTCACTAAGCGAACGCTAAGAATTCTCTGTTTTCTTGGAAACCAGGTTCTCACTTTTTCGAGTGCAATTATGTCCTCAATGCAATTCAGTGCTTGGAAAGACTGAGTTTCAGTGAGAAAAAAATTCCTTTCAATTATCGCCATGAATCGATATTCTGAACAAACTGCACGCGAAAGATTATCATGTAATAATTATTAGAACGGCTGCACGAAATTCGGAAGATCGAGATTCAGTCAAATTTGAAAATTCAAGTGAAAAGGAATCGAAATTTCTTCTTCATTGCTAGAAAATTTCTTGTCACGTAGGCTGCGCAGAAAAGAGGATTCGTTGTGGATTTTAAAGGCTCGTGGTTTCGACCCCTGCTACTCATTTTTTCGATCTTTAAAAATTCGTCGCTTTTTTTCTTGCCACACGGAGCCCAAGATTTTTGTTGTCACAAAATATTGTGAAGTATTCGAACTATTCAATGATGGAATCTGAAGAAAATAGCGCGTAATGATCTCAGTGCATTCGTCCAACCATAACGGCTAGTTAAATGTGATTCAGGAAAAGGCGACCGTTTGAGAAACGAAATTTTTGTTTTCTTGAGAGAATATGAATGTTACGTTCGATTGTAATTTATAATAATCGAGATTATATCGTAGTTGCCTCTTTGAACGGTATTTTAAAAGATTTTTCGTCCAATTTGACAAACCACGGCGGAAGACAAGTGTCTGATGAAATATAAAAGATGAAAGTTTCATGTAACAAATTTATGAACGAGGCGTGTAAATTGTGAAGAGAAAAAACGAATAGTGGAGGCAAAAAGCAAGCACAGAAAGTGGGAGAAGATAAAAAATAAATGACAAGGTAGTTTGAGCTTGAAATTCCGTTGATATTAGATCGTTGTTACAAAATTGAATGAATATATTTGCCAATCGAACAATTTATTCTTACCGAACGTTTCTCGTTGTCCCTCTATTTTTCTCTCAAACAATCGTGATATGTGAGAAAATTTAGACAATTTATTGAAGAGGAAGAACAAAAACTAGATAAGAAACGATGCCTTTGAATTTGCTCGTCGTCGCGACATCGCAAACGTAAGAAAAACCATTTACCAACAAGACAAAATCAACTCAATTAATATTAAACATTAAAATACATTCTGAATGTAAAGAAAAAATCGAAATCTCGATTGTAGTCTTGGACGCGGAGATGCAAAATTATTGCGTGATGATTCACGAGGCTACAATTGAACGAAACTCTTAAAAGAGGAGAAAAGAAAATGGGAAAAATGAGGAATTGATGCTCGAAGCATTTCGATTCTAATCCATTACTTTATTGTGCAATTTTTAACTCCATTCTTATTTTTTTCTTGTCAATCGATTCACCATCCGTATGTGTATTTATTCTCTAAAAAAAAATCCTAGTCATCACGCAATAAACATTTTAAAAAAATATTACTTCTGCAAGTATTTTTTGTCCCAATCGTACTTACGTAAACGATGTACTTGTTAAAATCAGTAAGGATAGGAGAGACACGTGTATATTTTGAAAAATCGTTTCGTTGCTTGAAGCAAAAATAGAAAATACACAAAATAATATCTTGGAAAATCATTATTATTATTATTAATATCACTAATAACATTATTAACGAATAATATTGCTCTGAGCGTAAAATATAGGAAATACAAATACACACACTTCTAATAAAGTTGAATTCTAAATGGAAATTCGTCTTTCCAATTGCAATATCAATCGCACGAAATATCTCGATTTTATAATGTCAATACAGCATCGTACTCGCAGAGACCAAACGTATTATCGATTTAACGAATTCTCAAAGTTGTTGTTCGTCTCGATCTCAGTATCAACATTTTTCATTATAACGAGAGTTTAATATTTTTGACAAATTTCATGATTCGATGGATGATTGAACGCCCGTTTCATTTTTTTTCTCAGATCCTAAAAAACCAAAGCAAAAAAATTGAAAAATATTCAACAATCGTTTCGATAATTGAATCAAGTTTTATTATTCACGCTGTCAATTGATTCGACTGCAAAAAAAATTTAATCTCCTGGGATTGTAATGATTTTTTAACATTTGATGAGAAACCTTCGGGTACCCGAAACAATGAACGATATTACGATCTGACACAGCACTATACATACATATATTCTTGTACAAAATGATTTTACCCTTGAGGAATGCAAAATGTAAAAAGGAATTCTAAGAGTGCACAATTATCGAAGGATTTAAGGGTCTAATTGAAAAACCTGCTAAAATCTGTTCTCATTTCCAAAAACCATATTCTCTGTTTGTCCAAATAATTCGTTTATTTATATAGGGGAAGTAAATGGAAATGAAGAAATTTGAACGATGCAGGTACAGAATTTCTCTGGTAGACGATCGAACGTGAATTGCAACACTGAAATGTTAAGGAACACAACGAAAATATCATTTTATCCTAAAAGTCAAATGTTTGTCGTCGCCTCCGATTAAATTTTCGACTCACTACACATTAACATCGTAGTAGGGCGAACAAATGTATCTTCGGAATAATTTTTCATTAGGAATTCCACGATTTATCATGTTAAATTCTCGAAAAAAAAAAATAATAATAACAATCACTAGCCCATTTCGATGCGATGTGAGTTACGAGTCCTACACACGCCCAGATCCATACCTGTGAATTGATCACGATCGTTGGTATACGTATTCAATTAACAAAAAGATTCGAGTGGTACGAGTTATTCGATTAAAAACGACTCGGAAATGATGAAAGGCATTTATTAAATGATATATATAAATATATATATATATATTTAGCATGTTGACCAAATACCTATTAGAGAGAAATTTTATTGTATTTTTAGGACAACGAAATCTCATCCTCTATGAAATTTAAGAGATTTTGGACTTGTGTTGAAACTTCTGCGATTATTCTGCCTTCGTCTTATTTCGTTTTCATTGAGATAGTTTTCCTTTTCATTCTAAACACAAATTGTAATGTATTATTATTTTTGTTGGTACATTCGGCTGTGCTCCTAGCAAGGAACGGCTAATGTTACATGCTCATCGGTTTGCTTATTCAAAACATGTCCTAAACGCAGATCATTGCCTGGAAGCAGATATCGTTGGAATGAATGAAATACCCGCAAAAAAAAAATACAAATATAAATTAAATTGATCGATGGTAAATGTTGCAAGTTGCCAAACGATTGATATCGTTTTTCACGGATTCAAATGTCATTTCATGTGCGGTAGCTCCCTTCTTGAAAAATTCACCTTTTCTGCAAGATTGCAGATTTTTTGATTGAAATTTTCTTGGATAATTTCATTCCAACGATATCGACTAGAATTTTGAATTATTCAGTGTCTCCACAGAAATTGATTAGCCACGGAACAAGGTTTGTCGATAAATCTTTGAAAAATTCAATTTTTCGTCTTTGAAAAGAAAATACTGGAATAATTTTGAAAGAAAAATATCTTGCTCTTTGTGCTCTGATCAAACTGTCTCATGCCAATAGCCATTTGCGATTTAAACTTGTTGCTCGTTAGTTTCATTATTGCCCAAAGCTCTGCTTCTTTTAGGTACTTTTGCAATAAGCAATCGACTGAACGACTTCACTGTCACGTTACATTTATATAGAATTATACGTGTATATATGAAAAATGAAATTAAAAACGAAATGTATACATGAAAATCCATCGAATCGCATTGTTCATGCGGTCAATTTACTTAGAGCTATTTCTATACTCTGACAAAAAAAGACGAAAATGATAAATCAACATTGTGATTGGTAGGACAAACATCCGGAAAATATATATTGACAGCGAGATGAGAAAAAGGATGGGAAAATTATGGAGAATTGCTTTTTTTTTTATAATCTAGTCATGTAGAAAAAAATATATGTACATTACGTTCTGGACGATCGAAAATATATGATTTTATCTGTAAACCACGAACCTCCCCACGTGTTTTCACTCGAAAGTTTACGAAATAGTTTTAGACTTAATTTCATGTGAAAATTCGAGCTGATAATGGATCGAAAAGGATATAGAACGTGGAAACTTGTGCAAGAGTTAATTTTTCGAATGTCATTTTCTTTTCGCGTGGTTCTGAATCGCGTTTCCTATAGTTTTTTTTTTATGTCAAAGGTTTGGAACTTTGTATTCTCGATGCAGCAGGTTGTTCAGATTGGACATATTTTTATCGTGCTAAATTATACGAAAATTCAAAATGTCGCACACGTACTTTTTTTGGAGTTTCAATCTCTTTGCTTCAAGTGGGTTATCGGGCTTGTTGAAAATTCCAACGAGTCTAAATTGTGCTGCGAATCAGATTTTCAATCCAAAACTGTTCGACTCGTCGTTCTATTCGGTTCATTCACATTCCAATGATTTCTAATAAAATCTTGATCGCGAGATTATTCTAATTCCATTGAAATGCTTTGATCGAAACGTTTCACAAAATATTCTGCACATTCAAATTTCCGATTTTGAGGGTGAAACTCGTACCATTCACACATGGCGATCGAACATTTTTTCGCGGGACCGAAAAACCTATTGCTGTAAACAGAACACGTTGGGACGGTGTCGGAAAGGTGAAAAATAAATAATGTAACCTCCACAGGCAACGTAAGAAAGGTCGAAACGTTCTATGGGAATTTCCCGCTGCATGGTTTTTACCGGTGTACCGACGAGCAGGGTCGATACGATACAGTCGTCACTTGAAAACCCCAACGGGCCGTGGCGACCAACGGTCGCCANTGAAAACCCCAACGGGCCGTGGTGACCAATGGTCGCCACATTTTATCGGGAAGTAGCGACATCTGTGGATCGCCTTGTGTACTGGTTGTTAAAGAATCCACAACTACCGTCAGAGATACGAACACGGACTCGGTTAGTCGGCAGTCGCGGTCGCATCTCGCGTCTGTACTCTGTAATGGCGAAACGCGGGCAAAACTGAGCTGCGGCGTCGTTACTGGAAGACCGAGTGCTTAGCCGCCTGGTAACAAAGATCTCGGACGGACCTCGGATCATATACGGGGAACGGCAGATCGACTGTAACGTCTCGGAGCTTTTTGCAGCTTTTTCCAGTGGCGTCCCTGTATGCGGAAAGAAACGCTCGCTGAAGCAGCAGCATGAGACAACAAAGGACGGTTTTTCATCGCGCAGCGGTAATATAGTAAATTCCAAATCCTTCAAATCGCCACACACTATTTGACCTTCCTTGAGTAAATCCCCTGAAATCAACGACATGAATTTTTTACACATCCTCCCGTGGTCGTTTGACGCGGTGTCTGGGGTCTTCTGAGCATTTATTTTCAATGGCAACCATTCTTTCAGAAAATGACTCCCTGCTAATGTACTCCTCCCCGATTTCCTTGATATATTGATTTTTCTCTCTCCCAATCGATCGTTGGTCGTGGCGTGCAGGTTCGCCCAAAAACCATGCATGCATGCTCAGGTCGTACGAACGTAACGACCTGAAAAAACATCGAAACAAATGAGTCAAATGGTCGTGTCCGAGTCAAAAAGGTCAAGGTTATTCGTCCACATTCTACCACCGGAACACCCTTACTGTTTCGAACTGACCGCAAAACACGCCGATTCACCAAGGCTCGGTCAATCGACGTGATTTGCGAAAAAAAAATCAATAGGAAAAATAACCGAGAGTTTTACATCGAAAAATATCATTTTACCTCATTCATTTTAGTCCAAAAGGCGTGAAAATTCATTAAACAATTCAATCGGCATACCGCACACCGACGGCCCTAGCGATTGGGAAAATAAAAAGAATTTCGTGCAGCTTTGGGGCACGAACTCGCGGGGGAGGTCACCATCGCTATAGAACGGGCGTCGGTACAGGAGAACGCGGTCGATATTCGTGAGAAATTTCTAAGCCGCTGCCGCGTCTCTTGAAAGCCTTATCGCAGAAAACTTGGAGCGATTCGAAATATCAAAAGTTCGAAAGCCGTTCAATTTTGCTCACTTTTCAAACTTATTAAACGAGATCGACTTTTTTTTAACTCGAGCACCCTTCGAGTGCATACTGGGTCTTTTTGACCCCAAGAATTTTCTTATCACCGATTGTTCGCCATCATTCAATGATATCGAATGTTTTCGCATTTAGTTTTATAGTTTCCAGCAAAAAGGAATTTAGGATCATGAAATATGGAAAATTTACCACAAAAAATGTCTCGATAAAAAAATATATAAAAAAAATGAAAATTCACCGGAATTCGGTGATTTAAAAAACGCCTCGGGTCAGATTGACCCAATATGCACTTATGGTGTATACTCACGTGTTTATCGTCCATGTTACGACTTGTTATTACATGATTTTTCAATTCCTTCGTGAAATCGTCTCGAAAGCACAGTTTTTTGAAACGTGTGTAAATAATTTTTCGAATGCTTTATAGATTGTCTCCAGGTCAACGTGAAACCTTCTCGTCTTTAGGTCTTACGATTGACTCCTTATGTTTTCATCGAGAAGGACGATATCCTTAACGATGAACCTTCTCAGCTGCAGAAAGCTTTTCATTCGCCTCTCGAACTGGCCACACAGGTCACCGGGTAAAAAAAATAGAAACATGGATCAGGGTCATCGAAGTTACGATGCAGAAGAGGCTGCATGAGCATGGTACTTTGCCCCATCCCTGGGAATCCCCCTGTTGGCCATCGATGCATATCTGCTTGCTGCGGCTCAAGTTCGAGCCTTGGTACAGGCTTTCTTAAAAGTTATGTTAACCCTTCGACTGCACACTCGGTCGTTTTGATCCCAACGATTTTCTGTCAACCGATCGCTTGGCATTTTGTTTCGTATTCTTCAAAAAATAAATTTAGGCCATAAAATATGGACAATTTACTGAAAAATAAAAGAAAAAATGCATATTTACTGGAATGCAGCAATTTGAAAATCGCTTTGGGTCAGATTGACCCAAGAATGCTCAATACATTCGGAGAATACACGTAGGCCCTTTAATTCATTCATTTTTCTCCTCGTATCCACTGGAAATCCGATTCTATGGAAAAAAGCTCGGAATTTTGTTAAAAATCGTTAGGGACGTAATTTCTACAAAATAAATGAAATCGAAAAGAAATTGTCACGGTGCCCTCGACTCACGAGGGTTCTCTACATATTGGGGGATCCATCGGGCCGAACTAATTATGCACGGAAAGAAACGAATATCAACAATTACCCTGGCGCCAGATCGTGTGTTTCTGGGCTTCTTGACTGGAATTTTGCGAAGAGATAATTGAAAATTGAAAGAATCAGAGGATAGCTTCGAGTCTTGGGGCAAATTAGCTGCAAAACGTAAATTTTGACGAAAAAGTCCGAATTTCCAATATCAACTAACAATTTGATTTCGTTTTCCACTCAAGGTCATCCTCTGATTCTCCTCTGGAGTTTTTTGGTTTTAATTTTTCCCTCCAGCTAATTTTCCATGGATATTCGTCATAGACAATGGGCGAGAGCATTGAAATGTTTCGCCATGTTCCCGATAAAAAATGACTGAGCTCTTTGTGAAAAGCGTCCGTTGCGAACGATACGGCGCCAAGGAAGTTGATGGCTTACGATTTTTTGATATTTACTCTCTGCGTATTCATCCATCCGGTGGCCTATAACTAGTTTCCATATGAAAACGAAAAAAAATGAGATCGTATGAAGAATGAATCGACGAATGTTTGTTTTGCAAGCTTCTGTAGGTGGAAGTCTATGGTGGTTGGTACACGCTGTGCTGGTTATAGCGAACTCTTTTATGCTCCGTGTGTGTGTGTGTGTGTGTGTATAGTGTTGCTAAATGTGTATACATATGAGGGCAAGGGGTTTTCGCGTGGTTGTCGAGGGAGGGGAAGGGGGAAGGTGACTACGAGATAGGGGACCTGCGCATTGACACTCCGAACGGTTAGAGGGTTGAGTAAGTCCTTTTCTGCGCGTTCGAAGAGGGAAAACGTTTCGACACAAGCACGTATACAAGAAGGGATGAGACGGAAGGAGGGGGAGAGGGAAGGGAGGATGGTACATCGAACGATATACGTTCAGAGGCCACGGTGCCGCGAAACGCTTCGCAGGTACCTCGCGATCCAGTTTATCGAAACATCCCTCGTACCATGAGATCGGTGTACAGGGTTGTTGGAGAACCCTTGTTCTCTCACTCTTTATCGCTTTCGATAGATCAACGAAAGTTTAACGCGATCCGCGATCGACCAATTCCCCCGGTTTAAACTATTTTCATTTACATTTAACTTACGCATTAACAAACCGTTTTATTCAACTTTTATCCTTCATTCCTTTGCTTCGCATCGCGCATTTAATTCGTACATTTAATCAATCAAATTAATACATCAATCGATCCAAGTTCAAACAATTGTTAATTAAATATTGAATACCTTAATCATTCAACCAAAGAAATGGAAAAGTTCATTTAAATAACCATTTTAAACAGTCTCACTAAAGTTTTCCATACAGTACGATTTTTAGGAATATCCAGGCGAGAAATTATCGTGTTCACATATATATGTATACATACGTTTGGAGAGAAGCAACAGATTGCAATTCTCTCGTGTTGAGATCAGCGATCGATCTAAACTCGTAGATAAAGTAATTTCTGACTAAAAAAAAAACTTAAATATTTCACCGAATTTTACTCTCCGTTAACGACAAATGAAGAAAATATAAAAAACACTAAAATGATATAAATATTAACAACGTACCACCGGAATCGTCGGACGAAATTACCTGAAAAATGAATTATTATAATTACAAGAAAATCAACAACTTTTTCATCCTCAAAACTTTGGGCCATTTTTTTTCGGCTTCTCGATTTTTTCTTCGAGTATAAAAGAGCATGCTCGTAAAAGGAGGGAGAGAGTATTTCGGAGCCGGTGAAATCTCACATTTTCTAACCCTGAGGCGACTGCGTGTGATATTTTCAGTAAGTAACGTGGTTTATGGCACCTGATATGATTTCAGCTGTCATACGCTGCGAGGAAACCTGATATCGTTTTCAACTCTCATCCCCCCTGTGGGGCCCTCCTACGGGGCGTGTATTTGACTATCGAAATCATGAAACCGGATGTTCGGTCGAGTATTTCTCACTATTCATTTTTTGCGCTCATTAACAAGTGTTTCGTATTATAATTATGAATTTTATCTATTTCTTTGTACGTTGCTGAAAGCGTTTTTTCTCGGAGATCATTGTCTCGATACAATCAACGTAATATTTGTTGAATTTTTTGGAATCGATAATTCACACGTGTTGTTTTTTTTGTTTTTTTTTTTCAAATGTATAAAATTTCGCGAAAGAGAATCGACGATTTTCGTGACACAAGTTTGTAGGGTTTTATGAAACTGTGCGGGGGAAAAAACTCTTTCGATTGGCGACCTGAGCTCTGGACTATTTTTACATTGAATTAAGCAGTAACTTGAACGATTGAAAAAAAATGATAATCCTCTTAACCAATGTGCACAAACGCGGGCTTTTCTCAATGGCTTTTCAATAATCGGTGTTCGTAATGAAAGGATTTGCATTAAAAAACAAGCCTGGACGATGATTTATCAGTCCTGCGAATTGTGCATTTTTCGATGTTATTGACTATTATTTTTCCATCTTGCTCTTAATGTTTAATAAATCATGACGATAAATTATTCTTCTTGAAGATTTATTTTTCTTAGATGCATCGAGTGTTACTTTAGAAAGTGTATCGAGTCTCTCGTGCATATCGAATACATACGCTCCAAAAAGCAAGTGCACCTGCATCGGGTGCATAAAAGCCAATATGCACGCTAGGACATAAAATTTCCATGGTGAAATGACGTCAGTGCTCGTCTTGTACTTGTAAAGATTTTTTCCCTCGTTACTGATATTTTACGCAGATACGATTTATACGATTTTTATTTTCACAATATTTTTCCACTCCTTTCCATAAGTAATTACTCGACCGAATAGTTTGGCCGTGTGTGAAATGTCATCTAATTTGTTTGCCCTGCATTCGACCCCTTTTTATCTCTCACTGAATATTATTTCTTCTACTTTTTTTTATTACGATAAAACACGATTTTCTTCCTCGAGGAATTGCTCCTAAAAATTGTTTTTTCCCCGTCGAATGAATGTGCACTTTTTTCCTTTCGCTGTTTTCCTTCCTCCACGATTTCCTGGCCATTAGTGGATAATCCACAAATGAGAATTCGATTTTTCCGATCGGGAAGCCTAATAAAAATAGCAAGCATCAAAAGCCAGCTACTATTTGACTTTCAATGCCTCGTACGAGGAAAGAAAAATAGAAGCTTTTATCCGTGCAAATATACCGAGTGAGCGATTGAATTCTCATCTCCACTTGATTGCCCGTGAAGATATACAGATTAAATGTCAGCCGTACTCTTGTCGGACATCTCCTTCATTTTTCACTCATTATTTTTCAACTTATTTTTTCATCACTCTCATTATTCATAATTATACTATTGGAATTTCCCATCAAGGTCAAACGTCATTCCGGCTGCGGGGCCATGAATAGAAAAAAATAAAAAAATAAAAAATTCAACTCCAAAAGCGACGATTTTCCACACCGTTCGTTCGGCCGAAATAAAAAAATGCATGGCCTCAAACCATTTTTATATTGACCGGTCAAACAGTGTGGAAAAATTTTATTTTCCATATTTCGATATTACGATTGACTGGTCCATCATATCCTTCACCCTTCGAGTGCATCATGGGTCAATTTGACCCAAAACGTTTTTCGAATCGTTGTGGTTCGATAATTTCGTATTTCGCATTTTTCGTATTTTTTTTTATAAAGACGTTTTTTCGAGACGAAAATTACATGTCAAACGATCGGTGACTGAAAATTGTTGGGTCAGAACGACCCAGTCTGCACTCGAAGGGTTTATCTCTGCATTTGCTCGTCAAAGTATTTCTCTTCGTTTATTTTGAGTTTAAAAATCCTGTAGGAAGTTTTATCAAAAAATATGCAACGATTTTTCAGATCAGCCAAAGTGATCGAAGTTAAATTTATTAAAATAGTGATCAAGCCTCGCTCATTACCAAAACTATGTAGTTTATGAAAATCAACGTTAAAGATCTTCGGAAAAATAATTACGGAATGTTATTTGAATATAAATTAAAACACTGCGTATTTGGTACAAAAGTTCTTTACTAAACGACACGGTATTCTCGACAATCAATCACAACTTTTACGAGTGTTATAAATTTAAAAAAAAATCGTAAAGCGGTTAATAAACTAAAAATAAAATCAAATCATTGTGCGACCCTTCGGAGTCATGCTGAGCCCCAAAATGCAAAGGACCGGTGAGTAAAAAAGCTAGTAGTCGTTGCTCTACACAAACTAATTATTAGAATTGGCTTTGCAAATATATTCTGACTCCGGTGGTGAGAGAAACGGTACGAACTTATTGACCATATCGTATGTGGCGTCTAAAGGAATTCCAAAGGCAGGAAACCTTTGACTGATTTCCAATGTCCTTTTGGAAGAGCTTTGGAGTTTCTATAGCACTGCAAACTACGCTGCAATTCAGTAAACTACTGAGAACCCTGTTATGGCTGAACATTCAAAGATTCACATCAATGTGCTACGCGCATAGGTTGGAGCTTTGAAACGCGCCAGTGATCCAGTGAATGTTGACAATTTCTCGGTCGAATTTCCACAAGTTCTATCGTCATGAAAATCAAACGTTCAGTTATGAATATTGTTGCATTCGTTATAGTCGAAATTATCGATGGCAGAATTGATTGAGTGACGAACAAGTGATTCGGAAAAATATATTGAACTTTCACCACTCGTTGACGGAATATTCATGTTTTTTTGGGTCGTTTATTTTCGCAGTGCGGGTCAACGATTCGCAAATAATAATGCTCTCTGAGAGAGCACATTACGACCATTCGCTCGCTGGATATTTGCACAAACGGACCGCGGACTCGGCCAAGTGGCAACTTCGCTGGTTCGTTCTTTACCAGGTGAGTCCGTGAGAGATCGATCATTCTCCATTATATTTACCATTCAGCCAAGAAAATTTCCCACCTTTTCTTACGCATTTTATTAATATCATTATTATTGTTTTATTACAAGTTAAAATTCGAAGGAACACTCATTTTTCTTGTTCTCGCGAGAAAAATTTTTCCGCTGGTTTAGTTCTTAAGAATATTTTTCTTCTTTTCTTGCCTGGTACTCCACTAACAAGGAGCAAAAGCATTTTAAGCACAACTTTTTCCAACTCGGTCGACAAGACGATTATTTTTTTTTCTGCATTTCGCTTTTTCCATTCATTATTGCTGCACTGCTTAACACCTTTTTAATATTTCTCAGCTCCATTCTGAAATGCAAGCAAATAAAAATATACCCTGTACGACAATAACGCAATATTGTGTCCAGGCAAAATATTTATTCACCTAATAATTAATCAATTCCTACTGGACATAATTTTAACGGGAAGCTATTAGAATATCAATACTACGAATACGAATTTCATTCGTTTGCATTCACTTGAATTTCAATGAATTGATATTTTTTCGATATTATTCGTTCTTGAAATTTATTGTTCTTTGAATTCGGTGTTTTTGTTGTGATTTGAATCCCGGAATAAAAATTCAGTGGAATTCAAAATATCCGCGAGGTTTCGATTACTCATTCTTTGATTAAAATTCTGCGAACAATTCGCAAATTTGAGGTGGAAACGGTTCAGGGTGTTCGGGGCTGGGTGAATTTAATTAAAAAATAACCTATGTCAAATTTTTTCCACTCGATATTTCAATCGACATACCAAATTTCTCGACGCTACTCGAATTACTTTTGTTGTGATAAATTCGGACTATCATCGTCCAAAGCGAATGTCATTTTTCGAGCATAATTGACGATTAAAAAAAAAAAAAACGTTTTTCAGAATTTACTGTTCTATTACGAGAGTGAGACGTACACACGACCCAGCGGGATAGTATTACTGGAGGGTTGTTACTGCGATCGTCTAATAACAGCTCGAGGCAAAGAGCCCGACAAGCAGGTACCGTTATCAAATTATCAGCATGAAAAGTTGTACACGAACTCTAATTAGTATAACCCTTTAAGCACCAACAAGCTTTTGCCTAATATCGGAGGCCCTCGTTGCTAAAAAGAAGGAAAAAAGAAAACAGGAGTAATTTAAATAGCATCAGTATGAAATTTATAACTGAGAAAAACCACCACGAATATTGACCAAAAAAAAAGCAGAAAAACGAAAAGATTAACCACCAACCGTTGGCCGGAGATCTCCCGTGGGAAAATGACATTGTTCTTTTGAAAAAAGGAAAAATATGATGCACGTTTTAAAATCGTGTCGATGCCAGATCCAATCGTAAATTGTACTGATAGAAAATTGTCAATAATCACAAAACCACGAGGCATGACCAGTGTTCACGAACAAAAGTCCGTAGAATCGATATTTCATTCCGATTATACGTCGGTGTCCTGATTCAATACCAGTTAAATTGCACGCACACAGAAACACAGACAGACAGAAAGACACACATATACAGACACAGAGAGAAATAGGATTTGATTTACTTTTGGTACGGAGTAGTGAATGCGAGGATCGCAAATGTGTTCGTAAAAGCCTATTGGAAATGGAAGGGATTTCGTCCTGTGGTTTGTCAGATTTCATTTTGTTTTGATCGTCCTTTTTGCACCTCCGAGATATCCACGCGTTCGTCTTGATGAAATTTTTCAATAGATGAGAGACCCCATTAATACCGACCTACCGGAATCGAAAGTTGGATTGGATCATCTTCGGCTTTCTCAACGAGATCCATAACTTCTCTGTATTTTCTCTCCTCCTTTTTTTTGTTTTTGTTATTTTTTTTCGTTTTTTTTATCTTTCCCTACTTTGGTATCATCGAAACTTGGAAGATAAAGTATTATGATATATCGTGCGAGGCGTGACGAGCATCTCGAATGTTGGTGTCTTGGGCAGACACGTGTTTCGTTCCCAAGGAAAGTCCTTCCGGTCCAGCAAACGTCTTGACGAGTATCCACATATCTCGAACTTTGGCCACGAACCAGTGATTCAGCGTACCTTTGGGAAATGTCTAACGATAAATACCTATAAGTTCATCCTTCCTTCGCTGGTTCCTCATTTTTTTCCAACATTCCCAGACTTTTCCAACACTTGAACTTACTCCGAACTATTATAGATTTCGTCAGAAGTCTCGCAGGATTTCATCCTGAGCTTTTTCATCGATAAGAGCATTGATAAAAAAATTCAATTGCCACATTTTCTAACATACGTGAGTTTTGAGCCCGCTGAGCTTTAATTTTCGATTTCCTTCACCGTCCGACCCAATTGTTCGATTTAATTTTTCTTCTCGATCCCCGAAAATGAATAAACGGTCGTTGTCGCTCCTGCTGATATAAAGGAAACCCCTCCGCGAAACGAATAACTTAACGACGTTGCATTTCGATTCTCCAAAATCTACACTTCCGGCGAATAGTTTGGTGAGAAACATTTTTCTGATTGAATAAAAAGAAAAAAATACTGGACATACATCGCAATGGAGGTCAAAAGGGGTAATGGCAAGGACACTCGGGTGTTGTGTTAAGTGAATGATATGCATACGTGCACACACACACACACACACAGTGGGTGACTGAACAATCACAAGCATGAATCGTTATTGACTGTTCCTGTCGCTTTCAAAGTGCTCTCGTTTAGTTACCTACAGGCATTGTCTGATACTGCGGCATTGTTCCGCCCTTTTATTCTCAGCAAGAAAGACCAAGAGATAGCTCGAGTGCAGCCTCGGGCTTGTATCTTCGCTCTGCGAGAAATCTGGTGAGAAACTATGCTGTGAAAACGATAGGCAAAGCTTTCCACGAGGTCATGGTGTAGCCTCTGGGCTTGTTTGAGAAAAAAAAAAAAGGGAAAACATTCCTTCGGTCCCGCAAACCGCGGATGCCGAAGAAATGCTTCGAGCTAAACGTTGTTGCAAGGTTCGTCGTATTTTTTTATACAATGCGTAATACTGACCATCCCCCTTAATATATCCCCTTAATATCGTTAAAACACAAAATCAAGTCTTCGGCTGTGGGTATTAAGCGACGCGGCAGCGGCTCCGCGACGTCAAGTATTTGAAGAAAAGCGTTACCCGAGCCCTGCCGCATTCTCATCTACGCGAACATCCTCGTTTCCTGTCAGCACATCGACTTCAAATCGCTCCGGCGGAGAAACGGGTTGAGGATAAAAATTTTATAATCGATTATAATTTTAAACGATTTTTTATCTTCTCAATGGTCGTTGGTCGACGAAAGTCCGTCCAGTCGATCGCGAGAAATACAATATTTGAGATTTTAATTATTCATGGTCAAAAGACAGCACGATTCATGGTCCTCCTCGATAATGATTTATGCGACGATACTGATAATCGATCTTTTACGAGAGTCGAACCAAATTCATAAAAAACGTTACTGTCCGTAGAGCTCCGCATTAATGTTGGACATCAACTATTAGTTGTGCAGCGTACGACGACATGGGGTAGTAATCCGGATAATTGGATGCTATGATAACGAAATACCAACGAAGTATGACAATGTCATGTTGTCCGTTCTCTTTCTTTTTACGACAAATGTTTGTTCGAGAACGAGAGCGAGAGAGAGAAATAAAAAAACACGGTAAAGAATGAAGAAAAATGAAACACACAGAACGATAAACAGACATAGTGTGTATGGATCGGTTGACTGTTTTTTCCCCTCCAACTCAGGTGGAAAGCGGAAGAAAAGATAAAAGCGATTTTTCTACTGGTTACACTGTTTTTTTTATTATTTTTTATTTTTATCCTCGTCGCTTGAAAATTCTGGTCTCATTTTTATGGGATTCATAACAAGGGGACAGAAATAAATTACCTTGAATGTAATTAGACAGACTCGGTGCAGTCGTGTGGTTTGAAAAGTTCTCATTGCGTTTTTCCATCTTTCTCTCAAAGTAGGAATTCACGCACATTAATTCGAAACTGCAGTTATTTTGAAAATGTTGCCTAATAATTTAAATTAAACAAAGAAAATGTTGGAACTGATGAATACAAAAACTGCTGAGAGAAAACATTTCATCTCCGTAATATTAAAATTTAATTCCAACAATATTGCCACCACAAAAATTTGCCAGAATTATCAACATTTTACTGTTCCTTTCTTCGATCTTTCCGGCTATGACAAGTGGCTTTCAATCTTTAACTAACGAGGTCTGCCAGTTTTGAGATTGAAAAGCTCGGTTTATTGAACAGAACGGCTGGGTAGCTCGAATCCCAAATAAGTTAACAACGTAAAATTTTCAGTGCTTTCTTGTTTTTTTTTCTTCACGTACATATGTCGAGCCACATACATAGTGGCATTTTTCCCTCGAGGCGAGAACGTATGTAACGAGAGAGGAGAAAGCCTTTTGTGTCTGGAACAAAAACCCGGAGGAATCTTTCCGCTGGAGACTGTAATTTTTAGGCGCATACGTAGCCGCCTCTGAAACGAGTCACGAAACAGACTGGATTAGAAAAGAAAAAGTAAAACCCAATTATGGGGCGTCACGGTGAGCAAAACTCGAAAACTTTGGCTCAAGTCTGTGGATCCGACGAATATTTGATGCTGTTGGTTGAAATTCCACGAAAAAAAAAAATTCACTACCGCACATCGTGGAACTCAGTCGATCGTTTTGAAAATTTATCGTTGCCCAACAATTTTTTGGAGTAATAATAAAGGGGAAATATGAATCTATCTTCGGTGTGGAGCAGCTGTTGCCTCGAGTCTCTGAGCGTTGAAATTTTGATGGTCTGATTCCGCAATGTCTGACCAGGCCAAGGTTTTACTACTGCACTGTCGGTATATTATTGACTCTTTCTACTTCGGGCAGGCTTTTTCGTTTCGGTCTGACCACGCAACGTCGTGGCTAGTAAAAGCTAAACTTCGTTAGCGTCACAACATCGAATGCTGTTTACAAAAGTGCAATCCACTTTTGTAATCTCATCAATTTTCACAGACAATAAAATTATCAAGTTTGCCAACTCAAAAATAATGAAATAATCAAATAAAACGATTTTTTTTTTCGATGTCCAATAATTTTCTCTAAGAGACTTGATAATATGCGGCAAATTCATTAACATTTTTAAACTACAACAACACCATCTTGCAAAAATCTTGCTAATTAAACTTTCAGACGATTGATCGTTATTTTTATTTCTTTCGATTTAACATTGAAACGTGTGAAAATCGATGATGCAATAAATCGGTTATTGCGGTTGAAATAAAGGATTTAGTAGGTGAAGAAATCCCATCGTGGTGGGTATTCCGTCCAGATGGGCTTGTGTGAATTGCATTTTTTTTTAATTTCTTTTAAAACGTTCAGCAAGCCACGTGTATCGGGTATGGCGGACGTCATCACGAGCTTGCGGCGTAACGGGACAGTTTCCTTTCCGCAGGTTTAAACGCGTATGTAAAAACAGTAAAAATCTATCGACCGCGATTGAAAGTTGCCACCAAAAGCTGCGTCTTTAAATGACTAAAAATAAAAATATCGGAAAAATAAATCAAATTAGCCATTGACTTTGAGTTTCTCGACGAAAATTACTTAAACGAGATTCACAATAATTAAAAATGACTCATTACGTTTGAACGGGCAGCATTATCAATTATTATTACTATTATTATTATTATTATTATCATTATTATTCTTTCAGTTCGATATACTTATCGAATTCTTTTCCGGAAGTCAAAAATTTTCGAATCCGTTTTAGTGAACGAAACATACATCAGTAATATCTGTTATGACAAAAAGCACTTCGGACCATGGAGAGCTGACGCTCGAAAATCGAAACATTACTCTACATATGAAATATTTAATTGCCAGGGGTTTAATTGTAATGGAACGCTGGCGGTTTCCCACAGCAACATACATCCAAATTTATCCAAGCTCATCCTGTTCGTACGGACAAACTCAATTCATATCGAAAGCAACACAAAAAACTGAAGAAAGCGAACAAGAACAAAGAAGAATTCACAATTATGATAATGTCGATGATGATAACAATAATCGTAATAATCATAGTGAAAACCATGGATTGAGCTAGAAATAGACCAGGGAATGAGATAATCAATAAGTAAGAAGGGACAAATCGATTGGCATTTGCGATGCTAAAAATGAATACTGCCTTTTCCCTCCTTGAGATAAGTTGCTCGTGTATAACGTCTGGATTTCTTTTTCGATAAATTCATAATTAAAAAACGTTCGGTATTTTCGATCCATTGGGAATTCCATTCACACGACGACAATCTCTCGGTTTCTATTGTTCATTGTTCAAAGATTATTTTCTCCATTTTATTACGATTGCAACTTTCAAGAGCATTCTTGTTCGTTCTATATCGTTGAATCTGTTTCGATGTTTCACAACGTTTTCTCAACGATCGCAGATTCATCGAATGAGCAATGTTTCAAACTCCCATTGGACAGCGATATTTCCCATCCATCGATTCTCAACCCCGTTTCCCGTAAATTTGCATTTTGCATCGTTTTCCCAGAGTTTCCCGGACCCTATTTCATTGGAGTGTTTCTCCTATTGCAATTTCCTTCGAGTCATACATCTCGACCCAGAGCTCGAGATTGTTATCTCTTATGCATGTCTATATACACCTGTGATTTTCCTGTGCAACGTCGAGCGCAAACGATTCCATGATGGGTCGCGTTGTACACGAGACTCTCGCAATTAATCGTCCTGGAAGAAGCTCCTGCTTGTTTTTCCTCGTTTCGATCAAGTTGTCAACACTTTAACTTTGTATTTGAGATTCAGGCTAGGCTTGCCAGTACATGAAGAGTACGATTGGCTGATGAAAATATTCGTTCGATTAATTAATTCAAACGAAATGCAAAATTCGATCTTTACCATGAATTTTGAAGAAAATTTCAAATCGCTTTGAAAAATTTGGACATTCCTCTGCAACATGGATAGTAATGAATGTTCTGATCGTATGTGAATAAATATTTGAATCTCGAACTCGTTAAGGTGGCGATGGATCAGAATTTTATTACGTGTCATCCTTGCACCAGAGAATCTACTGGTTGTAGAACTTCTGAACGTTGCCTCGTAAAACCGTCGTTACAATCTTTATGAGCCATCGTCACTGAACTCGTTTGCCACTCCAGGGCTTCGGCTAGTGGTGTAGTTTTTCGAATTTATCTTCAACTTCAGTCTAAACTCAAGTTTGAACTTAAACCGCAGAAGTTACTTTTGAATGCAATAAAAATTTGATTAGACATTTAAAATCTTTGAAATGAAAAATGGAATTCGAGTGAAATTTTAAGGAATGAAGCTTCGTAGCTGCAAGTTCATACGAAACTCGGATGAAACTTGGGCTAGGAATTTCCTCTTGAGTGTTGAAACTGTCGTCCCTAATGAAGTATCGCGTCGAACTTGGGTTGAAAGTTCAGTTGGGTCTGAAGATTGATGAAAGCTCGAATCTAAGAAGGCACGAGTTGAAACAATGGATGTTTTTGGGATTGAAATTCACTTAGGTTGGCTCGAACGATAAAAAAGCTCGAAGAAAAATCAAAGTCCTTGCCAATTGGAATAATTATTAATACAGGTGTTTGTTTCTCATCGTTTTTGGGGTTGGTGTAAAAAAATGAAAGGAAAAGAGGCTCAGGAAGAAAAGGAAGGAGCAGCAGGTTGCTATGGCAGCTATCTACTTTATATTTCGTGTGGGATCCGGCCAATAAGGAACCCCTTGTGCAGGGGGTTGTTTTGTGTAAGCGAGGGAGAGAGAGAGAGAGAGAGAAATGGGGAGTTGCTCGATCTGGATATGGCCTTGGCCCTTTAACCCCTCGTCTTTCTGTTTTCGAGACTCCCGACCAACGCTGTAAGGAACTCCTCTCATCCCCTGTTTCCGCGTTTTATCTCAAACTCCACCCCTGCATCCAGTAGCCCAAATAAAATACAACGTTTTGTTCCTTATTATTCAATCACACAGAAAATCGTGTCGACTTTCTCAATCGAAATATCCTTTTGTTTATATCGATTTTCATCGCCGAAAGGATCAAACGTTTCATCCCCCCAATTTGTCATTCTTAAACTGTTGGATCAACTTGTTCGCTTTTTTTCGTCAGTATATTTGGCTACAGTTTTTGTTATTAAGCTCAAAATATTCCTTACAAGTGATTCGTGTCTTCAATATTAATTCGGGACTTTTGTTCTTGCATTCCCAAATTTTATTTCGATAAATTCTATTCGGCATTGTCGTAATTAAACGCGAGTGTCACGTCCTCAATTTGAGTAATTTGGTAAATTGTCTGAGACTGATGATTAAAAACAGATGAAACGAATTTTCGTTAATCGTTTGATTTAAATATGAAACGAAATTGTAATGAGGTTGGAATGAGAATGAGGGATTACTATTTTTAGGGTGGGGACATGACCTTGTGACCCCGACGCCAAGTAATAAATAAGAATTGAGATGGACCACCGAGTTTCACGAGGGCATCAAAAGCTCGTTCAACGCTCGCATTACCACATCCGCTTTAACCTCAAAATGGCCGAGGGTCTCGTACACCCTAGCCGAGAAACTTTTCAACCAGGATCTGTGATTAGACTCATCCTCCCCTCTTCCCAGGCTCACGGAACATTGCCCAAGCTCTGGGGCTCGCCTCACCCCTCGATTCTTCCGCGTACATAAGTCACGTTGAATTCTTTTTTGGCAATTTTTCCTCCTGGATCTTTCTAGTCAAGAAGGCGAACGAAATTGCAATGCAAATGTTGTTAAAAACTTTTATTATCAGAACTCCACTATTTTTTACATTTTACATCTCTAGTGACGGCTCTGTAATTTATTATTATGCAAACCATTCTAAAGTTTGTGTTTCTGCAAAGATCGTATTCTGGTTGAGGCAAAGAAATTGCCCGTATTTTATAAATCCTCGCTTCCCCAAAATAACAACGTTTTTCGCTGGAGAAGTTGTACGTTCTCTTCAATAAAAATTCGACCAATCGAATCATCACACCTCGAGATAAAATATGAAGTGCGTGAATTTTCGTGAAAAAAGAAAATTGGCTCGTCATTGAAAAAATTGAAGGTTCAACGTGGTAAAAATTCTTTCTACTCAGTTGCATTCTGCTCACGATTCGATATCGCGTCAAGGGACAAGTGGACCTTTGTCAAGGTTGTCCCATTGTTACGGTATCCGTAAAACGACAACGTCGACTTATATCGACCCGTATGTACATTGACAGTCAACGAGGAACCCATTTTATGAAACCGTATTCATACGACCAGGCGTATCATCGATTCCGACCGCTTTAAATGTCAATGTCTTCGAAACCGAACGATCAATAATTTTGACATTTTTTCAACATCTTGGAAAGTCACACCTTAGCATTGCGACGAATTTTATCGAAATCATTAAGAAAACTCACACACAGCCACTGTATACATTCAAAACTTTTAGACGAGAAACTTCCCCGCCTCGGGAAAGAAAAGCAACGGTTCGATCAAACTTTTTCGATAATTCCAACACAACCGATGGTCACGAGTCTCGACTGTTACCATTTCTCTCTTTTTTCACAATTTTCAACGTATTGACGGAGTGATGACGCTGTTCCCCGGGGACGACGTGGCATGAGTTGAAAAATAGCGTAACTCCCAGCCTCTGCTCTCTATTGATTTCACAAAAAAAAACCCATGAAAATTTCAATGAGTGGTACGTTAAGAATTACAGTAAAAATAGAACATCAAACATTTTCTATCTCGTTAAATTGCAATAAAAAAAAAGTTTTTACTAACGATTTCTGGAGATTCATCTGTTAATTTGGAATCGAGAATATTTTTATGGAGACGTGAGGCCTCATGACGTCAGGAACATTTCGAATTTTATTCCATAGCCTAGACGCATATTTCCGGAATGTTTAACGATCCTGCATCAGGAGGCTCGTTTTTAAAGGCTCCTCAGATGGCATTTTAATGAAGAATGTTCGTAACGATGCTGCATGCCCAGCGTATATGCCAATCGTAATTAAAGTCGCAAGAAGGTGAATTTAAAAAATAATAATTCCCCTAAAAAATGAAACTTAATGAAATGAAATTGTTTTCTTGGATGTAATCCCGTAGAATTTATTCTCAAGTCCTCGATATTGTCTGCTCCCTTTCATGAAGCAGAACGAGATATCAATCAAAAAGGTTCAAAGTCTCGAAAGGTAATTCTATGCCGGGGAAGCTAAACTCCTAAAATAACACAGGGGCACGGTTCGCCTCGCGTAAACGCCTGCCATTCCCTTGAATCGTGTTTTACATAACGCTGCGAGGGATGGTATTTTCCGTATTACAAAGAGCGTTAATTATACATCGAGCTTCATGAAAATTCGTACGTATAGTCAATCCTCATTACTACGAAACTCATCGGTCATTGAAAGTGCACACCGTGTAATGAATACAATAATAATAAAGAAGAGAATAATGAATTCAATCTGCCGAGTATCCAATTAAATTCTTCAGATCACATGTTGATGATTATTAATCTCTTCGGTACTAACAGTCACATAAATTTCCCGAGAATAATATTTTCTTCACTGAATCAAATTTTGCCCGCCCCTCCGGCCGAAATATTTAGACCGAAACAGCAACGAAATAACGTTAACACTAAATCAAGTTATTAACTGCTCCAACATGACCGCAATGCAGGCGAAACGTATTCGTTTACTCGCTGATAATGGTCCTTAATGGCCCTACCAAACAATTTACATTGGATTGATAGTTGTCAACGATAATGAGACAGTTTCTTTTTTGCCATTTAAAATCTGAATTTACTAGAAAAACTTACGCGAGTGCATTAACTATGAAAATAATAAATGAAAAATATACTTTCCGTTGTATTCCTCGATGTCAACTTCAGTATCATCCCATTGGATCGTTACAATCTCACGCAATTGTGCAATGAAAGAAAGAACCGTGTTTTTATGTGTTTCGATTGCTGACCATCACGAAATATTGGGCTGTAAAGTTATCAGCGATTGATATAAACAGTCGATCGGCTACTGATGGGTCCAGAGGTCACAATGTTTCTACTCAATGTCAGTAAATTATTCGTTATCTCTGTAATCACGTCAATATCTTCTAATCCTTTTGACAACGATCAAAGGACAATGAGATCTATTTAATTTCACGTGTATGCATCGGTTTTTAACCGAAATAGAAAAAGCTGTAGATTAAAGTTTTTTGAGTATCATGCATTCGTGAAAAGACGTTAATAATTGAATGGTAAATTATATTCTTCATTAAGTAATTGCGATAATCCACCAAGCGGGATTTTCCTATCATTTTCGCAATGGATAAGGATTTTTCATAATTTCTGTTGTATCGAATATTCGTTCGTTGCAAAAGTTAATTCGTTGTTTCATATACGTTCGTTGTCAAAGGTCCAAAGTCGATCCGAGCGAGTAAGACTAGGCAGCAACTTTCTAATTAGTTGATGTGCCAAAGTTTCGTTGTTGCGAAAAATAAACAAATCTCGCCATTATCTAGAGTTTATTCGAGATGCAGAGCTTCCTGGAAATATATAGGAGGTCGAGAGGACATGCCACAACTTAATTAATTTACGGAACCGACGAGATTCTCTTTACCAGGAACAAGCCAACGCGACATACAGCCAACGAGACTGTGAAACAACGTCCATTTCACTGTTGGTTAGAAAAAAGTACTTTGCATATTTTAGAACGATGTGTTTGGAGTTCGTAATTGCGATAATGTTGTCCGAAGCGTCCACTCTTTCAAATCACAAAATGCGATTTTTTGTTATTTTATTTTATTCCCATCAGGACAAAAGTTTAAGAAATCCACAACTTGGAAGAGCTTGAGCTGCAAAGCTCTGCATATCATGGTTCGTATACGTATTTTCAAACGTCTGAGCACGAACTTTTGTTCCTGCGGTGTAATATTATCCTTTCACCATTTCCTCATTCATCCTCGTATACGACCACTCTGGAGTTATTCCGGACGCAGTAACTTCCACTCTTCACCAGTTTTTCATGTCCTATTTTACGACGACAACTTTTTCGTACTTTTTCGTATCTGATAAATGTTTCTCACGATATTTCTCGTGCAAGTGCAGAAGTTGACAGGTTTTTCACGTTATTTCTCTAGTTGAAAAACTGTTTCGTCGCACTTTGTCTCGATTCTCTGTTGAGGTGGAGCGAGTCAATAATATTCGGGAAAATTATCTGACACACAGGAAAAGCCATGGCTGCTTTCACGACATTATCCAAAATGTCGTTCTGAATCATGCCACACAAATCTAAGTCGGACTGACGTTCCCATTCGCGCTGTATGACCTGAATAAGCATAGCCACAGATATCAGAGGAGCTTATCCTATCATCCCAGGCCTTAGTCAAACATAATTACCGAAAGACTGTGCGAAATACATTTCCAGTAGCAGCTTAAAATACATCAAAGCTAGTTGTATCGTGATTATCCAATCGGAATCAAAGTTTCCACCATTTGGTTGAAAAAATAAGTTGCTTTGGTGGGTTCATTTGTTACCGATAATGCGGATTACAGAATTATTTTTCCTCGTTAACCCATCGAGTGCGGTCGTTTTGACCCCAAAAATTCTCCCACCGATTGTTTGGCATTCAATGGCAACGAATGTTCTGGCATTTAACTTTCTTTTTCGTCAAAAAATAAATTCAGGGCCATAAAATATGAACAATTTACTACGAAAAATCTCTCTTAAAAAAAAAAAAACAAAAAATGCATTTTTACCAGAACACAGCGATTTGAAAAACGCCTTGAGGTGTGGACTCGAAGGACTCATCCGCCAGAATGAATGAAACCTTTTTCGCTTTTTCCCCGGCTATCTCAACAGGCTTTCAATAGAAAGAAAAGCAACAGCAGCAATTAANCAACGAATGTTCTGGCATTTAACTTTCTTTTTCGTCAAAAAATAAATTCAGGGCCATAAAATATGAACAATTTACTACGAAAAATCTCTCTTAAAAAAAAAAAAACAAAAAATGCATTTTTACCAGAACACAGCGATTTGAAAAACGCCTTGAGGTGTGGACTCGAAGGGCTCATCCGCCAGAACGAATGAAACCTTTTTCGCTTTTTCCTCGGCTATCTCAACAGGCTTTCAATAGAAAGAAAAGCAACAGCAGCAATTAAAACCAGATGTTGTAAAATGGTGAACAAAGCTTCAGTCTAGAGAAAAGCAAATTAAGTTCCCCTGCTAGCCCTTCATAGAAAATGTAGCATTGAATTTGTGCGTGTGATTTGGATGTTGCAGCATTGTTTCGCGATATCGTATAGAAGAGAAAATCAGCGTCAGTACGAGCTGAAAGCAGCCACTGAGTCAGACTGCAAAACGTGGATCGAGGCCATCCGAGAAGCCAGGTAAAATAAATATTTTGAATACATTCGTATCCTTCAATTTTTATTTTCCTCTCGCAATGACAACAACAACAACAACAACAGATAAACAAAGACTTCTTTTTCTATAGATACATATCGAGGAAGTACAAAAAAGACACAATACGACTGAACTTATATTTTTAGCCCAACAGGCGGATGTAAAACCTTGAAAACGTTTTACCGCTGGCAAGAGTATAAGCAGGATATGCTACAAAGGAAAAGTGAATTCCATGGAAAGTATTTCAATGCGTTCGATAAGGAAATGCGTTTAGAAAGAAATGAGAAGGATTTTTCGTAGATTTGAAAAATATTCGTGTCTTGTGTGTTGTCCGGATCAGGTTCCCGCGAGCAGAATTTTCGCCGCTCACTTTTTATTGATCTCAGAATTTCCGGTTGCACCCAACCTTGATGTTTTAAAAGCTTCGATCCTCCATGTCCTGAGAAACGACGTCGTTGCAACGAGAAAAAAAAACGAAATATTGGAAGGATTTCTATATAATAAGGACGAATGTAGAAGCAACGATTCCATGAAGCCTCTTATGCTTTTCCGATATTTTCCGAATACATTTTCCCTCGGGTTTGACCCTGCGAGAATTTTTGTTATTCAGCATACCACAAGAAAAAGAAAGACTGCGAATTTAATTTTGTCTTCTCACTGGTAAACACGTCGCAACCCCCAAATATTTCGACCCACAGAAAAGAAACAAGAATGTTTTTACCTTCCAATGTCCTCGAAGGAATGAAAAGTGATTAACTTAGCTGACTCGTGTATATGATCGAACGGCACGAAATTTGTCAAATTCACTAAATTTCCAAGTGGAATATATTTCAGGAAACACATATCTGCATTGGAGAGGGGGGAGGGGATACCGCCGCAGGCTTAACTCGAGGGTGACGTTACAATCTCGAGGGAAAAAGTGACAAATCGTGTTCCGGGCAGGAAAAAAAATAAAATTCTCGCATAGGAAAAATGTTCGACATGATAAAAAATAAATAAAATGGGATACAGAGGGGTAGTGTCGCGGGGTCGCACGTGGCAATGATACTGGTGAACAAAATTATAACAGCAAAGACTTATCGTACGCAAAGCGGAGGGAGTTAAAAATGCCTGTCAAAAGTCGTGATGATCCTTCAGCCATTCTGTCATTATGTGAAGGAGAAAATTCGTGGGAGGGTGAAAGTGTCGTCGTGGATGAGCGTTGAATGACTGAGCTTCAGCGAAATGTTGCGACGAATGAAAGAATTTCACAAAACGTCCAACAGTTGGAGAAAGCAGGACTAAAAAAACAAACGGTACTGGCGACACTTGAAAAGAAAACAAAAGAGTGGACGAGTCGAAATTTGTATAAAAATGCGTCCAAGGAATACAAGTGTCGAAATTCGCTACGACGTCAAGGACGCAAAGTAGCAAATTTCTGGCACTTTAGAACGTTTCTATATATTTTGTGGTCTCGGGGGTGACATGGGGTAGAAGAATATGGAAGAGGGAGTAAATAGGGGTCGCGAAAAATTCCCGGGAGCGCGTATAACGATGCTGCAGCTCGGTGAAGATGAGAACTTATGAAGCTTAATCCAAGCGTAATACGATCTCGAGTAAAATGAAGAGAACTCGACGTCATCTGCCGTGAAGAAAGAGCGGGGAACAGGGAAAGGCGACACAAAGATTTTCGACAAAAAATCGAATTTTTGAGTCTGTACAGTGTCCCATTTTGTTACGCAATGTTTTTCATCAATGACAAAGTAAAAATAACGAAGTAAACTCGGTTGGATGAAGCTCTCGCGAAAAGTAATAATTTCGATGATTACTGTGATCGTTTATTTCATTATGTAAAAACAAAGGAACCGAATTATTTATCAAGTTTGATTTTTTCTTTTTTTTTTGCTTATTTCGAATTTCTACAATTTTGACTAGATCAGGACTGACTTTCTCCTATCGCAGTGTTGTTGAACATTGTTTTCTCGATGGCGTGTAGGCGCGCAGCAGGCAGGAGCGGCATCTAAATATTTAATGAGATCCGCTGAAATATCGTGCTATTTTCGGTCCACATGAATGTTTTCGTTCGTACCTATCTCTTGCTATACTATTCTTTGTGCCTCAACAAGACCCTCCATGTGTAGTCGTTGATAAACGCAAGTCATTTTGTCCCTATTCGAGCAACTCGAGACCCTGACTCTTTTCGATTTGTTTCCATTGTTTTTTGCTCTTTTTCACCCCATCGTATACTTATTACGAAAGTGGCCATTCCATTACCCCGATTTTTGCAGGGAAATTTATGGTTGAGTGGTCGCCATTGATGGGCGACAGTTCAGACGCTTTCGATGAACGTGATGGACCATTTAATCAGTAGAATAATTAAGAAAATCATTATCACGACGAATCTCAAGTTTACAAAAGTTTTGTCCCTTTTTTTTGTATCAATACCTGGAAAATAATTAGTTCATGAAATTTGAGAAAATGGGAATCAGGTCGAGTTCACATGGAACGTTTCCCTTTGTGTACATAACGTTAATATATATGTACTCGTGTGCCCCAAAGTGCCTCCATTCCCGTATGCCTATTTAATGACCCTGACAAATTGCCTCGTTCCATACATGCCAACAATACGGTGGATCATCAAAGGTCAAGAGATACTCTTTTATGACATTATCAACTAGTTAATTACAACAAAACTATTCCACTTATTAATCTTTTATATGTTAGGCTACTGAAAAATTAATGCAGGGGAATTCTTCAAGAATTTATCATTAAATGGTTTACGTCGTTGGTCCGTGGATTTGCGACGGTACCCTGCAGTTAACGAGGTCGGTACTTGGTTAGGTGACCGTTTACGCAGCCCTAGAGACAGTTTTATTTCAGTTTGCAAAATAATTCGCGGAAACTGGCCTCCCGGTGATCCGGAATTTTGTATTAAAAGTAAAATTCATTTCTCAATTTATTTGACATTCAAATTCGATTTTTTCTTTAATTTCAGGCAATTTTTAGTTTCGCCTGCATCGGGTGTTGTCCGTGTATATAGTTCACGAGACTTGATTTCCCAGCGGAATAATTTGTCACCAAATTGTGTATTCCGTTTTATGATGGTCAGAAAATATCGCAGTCATGAATATACAGGAATTTTGAATAATGAAACGAGATTTAGGTTTGTGCACGATGCAACACGAACGTTTCGGCATACATCAATCAACCGCAGCAGCCAATAACGAATGATGTTTTGCTTCAAGGTCCAAAGTTGCCGAAATAACAACAAACGCATTTCGTTTTATCGGTGTTTTTATTTTCTTTCCACAGTTTCAACAAACTGATGCTTCAGAAGGAAGAACTCGAGCAGAAACATCTTCACCTGTTGCAGATCGTTGAGAGCGAAAAAACTGCGAAATGGCAATATACGCAGCAGTGCGAGGATCTTGCTTCCGAAATAAAGAAATTACGTGCCGAGGTTTGTATCTAACATCTCTTGACAAAGTCATCCGCAAAGCTCGATTAATCGAAGGAGCAAATACCGTGAACGTATCCCACAAGTATTCCCTCCCGGATCGATCCAGCCGTGCGGAACTAACCAGCAACCATGTTCCTGGAGTCTGCTTGAGACAGAATTGATGTTAAAAAAAAAACCACAAACGTAAAGCTTTCTAAATTTCCTCTAATTGTTCGGAGCAGATAATTAAAAAAAAGAGTGTAACCGAAGGGCATTGCGAGAAATTCCGAAGCAACTCGTGTCGTGGTTGCTTTTTGGTGTCAAGGCAACTTTGGCCAAACTTTTAGACGCGCGGTTGCGTTTCGATTCTCCATGCTTTTCGCTACATCATTAAAACCTCGAAGCGACCGTACGTCGAGGTTTACCAATGGGCGGTTTGGGCTTGCTTTTCGCTGTCATTTCGGAGTTTTCGATGGGAGGAAAACGATTTGTAACTCGAATGCTACAGTCGCTGCCATTTATCAGGGTCACTAAATTTCCGCGTAATTATTGCACGGTTCCCTTTACAATTTTCGAACAATCGCTGTTCCTTTTTTTCATCTGACAATCCCAGGCGCGACCGACGTCCTGTAACAATAATTCCCATCCCTACAAAGCATATCTCCTGCGATAATCTTATAATGGTAACAATAAACCATTTTGGTACAGACGTTGTGCAATCGTTGCGGCATTTCTGTCTGATTATCTCGCAAAGTTACTGTTCTACACAGAACAAGAGAAATATGACACAGCGTACAAAATTGAGCCATTCCTGACTAAGAGACAAGAGCGAGATGGGACGAGAAACAGAGTGAACTCTTCAACTTGTCACGGTCGTGGATGGGGAATAACTGGGCGGAGGGAGGACCGTCTATTCACTCCGACCTGTTGCCTAATATGCTATATTCATGTTCTCAGCACATACATACATACAATATCATATTATTCAAAAGTTCTGACCATTGTTAACTCTGATTCGTTCCATTTATTCGTTATTTTATTTATTTGGTGAATTAATCGTTAAATTCAAACTTCGAGTGCCTTGTCCACCGCTGCCCTATAAGCGCGTCTTGGGTCAATCTGACCCAAAGCGTTTTTCAAATCGTATCGATTTGTATCGAAACATTCGTTGCCATCACATGGCAATTTTATTACATCTTCTGCGCTGTACAAATGACCCCTTAATACAATATTGTTATTTTTGTAATATGATTACATGTTTTGCGTCAGTTGTGCGCAATGAAAAGAGATCTGCGGCCCAGTACCGTTGCGTTTTCGTCGCACACGAGCGAACGAGGCTTATTGCAGAGAACAATGTCGCAGACGGTGCCAGGATCAATGGCTTTTTCTAGCAACTATGGAATGCCCGGTGGCCCTGCAGGCTCAAATTTACAAGGTCACGCCAACATCAGCGGTTTTCGCGGCATTGCCGAAGGCTCCAACGACATGGAAAAAATTAAAAAGGTTCAGAGCTTCTTTCGTGGGTGGCTCTGTCGACGCAGGTGGAAACAGATCGTTGAACAATATATCAAGAGCCCTCATGCTGAGAGCATGAGGAAAAGAAACAGGTGGGACTTTTTCTTGTATTTATCGACTTGTTTTATTTTCTTATTCACCATCTTTCTTTATTTTACCATGGAAATTAACGGTTTATTGAATTATTTAAAAATATTCATTTCATCGTTTTTCTTTCGACCTCCTGCTCCGATTTTATCAAACATAATCAGAAACTCTATGTTTATGTGGAACCCGAGTTTCTCGTGCTGTTCACTGTTATCGAGACGGACAGGAGCAAAGTTATTCTTGCACGAAGTAAACACGAACTGCTTGATCGTCAGAACGTCGACATCAGAGTCGGAGTAGAAATTTCGCTGCAAATGGCTGCGTTGAGTTGTTCCATTGAATTAATTGTCATTAATTTATTTATTTAATTCAGTATTATTCTTTATTTTCTCGAATATTGATCTGTGGGAAAAAATTCATTGATCACACCAGAATGACAATGATTTTCTCATCCGAACGCACGATATGACACGAAAATTTCAAAATACTCTTGATGAAGTACTTTATAAATAACTTATTCGAATTTTCAATACGAAAGCATCGACATCAATGAAAATAAATCACAACGACCATTGCTTGGGTTGTTAATGGGAAAAATATTTCAAAAATCGTATTTCGGTGGTTTGCAGTTTGGTTTTCCAAATGGTCGAAGCCGAAGAAGAATATACCGAGCAGCTGGAGGTTTTGGTCAGCTGTTTCTTGAGGCCATTTAAAATGGCTGCCAGTTCGAAAAAGCCACCGTGCAATCACGAGGACGTAAATAGCATATTTTTGAATAGCGAGACTGTCCTGTTCCTCCATCAAATTTTCCTCAAGGGTCTCACGTCTCGCATGGAAAGTTGGCCAACTCTCGTCCTTGGTGAGTGCAGAATAAAACACATTTTTTTTCTTCTTTTCATGGTCAGCAGACCAACGGGAAAATGTGTTCAAGGTGAATTTCTATTTTCGAACGATCGTTAATAATGTCACTTATCAAAACGGAGCGTCCGAACTCCCGCCTAACTAGGACGACAGTTTATATGTCTTATTGGATATCGCTTCCACACATTTCAGTCTGAATATACATTCCACACATTCATAGCCACTCCTTGGAAACAACAATTCGCTAACAAAATTCCAAAAACCGAATTTCAGCTGAAAATTTTGAAAACGAACAATTCCATTTTTCTATCGAAACTGATGGTCGAATTAATAAATGAAAGATTTCGTGAATCGAATTACATTTCCAACTTGTCAATTTCAAATTTTATCGATGAAACGTTTGTCGGATACTTGTCTATTGGGAAGTTGACCTTTTTGTTTAAACACAAAATATCAATTTTTCGAAGCTCAAAAATTTGAACAGATTCAAGTTGCATTTTTTGTTTTTCATTCGTAACGATTTATCGTCACAGGTGACCTCTTCGACATGCTGCTTCCGATGCTTTCGATCTATCAGGAATATGTGCGCAATCATCATTACAGCTTGCAAGTTTTGACTGAGTGCAAACAATCTTCGCAGTCGTTCTGTGCTCTCTTGAATCGACTGGAAAAAAAGACTGCCTGTCATGGACGATCCCTCGAGGATTTCCTCACTTTCCCAATGAATCAGGTAAATAAGAAGCAAAAAATCAATTCAATCGCCGAGTCAATTATTCTTTGAATAATTCCCATCGGTTTATTATCAAACTTTTGCCTGTACATTTGTGTGAATTTTGACCATTGGCTTTGCATTCTTCTGGTTCGAATGAAAAATCATTTTTGATTCGTCGAACATTTTGGAGAAAAACGGAAAGGACGATTCCAGTGAGAAATACAAGTTTTTCATGAAACTGCCGATGAGAATTCTCTTTTGCGTGCAGGCCAAGGAGCCAAAAAACAGTCATTAGATAAAATTTGCATAATTAAATTATTTGCACTAGAGCATAAGATTTTTTCCATCATTGTGATATTATTGTCCATCCGGAAATTCCGGACAGACGATCAAATTTTGATTTTAACTTCTTCGTCTTTTGGGTGGAAGGCTTGAGAGTAATTTTTGGCAAAGCCTGTACACGTAGAGTTTCTCTTCTTCCGGGCATGTGCGGAAGAGGATGGAGAAGGGAATCTGAAGCACAGTTTCGCAAGAAAACTCGTGAATAATTCAAACGCTCGTGAAAAAACTATTCGAGACATGCTTTAAGGTCTTCCTCGAATAGTTTTTATGTTTGGCCTTTTTAACGTTAGCCAAGAAAAATAAAAATACACCCTCTTTATCGGATCGTCGCAGTCAGGCGCATGTCTTTAATAAAGACCGAGTGATAAAGAGGATCGTGCAAATCCGTGAAGGAAAAACTCCTTTTCCGAGAATAAAAAATCCAGTGGAAAAAGCCTTTTGCACTTGGAATTTTATTTTCGTCTAAAAAAAAACGTCTTTAATCTTTCTCAACCTTCCTACTGCACGTTGCAAAGCAATGATCATTTCCAACTTTTTTCTTATTATGGTCGACATGGCTTTCAGGTCCCAAGATACATAATAACTTTGCACGAAGTGCTTGCTCATACTCCTCACGATCACGTGGAACGAAAAAGCTTGCAAAATGCAAGACAGCAATTGGAAGATTTGTCACGCCAGATCCACGACGAGGTAACAATGACAATCATCTTTTTATTTTCTATACCTCAACCCCCAAAAATCCTGTAGCGTTTACTTTGATTTTCAATTTTCCATCGTATGGAAATTCATTCGATTTACCTAAGTTTACATTTGATAAAATTGATAATTCTGTTCCACAGGTAAGCGAGACTGAAAATTTGAGAAAAAATCTGGCAGTCGAGCGTATGATCGTCGAAGGATGCGACATCATTTTGGACGTCAATCAAGTTTTCGTAAGACAGGGTGAGTCGAATTCGCAAATAAAAAGCAAACTGGACTTTTATTTCTAGTTTTAAATGTTTAATTGAAAAACTATAAAAAGGCGTAAAAATCAGAAGACATGAAATTTTTTAAGAACGTTTCGTCAAATGAGCAGAAAAGCGAGTTTTCGTCGGGAGATTTGGTAATCGCAGATTCCTTCAATTTGACAGTTTCAAGCCTCTTGAGTTTTTTCCTCGTATGCACCAGTAAACGATGAAAATATCTGGTTTATCGACCACCAAAAAGTCTCGAATCGGCGACAGTCGGTAAGAAGCAATCATGAAAGCTGTTGGTAGTTTCAACCCCTGACGAAATGTCAACCCCCTGTGAAACTAGCGAACGCAGGCGCCCTGACCCTTGGGGCTCTCGAGAATCGATGCCGCCCTCACACAATGCGAACCTATAGATTTCGTTAAATAGTCCTGATTCTGCGCAATAGACGACAGGGACGTATCCATCAACCCTTAAAAACTTTGTCGTCTCAATGTGTGAGCCCTTTCCATTTTCGTTTTATATATTTTTTTATTTTTTTGTATTTTTTTTCCAATTATTTTACTGTTGGGAAAATATTGTTAGGTTCTAGCGAGCGAAAAAAATTCCCCGATGAATTTGTGCCCCTAGTTTTGAATATTTCGAAAATTCAATCTTGATGGAGAATTTGAATTAATCTGGTTTATTCATTTTTTACGTTACGACAAGACAGATTCGAAGATAACTACATATTTTCGTAAATTTGTTTGCTTGACCGGGTTCGAAATCTTTCTACCCGTTGATTTATTTGTTAAGTTTTATTTTTTTTTATAAATTCTTTGATATTCTTGTTTTTTTACGAAATTCTTATCAAAATCGAGTAAACGAATTTTTCCTTTTGAACAAGAAATAGTTCACAAAGTCCAAGAGTTGTTTTCCCAGAGTAGCGATGATTTTTTATGGTTAGAAATATTTTTTTCCAGCTATGACATGGAGAAAAATGAATAGAAGTCGAAAAATGGAGATATTGAAAATTGTTTTCCGGGGATGGATTTATTTTTTATCCCCTAAAAGTTCGTACGACTATGGGAAGGGGGTTGAGAAAGCCCGCGCAAGCTCGTCCTTGAGACTTTACTGATCCGCGTGTTTTACCACATGGTTGGCGTGAGTTTTTTCCTCGTCACTCGAAATTGTATCGTCAGTTAGTCAGCAACGCCTTTCGCTGAAACTCGCACATTCACCCCGCTGCCTTTGAAATAAAGACGAAAGACCGTGATCACACTTTTTTTGAGTAATTTTTAACTACATTTTTCTTCGTCATCGATTTATGTTTGTTTTGTTCGAACCACGAGTGTTGTTGCCGCAAAGGAACGGCCAGTGAGCGAGTACGATGAAGGGGTGGCAATGGTGACGTTAAAAAACACTTTCTCCCTGAGATGAAAGTCAACATCTTGGGGGTTGGTGGTCGGAGTGTTCACGCAGTTGCCATTTTGTTGTAAATTCGGTGATTCCTCAAATATATTCGCACGTGATGCGAAAATTAACGTTGAAAAATATTTCGAGAACAAAATTAATGGCGCACTTCGTGGAAGCAAAAGGGAATCTATTGTTTTTCCAAAAGGGACCAAACCATGAGGCGTGACGTTTGAAGGGACCAAGAATAAATGACATCGTCGAAGGAAACAAAAATATAATTTTTAGTGGAGTCGTTACGAATCCATTTTCGAAAAGATTGAAAATTTCCCAACTCCATTTCTCACAATATCAAAAAGTGTGGAAACTCAAAGCAATCTTTCAAGGCTCGACCCACAGGTGCTGTTATTACGGAGACCATTTCGAGAAACTGGAATTTCAAGTTTGACAGAAAAAAGAAATCTGTAACAGAATTTTTAAAAATCTACGAAAAACACAAATTCGTGAATAATCAAAACAATGCCGTTTGCAAGTGGGTGACCTATCTAGAAAATCCGTTGTTGGGTCCATTCGCAATCTACGTACGTATCACTACGAATATTGAAAAAAAATTAAGTAAATTTTAATAGCCAAGAAGAGAATTTCGTCGATACTGAATTCAGCTGTAGCTCATAATTCTTCATCTCCCCAAAATATTTTTCACATGATTTTAAAGTTCGTCTGACCAGAAACTGGCAGTGACTACTGCTACTTTGATTCCATCGTGTGTTTGCCATTCGATGCTTCGTATTCGTCTTTTCCAAACATTTGATTCTTTCTCGTGAATAGCTGAGAGTCATACGTCAGCTTGATAAATTGCGCAACCAATATTAACGGAATTGAAATGCAATCGATATAAATAGACATGGCAATAAATGATCAAACGAAAAATGTTAATTTCCGATGCTTTTCTACAGGCACTCTAATTCAAATTTTGGACAAACCTCGAGGAGTACGGAGCAGATTGAGCGCAACGTTTGGTGGGAAAGGAGCCGGTGATAAGGAAGCTCTTAGGCAGTGTTTTCTCTTTTCAAATCATCTGATACTTTGCACACGACAATCGGACGATGACGGCCGTCTCAATCTTATTCCTAACATTGGAAAAATTCCTCTCTGCGATGCTGTGCTCATAGAGGATCCGAGTGAACAGAGTATCGCTGATGATGATGGTTATTATTATTTTGCAATTATCAACCCAACATATTGGTTCTTTAGATCAAAACTTTCGAGCATTTCATTTTTTTGTTCGTTAATCGCACATCAAATAATTTATAGAATTGTCAGTTTGCTCGATTTCGAGCGGAATTAGCGAGAGCAGTGGCAGCGGCAGCGGAAGTGCAACTTCATCCTTGCAAAATCGTGACTTCAAAATTGCATTCGACGTGAAATCTGGCGGACCTCCGGTGTCCCTACATTTTGTGGCACCCACGATGCAGGCAAGCAATCCTCATTCCTCGTTTCATTAAAACAAAAGCAAACGAAACATTTTCCTGTTTGAAACGAAAACTCTTTCATTTTCAATCGTTTGCACATTTATTTGCGTGTTTCTTCATTTTTTTTCGTCAGAAACGAAAATAAAAATTAAAAAATAATTTTCATTGTCGCAATCGGGAAATATTTTCCGCTGGAGAAAATCTCGAGGTTATTTTGTTCGTAAATTTGTGTTTCTGTGAATTCAGGAAAAAGCTGCGTGGATCAGTGACATAAGCCAGTGTTTGGACAACGTGCATTTCAATGATTTTCTGCATGGCTCGTTGTCAGACACGAGCTCGGTGACGATGCCGCAATCGGTCAGAAACGATCCGAAGCTTTTCAAGGACGACGTCGACATTCGATTCAGCCGAACGTTAAACTCTTGCAAACTACCGCAAATCCGCTACGCGACCCCAGAGCGTTTGCTCCAGAGACTAACCGATTTACGATTTTTGAGTATCGACTTTCTCAACACGTTTTTACTCACCTATCGTGTATTTACTGACGGTGTCACGGTTCTTGAGGCGCTCAAAAAAGTATTCTACGATGCTGAACCTCCGGATTCCCAAATGCCTAGTGGCTCGCTCGTGTAAGTTCAAATTTCTTCGAGTTTTCCATTATAAATGACGATTTGTAAAAATAAGTTTAATTAATTAACTCCATTAATTAATTAATCAACATTGCAGATCACTGGATGTTCTCGGGGGTACGAGCGGAGAATCTCATCATCAGATTGACGAGAGAAGACGCAGCAGCTCCTCGCCAAGAAGAACAAGCGGCGCGAGTTCCGTTTCAGGTAAAAATGAGAAAATTTATTTTCCATTAATTTTCAATCTGAATCAATACTCGAACAAAACGAACAATTTTTTGGGCATTTCCTGCTATGTGTAGGGTACGGATCGGAAGTGAGTGAGCGTGAGCCACGCGGTCACAGTTATTATGAAACAAACAGTTCGAATCAAGCGGCTAATTCCAAGGGTCATTGGCGATCAGGTTATCGTAAATGTGAGCAAAAAATAAATACCAAATATTGCGTTTTCATGTTTAAAATATTTATTGATTAATAAATTAATTAAATATTCACAAAGTTAACGAACTGAAATTTTTGGAATTGAAACTGTGATTTTTCTTGTCACTCTATAAAACAGTGGAAGAGGAACAACAATTGGGGTTGATATCGGAAGTTCCACCGATAATAAAACGCAGCCCAACCCTCCAGTTGCCTGGTTCAGGAGCTGGAAAGCAATCGCCAAAAAGTCCACGAAAAGTCAGCATCCGCGATGACAGTTCAGAGGAGGATGGTTGCCATTTAACGATACCCAAGGTCATTGCTGGTTCATCCAGTTCAGAGACCTTAACAGGTAATTTTTATCAGTCGTAAATATTGCACGAGGAATTTTTCGTCGTCGTTGTATCGTTTTCATCGTGTCCCATCTCCCCCTGGATCTTAAAACGCCGTTATTTTTCTAGACATGGCAGCAACGAGCGCACCATCTTCGCCGAGTAATCTGAGTTCCGTTACCCTCGTTGGTTCCACCGGCTCAGGGTCTGGTTCCGATCCCAGTCCTCAGGACGTTGCTGGAAGTTATTCTCGTACAGTTTCTGAAGAAACAGATACACCCATCGCCACTGAAGATCACCCCAAGGACGGTTTGTAGAATTTTGACAAATCTCTCGAGGCTTTAGAACTTTTAGTTAAACTTTTACAACCATTTTTCATTTTTTTCTCCGCGTACAAAAGTTCCATCAAAATTTATCTCGACGTTCGATCAATTAACGGCCACGTCCGCGATAGAGGCAAAGCAACAAGTTTCCACAGCCTGCAACCTTTATCGGAGCGACTGGAACTTGCATGGAAAATGTCACGAAGAGAAATGCTTCTAAAAGTTCATTTCAAGATCGCTCGTGACTAAGAATCTAAAGCTTTTTTTTTCTGCAACGTATTGGCCTTCAACTTCAACTCATTGTATATTTTTGTCACAGTGTGCCACGAGCTACACGAGTTTGCGAGTTTTATCTGGTGGCAAGCCCCGGAAAAGTTCGTTTTTTCGTTTCTTGAAATTTGGAATATTTATCAGTCACGTTATTCGATTTTGTGTGCAGAAGTACAATTCACGTACGACGATCCAATGCCACCGGCATCTCCAAAATCAGCAAAATCGAGCCCGCGACTGAGGTCGAATATTCGTTCACCACGTACGAAACGTCTCGACTCTGATCGTGACGACCAGGCCTGGACCGATGAAGAGAATTTGCCTTCTTCTGGAGATGTTTATCATTGTCATCATCACCACCATCATCATCACCATCAACACGGACATCACGGCGAACACAGGGCGTCAACCGCTTCGGCTCCGCCAACATCCATGAGAACTGGATCGATCACCACTCCCACTGGAGTAACTTTAACCTCTTATTTATATTTTCTCATGCTTCGATTCACGAGCTTCCTACTCTCTATATCCCGCGCAGTAACGTTTAAAGAGAGTGAAACATTTTCTTCCTTTTCACAAAGTAAAAATATCGCTGTACTGGAATTTTGCAATATTTCGAAGGATAAAAAGGGAGAAATCCAATACAAGGAACGCTTCGACGAGACACGCACTTTAAAGATTATTGGTTGATCAAGAATTTTGACTAATTTCCTTTTTTTTGTTTAACTGCGATCGAAATATTTTCTATTTTTAAAAAGATTTTGTGTTTTTTCTATTGGAAAGGAAGAAATTCAATATAATGAACGCCTCGGCCAAACACGTACTTTGAATACAATTCGTTGATCGAGAATTTGGCCTAATGTTTTTTTTCAATACGATTGAATGATATTTTCTATTTTTTTTAACGATTTTGTCGTTTTCCTATTGCAGAGCCACTGGATGGGCAGAAGATCGATTCAAGAGGGTGACATTGGTTGTGGAAAACCATCTTGCTGCTATCAATACGACATTCCTCAGGTTTCCAGCAAGGCGGGCGTCGTAATCACAAGTTCTCGACAGAGTCATCGAAGGTTCGTTAACAAAACGTTTGTTCGCATCCTGCAGTATTTTTGAATTGCCTCGAAAGAAGGCCCTTGGTGAAACTTTGACCGAAATTAATTCGCAGAATGGAAACGAATTTGTCATTGCCAATATGAAGATTTGTAACGACAAAAAATATTGGTCACTAAAAAGGTGTCAAGCTCACCAGACAGTCAGATGACTTTCTTTTTCGATTCCACGTGCCGTTTCATGTTTCTTTTTATTTTCCTGCATCCCAGTTTTTTTTTTTACATATAAACAAAAACAACAGGATATGAAATTTTCGTAAAGGTTGTTTCGGTATTTTCTGAGTTGTGGAGAAAATGGAGCTTTTACAAAATGTCAGTTTTGTTCACTACTTCATCGGTTACGAATTTTGTCCCTGGATTTTTCGCTATTTATATAAAATTCAACTTTGTATAGTACTTTTCGAATAATCCATGTTTTTCTTCACTTCGTGAAACGCATTTTTCTTCTTGTTCCGTCTGATAGAAAAATAGTCGAGTGAGGAAAATTTTGTGATCGGACAACAAACGAATAATCATGAAGATTGATAAAAAAAATTGTGTACTCTACTATTTTTCCGAATTTTAATACGAATTTTCTTTTGGATGTGTCATTCAGCAAATTTATACGTTTCGCAAACTGTTGATTCTATTCTGTAAATATGAGATTGTGTTTGTTCTATAATCCTCTCGAGTTGATAAAAATGCGGAATTCCTCGTTCACTTTTATCGCTCGTTTATTTTTTGGCAAATGTTCAAGTCTCTAAAAAAAGGAGACAACTCTCGAACGTTCTCCTCTCGATTCAATGGATTTTTATGTGTTGTTTTGCGTCGTACGGTAGCATTGGACCCGAACGAATCTGGTGAGTAGGTGCTGTCATTACGAGAAATGATAACGCCCTGCCCTTTTAGAGCGTAGAATCCCAAAAAGGACAAAATCTCAGTTTTTGTTTTCGTTCTCTCATTTTTCAGCCCAAATTTAATTTACCAAAGATTTTTAGGTAGCTGGCACGTATATCTTGTGCATACGACTGCGCTTTGCATGAACCTGTCATTGAACCATAACTTTCGTGATTAATTTGAATATTTGAAAACTGGATGAAAAAAGAAATTACAACCTTTTCTAAGCATCTTAGAACTTAGGTCCAGTGAGCTTGCACGCTTGGAAATTAAATTGTGAACGTATTCCTTTTTGCAATATTAAGAACAAAAAAAAACACTGAAAAATAATAGTTTTGAGTTATTTTTAAAAGTACAAACAATATCTAATTTTATGATGAAAAAAAAAACATCTATAAAAATGCACTCGTCTTAATATGTTACAAGTAGAGTAAGCACTCGTAGTATTGTGGGCGGCTGACGGTGGTGTAAAGGTCCAAATGAGGGCAAAGGCAAAAGAGACTGTCAAGGAATTTTTTCCCCTTGAACAATCAAGCCATTGAGACGAAAAAAGAAATAAACTTTTTTTTTCTCTTAATCGTGATGGTTAATTAGGAGCAGTACGTCGACCGCAGCCGCTGCGTTCGCGATCGCGACTTCCGCTTCGAGCAATCCACCCGATAAGGTATCATCACGCCAGGCCGATGAAAACAATCGTAGTGGCTCCTGTCGCGATCGAAACAAACGGAAAGAATCGGTGATGTCGACCGCGGCCACTATGCGTGTGTTGAATGTACTCAGGCACTGGGTTTCGAAACACGCTCAAGATTTTGAGCTCAATCATCAGCTCAGGAACTTGACCGTCGAATTTTTGGAAGATATCGTTGGAAGTCCTAACCTTATACCTGCCGAGCATAAAGCTGCAAGCCAACTATTGAGATTGATCAGCAAAGAGGAACCTGAGAACAGCAAAGTCGATTTACACAAACTTCTTGCTCCACCAGCTGTTAGTTATTTTTTCATTTATTCGTAAATTAAAATTAGTTTATTCAATTAGAATCAAGGATTAACGAAATATTATGTATTGCAATCCAGACACAAAGCAAGGAGAGCATCGAAACATTGTCAGCTTTGGAAATTGCCGAACAAATGACATATTTGGATCACAAAATCTTCATCACTATTACCAGCGAGTAAGTAACGCAATTGTTTGTGAGTTTCACGTGTTATATTTACAGTTCCATGAAGGCATGAAAAAAACACAGTTCCAACACAAACTAAATGGATAAAATCGAATTGAATGAAATTTTGAATTTTTTGAGTTTTTATTTTTATTATGCAAATTTTTGCAGAGAATTCCTAGGCCAAGCGTGGATGAAAACTGACAAAGCAACACGAGCTCCGCACATTATTCTCATGACGAAAAGATTCAACGAAGTTTCCCAATTGGTTGTTTCCGAAATTGTACGGAGATCGAATATTTCCGCTCGGGTTGCTGCGATCGAAAAATGGGCTGCTGTCGCTGATATTTGTCGGGTTTTACACAACTATAACGGAGTCCTTCAAATTTGTGCGGCTTTTACCAACAGCAGTGTTTATCGACTTAAGAAAACGTGGGAAAAGGTTTCCAAAACCGTGAGTTCAACATTTTTCAGAATCTTTTAGAGCCTTTCATACATTTTTGTTCCTTTATCCGTCTCTCCGACTTTGAATTTTCGTGGAGATCGTGAAAAAACGATACTTTCTCGCTAATTTCCAAGTCAAAGTCTTCTTAGCAATACGTTTCGTTTTTCCGACAAAAAGACGCCGTTTTGCTCAATCAAAGCTCCGCATCGATCGCGCAGTTTTATTCTGAAACTGAAAATACAATTTTCTATGTTTTTCCAGAATAAACAAATAATCGAGAGACTCCAAAACGTTGTGTCCTCCGACGGTCGGTTTCGCAATCTCAGGGACGCTTTGCATCGTTGCGATCCACCGTGTATACCGTACCTTGGTCTCTATCTGACCGATTTGTCCTTCATTGAGGAGGGCACGCCAAATTTTACGGACGATGGTCTTTTGAATTTTTCGAAAATGAGAATGGTGATTTTTTTCACAATTTCAAACTTTCCCATCATTTCTATGTACAGAAATATTTTTCAGAACATATTTCTGTGCTTGAAAAATGAAGCAGATTTTTAAAATCATTTAGCAACGAAGTTACGAGTTCGAAAATACTTTTTTTTTCAGATTGCTCACGTGATTCGAGAAATCCGTCACTTCCAACAGACTCCGTACAAGATCGATTTGATCCCAAAAGTGTCGAATTATCTTTTGGACCCGACACTTTTGTTGGAAGAGGACGATCTCTATCGAATGTCTTTGGAGATCGAGCCGAGGACATCGAGGCTGAGTAGCTCGACGTTGATCGGTCTTCCACCATCTATCGGCCAGGCATCGCTGAAGAGGGACAATTGAAGTTAAAGTTTCAAAGATTCGTGAGTAAATAACCTTCACAAAGAAAAAAACTGAAAGAAAACTATGCAAAAGAGAGCAGAAGGGAAAAAATGTCGAAATCTTTTCGTGCACATCTTTCCAGCATCTTAGAATTCGGTCAAGTCTCTTCCCCTCCGTTTCCCTTCTTTGGGCTCACAGATTCAGCGATTCTTAAATCGTAAATATTGCTAGGCTACGTTTTTATTTGAATTAGCATTAATTAGCACATAGTAATTAACATAATGTAGTCTTTGCTGGTCCATTGACGTGTGTAATTATTTTTCTATCAAATGTGATCGTGTACGAATTTTCTTTCCGAAGTGTATCGATATGAAAATCCAACTTTTGGACGAAGATCAATTTATGCTTTTTGCGCGGAAATGATCTATTCATCTACTATTTCCTACTGTGTGAGAGAGAAAATACAAACAATATAAAACAAAACATATCGAGCAAGAGATGGAAGAAGGTTATTTGAAACTTTATTGTCAAATTTGTAAAAATCGTCACTCAACTGTTCAGACTCTTCGCGTATTATCCTCATGTATATAAAAATCTGACTTCCATTGATTCTTGTTTCTCGGTTAGTATGAAAAGTATCATTTTCCCAGGTAGAGTAAAAAGTAGGAGGCGAATTGAGTTTTCAAATATTTTCACAATTCAACTTGGGCTGTCGCGACAGCAACGTTTAGCCAATGACTAACACGACTTGGATTTACAGGATTCAGTTTCACGTCCCGTTGAAAAAAATCTACATAAAAAAAAATCATTTTTCAGACTGGTAGGGAAAGAGGAGGTTCTTGATGAAAGTTTGAATCAATTAACGGCTACGAATATTAAGGAGGATCACGCGTACCTAATGGTAAACGAAGATTTCATCTTTGAGGATTGAAATTTTGAAATAACGTACAAAAATATGAAAGGAATTTATCATTTGAATTATTTTCGAATCCACGTTCTAGTTGTCGAAAGAACGATGTACAAAAGTCACATTTCATGAGTCCTTGTACACAGGCTCTCATGGTGGACACAATCCCTTTGAAAATATGTGTATTTTTTGGAGATTGATCTCTTCGACTTTGGGGAACCGAAAGCGAACACAAGGAAATATCACGTTCACAGAAATCAACTTGAAAAAAAAAACTTGTTAACGTTGAAGCTTACCTGGGAATTGAAATTCTAGCAAACTTATTTCTTAAAATTCTAAAACTTATTACGTTAAACGCCAATCAATCCCAACGAATAAATTACGCGAATTTTAATGATAGAATTTCAAAGAAATTAAAATCATTTCTTTCGATAATGAAAAAAGCAAAACAACCCGGTTGCTTTTCGACTCACAAGTAGCACGTGATCTTCCTTAATATTCTTGTTCCAACCCCGTCCATTTGTGTCCGCTGATAATCCATATTAATTGACACGTGAATGTGTCGCATTTCGTTTTACTCGAGGTTTTACTTGAAAATTCCAAAAACCTCGATGTCTTAGAACTCTGTCGAGTGTTGGAAATGTTTTTGACAACGAGCAATGAAGTCACACGTGTTTCGGGTTTTCCTCTTCTGGCCATTTTGCCTTTTTCACACTCAGTTGAATTTCGTGTCGAGAAATACGTGTACCCTAGGATTCGGTGCAGCGAAAATTAAACAAAACTACGCACAAATCGTGAGCGTGGTGATTAAATTATCGAATTTTTGTTATTCTTTCCTTTGACCTCTTAATCACAGCTTCGCTATTAAATCTCTTCGCATTTGTATGTATTTCGAACAAAATCAAAAAACAAAAAAGAGGCGAAATAGACGAGGCAAATTCGTAGAATCGTGCGGCCGAGGAATCAAATAATTTGATCGAATTAAATGACAAATTTTTCATTAAATGTTTCATGGCATTAAAATCGAATTTTGCCTGCCGAATTATTTTCCGTAGTTGATGCATCTTTACGAAATGTATATGTATTTGCATTCACATGTGTGTATATAATTCCCGTCAATGACCGCATGAAAAACTGAATGTCTCGATACTATATCGTCTGTGATTTTAACTACTCGTATACTAATAAGACCAGATGATTTACAAGACGCGGTTGCACTCGTCGATCGATAGAATTTGACGAGAACCCCAAAGTGGTCATTTGAAAACATAAATTAAAGTTTCCTCGAATCTTTTTTCTTCCCTCAAAGAAAAAACGCAAAGAATCACAGTCACAATATGCGAATTTTCAACTGGCCAAGAAATTCGAGTAACTATTGAACACATTCAGTTCACAATCGGACAGAAAATCTCCTGTAACGATTAGCTTATTTTAAGTGACACACCGAGGCCTAAATCATCCAAAAAACTAAAAAATTCCGATCAGAAAGGTCAAAGGTCAAATTCCATCGATCACCGCGCATTTTTTTATTGGGTGAGGGCGCATCCCATGGTAAAATCCGTAACTAATTAATGCAGTTTTTTTTTCACGACTCGTGTATCTGATAAAAATCGACTATCAAGTTACCATGAGATAACAAAATCAACTGGTTTTTAGTTCGCTCAACGTAGACAGTATTATTAATAAAAACAAAGTCATTAGGAGATTTCTCAAATATACCAAATGCTGTGGAAGTATTAATTTTACATCTAATGACCAGGAAAAAAATTCAAGTTTCCACTGTAGGCATAAGGCATTTATTATATTTATTTATATTTTCATTATTATCATTATTATTGTTATTATTATTTATACAGGACAAAAAATATTGTCAAAGCGCTGAGTCAAGGTTCCCACGGTCCCGACACAATCGTGAGCCCTGACTCAGCGATTCAATTCTGTGGTTTCCAATCCCTTAATCAAGGGCTGCGCGAAAATCATTGTCCACGCTCATTTGATGAACGAGACGAAGGGATTCCAGTGTCATCGCCTTTTGCAATCGAGCCGTGAGCTCTGATATTATTGTTGATATTATAATTGTAATTATTTGGAAATATTTGCGATGCGATTGTACTTTGACAATCAGTAGCGTATGCATCGCGTGAAAATAATTACGTAAGATATTTTTGTGTCTTTTTCGTCTTGATTTTTGATGAATCATTTTTGTGACGATTTGTTTTTTATTCGGAGGAATATTGTAATGTTGATTTGAACAAACTCTCAAAGAGCGCGTGTACCTTAAGAATTTTATATCAAAAGGAGAGAGACGGATCGAAATAAATGCCAAGGTCGAGGACCTCATTTATTTATATTCTTAATAAACAAAATGTACCCGAATTCTCGAGATTAATGCCGAGTAGATTTTTTCATGAGGCTTCCATCGTTCAAGGACAAGAATCCTTTCATTTTTTTTCCACTCAATATTCTGGCTCGATTTTCCATTCACTTAACAATCTAGAGTAAAGTCGCCTTGACGTTTTTCTTTTCGTTCAATTATCTTTGTTGCTAATTTTTAAAAATCCAAATATTTGCCTCATTGTTTCGAGTGTCAACTTTTTCCACTCCATTGTACAAATAGCAACATATTGACTTACGACTGAACCAGTGAGAAACATATCACTTAAACGTGCCAATCTCAGTTCGTAAAATTCCAAGTTACTCGTTTCTATTTGTTTCTGTTCCGATGTTTTTCATCGTCGATTTTTCGGTACGAATGCGCCATGGTCGATCGGACTATATGACCAAATATTGTAAATAAATATGTTACAAAATGAACGGATATAGAATTCAGATACGTGGAATTACTGCATATACAGAAACAACTTGAAATATTTTATTTTTTGAGTCCAACACAAAGTTGAGTAAATGTTAAATTTTCCAGTTGTTTAAAATAAATAAATAAATAAATGAATGAATAAATAAATATATCTATGTATGTTTAAAAGATCGTTGAAATATTTATTCAAAATGTACTATTTTTGTTCAAAATTTCCAATAGGTCAAACTGTCAGAAACTAATCTAACGCCTGAAACTTTCGTAAACTCATTTTTTACGTCGAGCCTTCGAATCAGACACGACGATATTTCATTCTCTCTCTTTAAAAAGAAAAAAAAAACGTAATTTTGGTATTCGATCGTTTCGAGTTTTGAATGTAAAATATTTTGTCCATTTTCTGTCATCTCGTACGTAAAAATTATGATTGGAATTACGAAGGAAAAAATGTTCGTTCCCTGCCCTTTGCCTTTTCGCTATTCATAAGGATTATAGATAAGAATGGAGGTTTTTGTAAATAATTTGACTTTTCGATGTCGAACTGGGAGATGCAGGAAGCGAAAGTTGGAATTTCGGCTCCTCGGAATCGTTTGGTAGGCGAAAATTGTGAAGAAACATATTTTCAAGCCATTGTTAACTGCACTGCATCGTTCAAGCGATGCTAAATAATTATGTGCTTCTTCTACGAGCCTTCGTCACTAGAGACTCGCAGGATCGCAGAGAAAGTGAAAATAGTTGAAACGATTATTTCGTTATCTATATAATCATGTGATTCTTGATGCTTTTGATTTCGACGAGTGAATCCTGATAGACGAACGTTAGTTACGTGAAAAAAAATTGATAGAAATTGAATCCTTGCCGAATCGAAATTACGAGAGAATGTGCAATGAATATTCCTGAGTATCTGAGCGTGTGTTAGTCAATTCCCAGTGTTAAAATCGTCGTTCAAATTATCTTTCCGGTGTGACTATTCTTGTCTTGAAAATGGCAAATACCTTAACGACATCTTCCCTGGCCTCCTTCTCGTGTGAACGTCCTATTAATGAGTATGGTTGAATATGAAAATAATTAAGAAACACAAGAAATATGACAAACAGATACCTTGATTATCGATCACAAATCATCAGCTGGTTGTGAATAAATGTTAATTATAATATCGACTCGTAGACTTATGGCAATCATTGTACGAGATGTTGCGACGAAGAATTCGACGCGATACAAACGATCTTTTGCTAAATCCCATATTTTCCAACGTTCGAGTGTCTCAATGAATTCCTCAAAGTATCTGTATTCGGTCACTATGCAAATCCTGGGAAAGACTCCCCGACATTACGACCTTGATTCAAGTTGACAATCAATTTTTGTTCCCCGAGGCTTCTCATCTTCGGAAATCTTCGAGTTCTATCATCGCGAAATATTGTAACTTGATACAAAAATTGTATCTCACTCGATTCGAACGTCAAAGATTTGGTCAACGGAGCATCTCGTGCAAGATTGGATCTGGAAAGTCATGTTCTCGATATATTTCTTTTTCCTGGCATGCAATACGTGTACACTAACTACAAATCGTTATATATTGCCATGTATTACCTCGTCTGGATCCAATTTACTAATATTCATGAAAGAAAAAACAAACAACAGAAAGAAACAAAGAATTATAGAAATTCTAATGAAAATGGTTATGAGAAAAACCAAAACTGTTTAAGCAAAAAAGGCTCGAGGAATTGAAAAAAAATAAATAAATGAATAATCGTCTATAGTGAAAATTGTCGACGTTCGCCTATGTTATATTGAATGTTACTACTGATTTCAGAACATTTTAATGGTAATATTATCATGAATATATATATACACACACAGAGTCTACATGAATCACGCGCGAATAATTAATCCGTGATTCGTAGCATGGCGACTCGTTACTTCTCGTTTCCACAGCTATAATCCAAACAAAATGGTGAATTATTCTGTACCTATGACGATGCCGAAGAAGCAAAAAAAAAGTTGGAAACAAACAATTCGATAAATAAAACAAATACAGAGATTTCAATCCTGTACACTAAACGTTAAACACTGTCTATTGTCTATCAAACAATTTTATAACTTTCATCTGTATAAATAAATAGAAAATATTCTTCTGTAAATCATTGCATCGAGATTGTTTATTTCGCCCCTGCCAGTCAAACACGAGTGTTTTTCTTTTTTCGACAATCAAATGCATTTCGTTTATAATTCAAGCAAACAATAAAAATTCGATCGTTTACATCGACTGCTCGATGCTTACGAATAGGAGGAAATAAAATTAAGAATTACAACGTTTTTGAATCATATTTTTTAATGATTTTTCATTCATGCAATTACGAAATCGAAAAATTACACAATTTCGAGATTTTGTTGTTGAGGTTATATTATTAAAATATTATAATCATGATATTATGAAATATTACATTAAATATAAATGAGAAATTTCATTAAGGGCTTACATACGACAATTCGACGCATACATCTTTTTCGTGGGCATGAAAGTAATATTTCAATGATGCATGCTACGAACGGTATTGTAAAATTTTCAGGTGAATGGACGAGCTCGAACCATAATTAGACTAACCAAGTGGGCAACGAACCAACTACCGTAACATATTTGATCATCGTCGTTGCCGAGACTCTCGTCCCTCCTTTCTCTCCTGCTCTGACTCTTCGGTCCTTCAATAATGAGTATGTTGCCGCGTGTACCAAGGCTTGTCCCCGCATGTTCGTGCCATAATCTCTTTACACGACATATAAACGTTCGAGGCATCCTTTCGTCCTTGCTCCTTCTCAAAGTGCTCTCACGTTTTAATCTCATTTTAGCCTTACCAGCCTTCAAATTTGACGACCAAATTCATTTATTTGACTAAGTTTGGGTGCGTCAAAAAATCATAATCTTCTCTAGGGCTATACGCTCATGTTTTGGAATTACGGAGTAGTAACTTACGCCCAACATTTCTGTTGTATCTGAACAATAAATTTCGTTATTTTCAGAAAAATAGCGTTGATAAGAGTTTTATCCGTTTGGTGCGAGTTTTTTTTAACGAATGCGAAGTAACTGAGAATATTTGTTACTGCAATTCGTTGTATTTGAAGAAAGTGGTCGCTTTTGCGCTCGGTCAGGCGAAGAAAGTGCGAGCGGGCTTTTTCTTTCGTAGATATATCCTCTTGTTACGAATCTCGTTAATGATGTCAGTCCCTTAATATTGCAACTTCCGTTTCGAAAGTCTGGAACATCAAGTTTGAGCTTGATTGCGATTGCACGGATACAACGCTTTTACTCGACAAAGAAAAAAGATAAGAAAACGAGAACAAAGAGAAGATGGAAGATTGGAATGACGTTGAGTGGAAAGCAACGAGCTGTGCTGGTTTCCTCGACTTTGGTTTCGAGTGATTGTAAGAAAATCTCGTTATTCGTTGTCCACACGTCTTTATGGAAATTCATTCAACGCAGTTAACGTCACTGCAAAACTTCCCGGACGTAACGTTTAAGCTTTTCTCATATATGCATCCGTTGTTACATGAAAACTGCAACAAAGGATGTATTTTCAAACCTGCGGCGACGAGCTCAGCCTTTGGGAAAGGCACTCCACGTGGCCTTTGTAAATAAATTGGATCGTCACATGTATTGACAGTGGAAACGATGCTAAAGGGCTTTGTTGTAATATCGTCATTTCATGAGAATTGTCTGTCCACACGCTCTAATGAAGCTCGCGGTGCAAACATTTACGTGAATATATACATTTCTTTGCATTTATTTACGTAAAACGAAGCAGGAGAAAAATATCGTCAGAGAGTCACTTCGATAATGAGATTTGATGCTTTATCACGTGGAATTATTTTAATAACGAATTCTTCTTTATTATTATCAATGAAAAACAACGTTTGAACGCGATTATTAATTTGAAACCATAAAATAAATAGAATCGAAAAGCTATTAAGCTTTCGAAGATCCTGAAATGAATAGAACGATGTTCCCGAGGTCGAGCGAAGCGCCATATCGAAATTGGGAAGCGTTGGTGAATGAGTATTAGCGTGGCTGAAAATCGTCAATATCCGGGAGATTAAGTGGAAGGGGTTAGCTGTGGGAGTGTAAACGAGAATGAGGAAGAGAAAGAGGATCGAAATCGAGGGGCTTCCGATTTCGCGAGCCTTTTTTCTTAGCGACGTGTTCCCCTGTACAATTTCCCACCAGGCAATTTCCCCTGTTTGATAAGCACTGAATCAATCATACGATCTTCCCCCTGGTACGATGAAAAATGAAAAAAAAAAAACGAAAATGCTCTCGACACGCTAACNGATGAAAAATGAAAAAAAAAAAACGAAAATGCTCTCAACACGCTAACGGATTTTGTTGAGGGATTGTGTTACTCTTTTCTCTGCGCAGGTTTGAGGTTTGTCAGCATGCTGACTGTGTTTGGGATTTGGAAGCTCTGGCTTTTAAGTGATTCATGAAATTGCGCCTATTCATTCGAATGAGGAGATGTGAAGAAGGGCGAAGGGCACACTCGGCATCGGAGTATCCCTCGGTGGCATTAGCAGCAGCGAGGATGCCACCTCGTACATTCGTCAAGTCAGCGCCTGCACTAATTGATCTCCGGCTAAATCGCTGTGGCTGTCGCTTTCCAACACTCTCGTCATTCCATTCTCGCTTATAATGGATCAATACTTACTCTGCCGTTTCGCTGCTTGCTCTCTGTACACACACGTCCCTCATTTGTCACAAAACATACTGATAATAATGCGTCCGCGAACCGTGAACCATTGACGAGTGTCAAACTCTACGAAGCTTACGAGCCTTGATAACTGTTGGAATGCCTGATGGAAACCCAGTAATTCGAAACACGAGGAACAGCATACCGCGATCTCAAATGCGATGATTTCACTTCAGAATATTCTTCGTCGTGATCCTCGTGAATTCGCGACCACGAACACTGGCCAGTCGCCCAGAAAATAGCACCATATCTAGGACAAACCCTGCTGGAAATTACGACAGATTCCATCGACCTTTTGCCCACGAGTCACAACTCGATCGCATAAGTATATGAAGATCTATTTCCCAGGCTCGTTGGATTTGAGATACGTGAACAAAAAGCGTAAAAAAAAAATCAGCCCATTTTTGGACTTGTTTGAATTTAATTCTCTGTGTTTTTGCCGAAAATTGCACGAGTTTGCTGGAATAAACACCATTTCGATTAACATCCTAATTGCATGGAAAATATACGCAGCGTCAGAACCTTTGACTCGAAACGTATACGTACGTACAAGCACTTCGGGCCTTCTCAATAACAAGATACACCGTTACGATGTTGCTGATTGAGATAGTGGTTTCTGTCGTGCATGACTCGCTACGGGAATTGATCTAAGCACAAAGTGCAGTACATGTCGATGAAAAGACGGCTTCCGGGAGCGGAAACGGTGGGAGTAGTGAAAGAGAGTTGCAGCAGTGGCGAGGGAGGTTGTGGTAAAGCTACGAACTATCAGGTAATACACGCACGGTTCATCATCCATCGAGGAAACTCTCGCTTGAACTGTTCCATAAAGCAATGCGTGTATCGGCCGCGGCCCGTGTATACACGAAACATTTCCCTTTTCTGTCGCATCCCCTGACCCTCCTTTCCTTCGCAGTATCCGCAGAAAAGAATGTAGCCTCGTGGCTCGTTGCTATCATCATACACGCTCCACTTATTTCCAGTAAGCAAACGAGAAGATCGAACCTTTGACGTATTTTGTTCGATACTTCGGCTATTTTGCCGACCAACCATTCCGCCTGCAGTCGACAGTCCGGTGACTCCGGAAGCATAGAAACTAACTGTCCTTCTATAATTAGTAAGTCTCGATGGTTATGAACAGCTTCGGATCAGGGCTGCAGTACTTATGTTTGGGTGACCGAAAAGCCATGCAGGAGGCGCACATCGATTGCTGACGGAAAGACACCGTGCCAAGGGAACCTCTCGCGTGCAAATGCAATGCATTTTGCATTAGGAAACAGCAGCTATGGGCAACACTTTGGAGGTCTCACAGGAACGTGGAAGTTGGTAAATGGAGATGATGCGATGGGTCGGGCTGGTGAAAACCCGCAAGGGTATACGTGGCAATATTCATGATAAATCATTTTCTTTTTGACCACACCGAGGGTATATGTTCCTGGAAAGCAAACGAGAATAAAGCCTCGGTCATTCCCATATTCTATGATTTGCCGTTCAGCTTTTACAAACTCGTTCATGAGGGACGTGTTTTTCAAAACTCAGGTTAATCATACGATCAATGTTTCGTTTTTTTTTCCACGTTATAACCCGCGTCGCCGAGAGAATTATGAAGAGTATCGCTTGGGGGTTGGTATCTTTTGAAAATGTTCGGAATCATAGCAGCAATGGATAAACGCATAAAAAATAAAGGATCAACTTTAGGGGAACTGTACAAGTAGAAACGTCGAGATTATTGGAATCCGTCGGGATTTAACCATCCAAAACGATTCCTGCTGCCCTGGCAATGGTGGGCACTTCAAAGAATCCCATTTTGTTTATTTGCCTGGATAGTATGGGGGATTTTTTTTCGCCTGGACTCGTCGGACTCAACGAGGCGAGTTTGCGAGCCATGGCAGAACGACATGTGCGTAATCGCTGCACGAGCTGGCTTTGAAATTACATTTTTCCGAGCAAAAGCGTGAGTGTCCAAAATGAAAGGAAATTCGGATCGAGCGTACTACAAAAAAGGCAAATTTGATTTTTTTTTATCTCAAATAATTACGATTGAGTTCGTAACCCGAATGTAATTTGCACCCCAACTACTAGATTTGGATATGGCTTGTGAATCTCTTCATTCGTTACTCCCTTTCGTTCCCTCTTTTCCTCGATATCATAGAGTGGTGACCGTTGGCGTGGTTCATTGCGAATACTCGGAGTGCCAATTTGAACAAGCTGCTGATGTAATAACCACACCGTTTTCTCAATGCAAGAGAAAGAGAAGATAAAGAAAACGAAATAATTTGTACACGGTGCTGCAAGCTCGAGGGAAAACCGGTGCTTTTCATCGAAGTACTTGTCACTTTGAAATTACATTATGACACAGGCTTCGCGGTAGCTCCACCCTCCCTTAGTTAAGACAACTGTAGTCCGAAATTTCACGCAATCTCATGGACTGGCTAATTTGATTTATTCACGATAACAAAAAATAATTAAAAACAATAAATAAACGTACAGAGAAAATTATTCATACAATTGGAATAATTTTTGCATTGCATTTTGATTCAGTTTCATTTTTTTATTTCGTAAAAAAAACATTATTCTCATATAAACGAGAATACGGCGAAAAAAGGTTGAATGACAACGTATCGTAATAACGAACGATAAACATTGCAGAAATTTGGAATTCACCCCATCTCTAAAAGTTTTCCCATGCTCGTCTGCCAGTTTAGCAGTTGATCACCATGCGTATAAGAACGAGAAGGCAAAAAGGAAAAGAAAAGTAACGACAATCAGTGGCGCTCGTTAAACATCGTTGCTAATGATGTGTCGTTGTAGAAAACTGTACCTGGTGTACAGTTAAACTTTGGGGGGATGGGTGTTAAAGAAGCCGGGAAAGCAGCTGCCTCCAGACTGCGGCACACCTGCGTAATTATTATTTCAAATTAAAAGCTCGTTACAGATTTAGCTTTTCGAGCTAACGCGTGTATACATATGTACAACATACTCTAGTACCCGGTCGAGCTTGAGTATGTACTTATACGACAAAACTATGCTTTTCATGGGATGCACGAGAGCAGGCCCTCCTAATGACCCTCTCCTTGGATAAATCGGAAACACACACACACACACACATTTACCCAATATGTGTTTACTCAGTCCCGACCTCCGCTACATCCTTAATGAAGTGCTCATATCACACGAACCTTTCGACATATAAATTATTTACGTTATTACTACTTTTCCAAACTTGCCAATAATCATAATATTCGTGCAATTATTATTTATTTTTTCATACGAATAAACTGGAACCTATGTTTTCATTTTTTTTCCATTCCATTCGATTTTTTAAGGCACTAGTTAATAGAGAGACGAATTTTGACAACAGTTACGCAAGCTTTGACGTAATAATCCGATAAATTGATAATCGATTCGTATCACCACAGCAAAGTTAATTGACCTGGATCAAAATTAGTAACGATTGCTTCAGGGTAATAAGAACGAATGAATGTAAATTTCTCCAAAGTCATATCTCCAGCGATATTTTCAGAAAAACGAACATATAAGTGAGAGTACTTTATAACTCTCGATTGACATTCTCCAACAAACAAATCGATGTTCTCTAATTAATCAATTTTGGTATAACAGCAATTTGTCAATAAAATATATTGTCTGCTCATTCAGCGGCTGCAATATTGAAGTGATCGAGCTTAGATGAAAAAAAAACGCGCTTACATCGCGGAATTTTGCAGTTACTAATTCTTTGTGGGAATTTGGAACGTCACGTCGTCTCATTCATATCTAAATATTGTGGCCAATTCTTTAATCAAAAAATATCGTTTTTCTTTTCTTTTCTTCCGAATCTCATTCTCCTCTTTCCGATATCCCTGATGCTCTCATGGAATCGTGGTCCCGATAAGGGCTTGTCTATAAGACAAAAAGTAGGCGAAACGGAGCTCCTCGTTAGGCATGAGGAGACATCTATCGATTTTAAGAGTGTCTGGCGGATTGAGTGTGACAAGTAATGATGCATGCGGGTACACAATACTCTTCGGTGCTGTCAATGTACTTGCGATGAAAATTCCAGACGTATAGATCTCCTGCGAGAATCTAGGGAAATCATGATTACGTTTTGTTCGTAAAGTTGTGTCAAGAGTGTCCATTAACTTTATTGTTCCTAGGGTTTTATTGTCGAGACGATATGCAAGATGAGAGTCCGAAAAAAGTTTAATACGCAGGGTCCGAAATGGTAATCGTAAGGGCTGCGAAGGACAACGCAATGGAGGGGCAGGTTGCGTTGAGGATGTGTGAGAGTAGCGGCGTAATTAAGACCGGCGAAAAGGGAGAAGAGGATTTACGCGATAATGCGAGAAAGTCGGACACGTTGGTGGAACCAACATCAGGACCTCGTATGATCGTGAATGCCGAGGACGAAGAAAAGTAGCGTGAGTGTAACGAAAACAAATTAGGCCATGCGTAATTCCATGTCGTGTTGGGAATGCGCGCCCGGAGATGACTGTAACAGCAGTGTAACGCTCTCATTGGAGCTTGCTATGAGTGTTGTAACGAACATTTTTTAAATTAGGACTCGTAATAATCGTGAGCGCCAGGACATCTCGCTGAGTTTATTAAATTAACTGACTTTTCTAGTCCGCAAAATCTGGCTATTTCGGTCTTTAGCATTGTCGTTCCATTTTCGAAACCCTAACAAGACCGAGATGAGCGAGGCGTTAAAAAGCGTGTCGAGTCGCAGAAGGATTTTCATGGTCCTGGCGGTTCGTCTATGCTTATGAGACACGATGGGCGCGCACGCGACCTGGCGGCTTCATGACGCACTGCGGCGTACTTTCCGTTTTTGCGACTTCGCAGTTACGTATTAATAAACGATTCGAGGTTTAATTAACGTACACGTGATTACAAGTGAACGCTCTTGAAAAAAAATGCTTGAAACCAACCGACCACGAATGAATTGAGGTCAATTCTTTTCCGGGTCAATAAGAACAACGTTTTTTTCTAGGCCTCTTTTAATTTTGTTCATTCAAAACGAAGAGAATGCCAGTTGAACGAATATTATCGTAAAACTCGAATGAAGACATGGATGTACGTAGCAAACGAAGAGGGCTCTCTATGGCACGAGGCCGGGAGTTCTCTATATATGCTCGATAATCAATCACACGAAGCAAACACGAGTGAGTTGAGCGGAAGCTAGCTCAGGATGCGATAAGAGGAAGAGTAGAAAATATTCGTTTTTACACTCTTTATGTATATTATGTATCCCATACTACGAATACACACGAATCTATATACAGAGTATTCCAAAAGTTAGGCTAAAGGGGCATCGGGAAAAACTGAAGAGAAACGTCGACAATCATATTTTCCTGAGATTCACCATCGCCTCGATATGTCGTTTAATCAGAGCACCGGTAAACCAATACACAACCACAGTCATTCGATGAATATCCGCTAATTAAATTAACACTCTGTTTAGGTATTCCTGACAAACACAAAATGCTAATTACTTTCTCTCCGTCTATATTTTGCGATATTCGTGAAATGATCATTCTTCACATTCCGCGTTTTCCATTTTTACAACACTGAGCTAATTTGCGTGTAGTTGAAAATACATGAACAGCGGATCAAGTGAATTTCGTGGAAGCCTCATTGTCTGACAGTAAATTATTCGCGGCATTTCCGACGGGGCTCCATTGAAGTTTCATCGATATACGCAGTCGGTGAAACCACACGTGCTGCGAGGGACTAACTTTCGTATAGCTGCATGTACCAGCATGTAGCTCGTTCTCTCACACATTGGTTTGAGGGTCTTTTTGTTGCCTATTCATCAAGCCCGGAGATCTAGAGAGCCTAGAAAAATCGCTTGAGTATGTATTATAATGATGAATCGGAATGCTTGTGATTAAGACGCACTCGAATCGAATTGGAAGTTTGTCCAGATCTCGAAAAATTGGAATGCAGGCAAATGCAGTTCTGACCTGCACGTTCAATCGGACGCTTTTTTTGTCACTGAAAATACTGATGATTCAAAAATTATTGATACGTGAGGCCGAAATGATTTGCAATCAGCTCGAAAAAGGTAAAAATTTCATTTTCACCTCTAAATGACGTCCTCGAAAATATAGAGCTCGAGAATAGAGCTGGGCAACGAGCGACGTATACCAGCCTGGTAACAACTAAGCCCCAGCTGAGGGTGGCTTTTTACTGAGTTAATTTCGGCGGAATTGAAGCTTCTCCCCTAGCCTCTCTTCTCTGATCTGGACCGTTCTGTATTCGCTGCGGCGTGATGCATACACGAGTTCGGAATAAATCACTCGAAGGGTGAAAATGGAAAGAGAGAGAGAAAGGAAAAAAATGAGAGTTCGTTTGGTAAAACTAGTACACACTCTCCTATCCCGATCTGTCAAATTTGCAAATAGAGCTTGTTGAAAGGGTGAAAAAAATTGACCTGAAACTAGGATGGACGCATCACGGATTTCAGGGCAATACACCAGGGCTGCATAACGAAAAATGCATTAAAAAGAAACGCAATTGGACAAAAACAGAGGCGACGAAAATATTTTTCATACTGACTATCAGTAAAGTTTATTTCATAGGAAAACGACACTGTGCCCATCGAAATCCTAGTGGAGCGACAATAAAAAATTGATAAATGTAGAGAGTGTGCGAGGTCTGGAAATCGTTAGTGTGTATCGTAGGAACTCGTGGCTATTGGAATTTGATGTTAAATCGTTCAGGTGCGAATGATGGGTTCACCTCGACCTGAGGAATTTTTTTCATCGTTTTCAATGTCGGCGTGAAGTTAAGACAACGACCCATTATGGTCATGTAATGACAACCTTAAAATTCGAATTTAAAAGGTATTTACGAGCTTTTTATTGCTTTTTACGAGCTAACGCCAGTTATAGTGGCTTAAGGAACATCAGAAGTTACGAATTTTATTTCTTTCCAGAGCAAACAGTTTTCATTAATTCTTGTGTCTTTCCAAAGACTTGATGGCACGATAAATCCTGCTATTATCTATTTTCCAATCAAGTTCACTGCACACGAAGCCCCCGTGTCGTAAATGTTCTCGCGTAAAAAAGAATGGATTCAATTGGATTATTACACGAGGGACGTTCGATCAAAAGTAAATTCATTTTGATATTTTCGGTTTGCTTCGTTCACCCGAACGATTTTGATTTCGAACTTTTGCTCATGTATTTTTGATTCTCGTTTCTAAATTTGGCATCAAAATATAAAATCCAGCAATCAATCCATGAGATTCATGAGCAATTTATAAATAGCTGTCGAACGACAATTCTATTCTAAATAAAATGTACTTGGCCAGTTCCTTAATCATTCATCAACCTGATCAGCTTTTATATTATTCCCGGATCGCCAGATCGGACAAGCGGATTTTGCAAACGAATGTAAACTCGTTCTGAAGACAGCACACGCACCACACTTTTAATCCCCTGTCTGCACCAGCGAAAACCCTTGCTATCATGATTACATGTGTAATCATGCCACGGATGAGATTTCATGGTTCAATGAATATTTTAATTGAATTAATTTTATGGAAAACGAGGTCCTTTCGAATACATTCACATGTAGTACATTCTATACTCCTCCCTGAGGGAGCTTTGCCCCTTAGCTTTACATGCTAATAGGAATGGATAATTGTAGCGACCTTTGCAGCAGTTTCGGCTCTTTGATGGAAAGCATTGGTTATCGTAAGTTTCCGGTAACATGTACGCTACTGTAACATCGCTAATTGCGATAACGCAGCAAAGGACTGTATAATAATGAGATAATACCGATCATCAGTCGGTACTAATTTACATTTAGAATTCTTTGTGGAAAGGGATGGAGACTTGAGTCTTTGAACCATCGAGGAGTTAACGTATCGTCGCTTCGTTGCTTTCAGGCAATTTTTCGTATATTGAGCTTCCACTTGGTCCATGGGAAAGTCAAAAAATGTGAATCTTCTTTATTTATCGATTGAAGAATCAAAAAATATCCGATATTTTTTTCGATACATGTTTTTTATTGGGAAGCTCTCAAAAACAACGATGAACTTGTAAAGATATTTCTCGAAAAACCAAAAACTTTCAAGACAATTAGAAAGAATAGTCGGATCGTCCAAACTTGCTTGCTCATTCCACAATGTCACAAGGTGTTTTATCAAAGTACCATTTCATCCCTCATTAAAGAAGATTTAAGGGCTGCTGAGAAAAGAAGAGTGCAACGTAATTTGATGTCAGTCTAGCCTCGCAGATGCGAGGATTAAGGGCAGTGGGAAAATGTAAACTCAACACGTAAATGAACGACAGAGAAAAAGTACAGAAGTCATTTGCCTCTGGGAGTCAGGCGGCCATGACGCTAACATAAATTTCAAACGAATTAAAGAAACGACCGATAAAAGGGAGGCACAAACGTTCAGGGGCCGTGAGCAGAACGACGTAGAATGGCTGAGTGCTCAAAACACAGTTTCACTATCCAACAAACACACATATATAACCATGCTCACGAAACCTGGCAGCAGAAAATTACCACGCTCGGTTCGAGGCTGCGAACCCGTTATAGATATACTATATTTTATCCCATACTCGCCATATGTACATACACCATCTCCAACATTGTTCTCTCTAGCGAAACATGTTTCGCTTGGAACTAACCTCTTCTAGATGCTTTGGCCCACGAAAGAGAAGTGTTTGTCCTGTACGAAATTAAGTTCATCGTTCAGATGACCTCGAATATGCTCCATCGAAGTTTCACCCAATTTTACGCCCTCGAGGAGTCAAATCCACGAATACACATGGCTGAACGTGGCTCATTCTATTGATTTAGTAAATCAACAATATCACAACCGGATCGCAATAGTTTTAATAACACAACGTTATTTGCCGAGTAGAGTAAATTCAATAAACGCCCAGATTTGTATCCTGTGTACGGTTTTTTTTTCAATGTTTGAGTAAATTCGCAATTCGAATGAAGAGGAAAAATATTCGTTCGCTTTTTGAATGTGTGTCGCTTGTGTAGTGTATCAACAAATATGAAGATTTTGAAATTTCATACCGAGTTTCAAGCCTCTCGGGCCATTCGATAAAAACGTCATAGACGTGGAACCGGAAGGAACGAAAAAAAAACACCGGATGATGTTTAATAACTTTTCATTTTGGAATAAAACGAAATCACTATTGCCAGTGACTTGGTTACGTTTTTTCAAACGCCCTGTACATCGAGGATGTTTTTTCACTAACGTTAAAGGGGAGAGATGGGAAGGAGTCGCCAGGCGATCCATAAATCCAACCGCTTTCCTTGGAGCAACAAAATTTTTATTTCCACCAGCAAAAGGTTGCAGACATGTTCTACTTGGAATGGTGCACACCGTTTTACGATTATACTCGAGTTCAGAGGGGATAGTAAGCGTAAGGACGAGAAAGAGACAGAGAAACCCAGAGCTTTTCTCTTCTCTTAGTTCTGTGTTCACACAGGACATCGTAACAGTCACCCGAAAATCCTAAAATGAGAAACGACGCTGAATATTCATTCACAATGAAATAGAGATACATAGACACGAACGTATGTGTATACGTGTGGGTGTGTGTCAGTGTTTAATATATACAAGTGTAATGGAAAAAGGGTGTAGGATGAATGATCATGACGAAAGTTTCCGTGCCGTAAGTGTCCTTGTAAATGGCTCTAAGGCGAGTTGAAACTTCCGCTTGACATTTCACTTTGACTTTAGGAGAATAAATTTACAACCGTCTGTTGTCACGTTCCCTTTCTTCCTTGTTTTCTCGAACTAAGATTTCGACGAGTCCTGAAAATTCTAAAATGTTCTGTGCTGATATCTCACGTTCTAAGATTTGTAACGAGCGACCGTACTTTCTTGTATATAACGTCGCGCGGCATCATTTTCCTTTGATCGTTTCCAAAGTTTATTTTCGAGATAAAACTGTTCGTGATTTCGAGAGAAAATTGATGGTATTTTGTCGATTTACCGAAATTCAACGTTGTTTTTCGAAAAAAAAAAAAAAACAACGAGGCACATGGCGTTTTCGAATTTGATTTTTGTTTTCGTATCGACAACTCCTCGAAAATATTTTTGCATAGAAAAAGAAAAAGTGACAAGATCAATATCTCGTGGGAAAAAGTTATTGATACAGGTTCCTTTGGTGAAATCACTTAATTTATACAATAACCGATCGTGCCTGGATTTAAGGAGGTTTATAGAGGTGGAGAGTGGATCTAGGATCGACAGGATAAGCCATTGAGGCTTGAGGCGTTCGTAGGCTGTGGGCATCGAGGACGCGGAGCTGAAGCACAGCTCTAATGTACATCGGAGCATATACTAGGTGCTTTTGGATCGTAGAGAGTAGTAAGGACTTTAATCTCGGCCACTGGATGTACCGTTAAAATTATGCGAGTGCTTGCTTTCGGTGCTGCCCTCTTTCTCGTCGTTTGGAAGTTAAATATACGTAGCTATGCAGCCAGGAAAGTGGATTTACGATCGTGATACACCGAAAGAGATAAAAAAAAATGAAAAACGAAAGAAAAAAAAACAACAACAACATACAAACTTTAAGCACTCACTACCGTCGTTAGTTTACGGTCATGGCGACTGTATGCAGTCGAAATACTCCTCTCGGCATTTGTGAGCGTGTATGCGTGTTATTACTACTCGTTTCGGGGTGGATTTAGCAGAGCTTGATGGCTGCCTTCTTCGGATCGTCAGCACTAAAGGGACTCGCAGTATCCGAGTTCCATTTCTGAATAAATGAAATTCTTTCTGGCAATGATAATATTATCGTAGCGTCTGTGATATTGCATCAAAATCATAATGTTGTTTTTTAATTCAAACATCATTTTTCAAGCAAATACAAATTTTACTTACGACCTTAAAATTCATCGAAGTAAAAATTGTATTTCATTTCAAGAAACTCGCATTTCTCGGTCAAATTCGCAAGAGAGTCGCATGCAATAAAGAATATCGAGAAGACTCTTCAGACCGCGATTACAGGCAGATCATATTTTCCCACGAACAAATTGCTTCCTGTTGATGAAACACTATTGTCGAACAAGTGTTAGGAAACTTATTGCTATATTTTGGCCATAAAAGTTTGATTAAAAAAACTTGGACATTGTCGAGGCGATGCTGAGTATCATTCGTGTACTGTCACCGAAGCTACAGAAAGTGTTTGAGAAAGGAGAAGCGAGAGGGACATAGAGAAGGACCGAATTAGTCCTCGAAAGTGTATATTAAGGGGCCTTCACTGGCGACGTACTCATAGAAAGGTTCTCTCATTGCCAAATCCGGAAATTTTCCACTCTCCGTCCCTGTCTTTCTCTCTGTCTTTATCTCTTATAGTTCCAGTAGAATTTACTCCTTGAGTAAAACGAAATGGCCCGGTAATCCGTTGTAGTTGGCAGAGTTGCTGAAACTAAAGTACTTGATAGTTTAGAACATGCAGGAAGAAAAGCTTTTATGAACTTTGGGACTGTACGTACTTACCTCTCTCGTACATCCTTAATGAAAATATTCCTCGTTCGACTATTTTCGATAGTACTTAAGTGTGAAAAAAAAAAAATAACAAATTTCGCCAGGTTTTTTGTTGATTAAATGGTACACGTCATCTTCCCACAAATAATTAATATTTTTTTACTTGCCTTACGAATTCTGGTACAATTGGATTCAACATAACTCTCGATAATTCAGTACGTCTTTATATACATTAATAATAGTATTCCATGATTCAACATTCTTGAATAATGCTTTAGTCTTGTGTGTGAGTGTATGTCCGGTGTATTCGTATTTATGTACGTTTTTTCGCATTCTTTCTAATAATATTTTTTTTTCATCGCTCGCTAACAATTGATCTTCGTATATTAATCAGATGCTTAAATCTTACCAGTCATTCAGTATTCTTAATCCAATTTATTGTATGTCTATGTGCAGACTGTCGGAAAAATTGAGTTGAGATATATTTACAGGTGGAAGAACGTGGAATCCGCAACTTCTATGCTCCGAGACATTATTTTCTATGCCGCAGCGTTGTCGAACGGGATATTACTTTATCATTACTGAGAGCTAATCTGGTTGCTCTGCTGTGCAACATGGATTTTGGCTCTGACAATTAAATAATATTCCGGCAACGGGGCAGCCGAGGAAAAAACATCGAGAACCCTTTAGAATTTCACGATCCATCTGCCCCCTGTCGATTTTTATATAACTCAATTTTTTGAAAAATCTACACATACACATTTATATATTTTTATAATTATTTTTATGTTTAATTATATAATACATGTACTCGTATATTACAGGTGCGCATTACACACGAACGAATAATTGTTGTTTCGGAATGTACAGATGTGTCGCGATTACAATTACGAGGGATGAACAACCCTCTCTCTCGGGGGTAGTTTTTTTCGTGCTTTCCAAAAAATCTCTGACAGTACAAAAGAAAAGTTTTCATACGTTCGCTCCAGGTTTTATTCTTTGAGAGAAATACACCGCATTCCTTTTTTTATCGCTGTTGTGAAAATAAAAAAACAAACACATCACAAAGGGTTGGAAATGAACGTCGGAGATGTTGAGTTTGATAATCTTTTTATCACGAGAGTGTTTAGTGGCGATCGAGCGATTTTCTTTCGGTTATTACGTTTTTCTTCATTGTTTATTATAATTAGTATTATTATGATTATGATTAAGACCATTATTATTTCTTGTCTTTTTTGTGTGTCGTTGGATAGCTGTTTTATGTTTTATTATGTAGCCTTTATTATTTTTAACACCTCAATCGGTTCGGATCTACTTTACACACAGTTCGTCATCTTTCAGTGGAAACGGAAAATTAAAGTTTCTTCTCGATCGATCTACGATCCACTTTTCTTTTCAATAACGTCCAAATTTATTTACATCACACATACCCATGGATTTGTCGAACGTACGCACCGAACGAGTCCTTTTTTCTCTCCATCGGTTCATTCATACACACTCAACACTCCAATTAACTTTTATTAATATTTCCACTGTTGTGATTATTACTATTTTCCAAGTGACTTCTTTGGTGCATGAATTCTTTACGAACATCGGGTTGATATAACGAAGAACAAGTAACAGTCTTAGAATCAATATTTTCCCATTTATAAATAATTCTCTCTCTCTCTTCTCTCTTATTCTTCACCTTCGAAAATTTTGAATTCGTAAATTATTAACAGGGGAAGTGACGAAGCTGCTCACGCGTCTATTCCTCGAAATATCTCTGGACAATTTTGATAATTTAAGCGGCAAATCGTTTTTTTTTTCGTTTCATCGCCAAGCGAAATAAAGCAAACACAAATATTTTTAGTAAGTGGATTATTTCTTCTTTGTTAGATTCTGAATCAATTGGATGAATTTTGTACGATGAATTTTCGTCTGCCTAGCAAGCTGTCAGCCACGAGTAGGACAGATTTTTATTTCTCTTTATTTCTGAGGGAGAGAAATTTCTCTGGATTTTCTGAAAACTTTGGCAAGGGAGATCGAGTGAAATGAGAAACGTCTTGGTGAATAGCCTCTAATTAAAGCGACTGAAAAGTTAACCATTAACGAATGCATCCAAGAGAGAAAAAAAATTCAAACTTTTCTTCCCATTTCTTGTAGTTTATTTTTTTCATTTCCTTTGTCACTGTGACTTGAAAGTTTTTTAATCAGGATGAAAAGCAATAAAATAATTTTGTCCTAACATTAACTGGATCAAGTCTAATTTAAAAAAATGTGTGCTGCAGTCGATTTTCCTGTGGGAATAAAATTTCGTCTCTATTCCCAACTGTTTTTCGCGAAATATTTTTCGGTCTCACCGCGCGAAGCTCCCTTGACGTATAATCAATCATTATTTATATACACAATCGGATCGATCGATGCGACGGTACCGAGGGGACACGAATTATCAGAGTGTTTCGCTGCGTCTCCGTGCTTTTTCTCACGTTTTTCTCTTTCTTTTTCGTCTTGTGAGCTTTTTTTCTTGTTGTTCAACTCAAAGAAAGTGTGCGCGCTATGTACGTCATTGAGCGTAACGTTGAAATGCGGGTAGTCCATTACTGTGATTAGAAAAAATCCCCGGAGATTTGTATTTATATATACAGAAGAAAAAGAATATTCGTATTGAGACAATGGTAGAAATAACGTCGCGTCCCTGTTGATATTATTCATACCCTCCAATCTCCTGCGCTCCTTCTCCAATTTGAATTTTCAATGGATACCAATACCATTATATTGGCATGTACAATGGGTATCGATAAAAAAAAAAAAAAAACAGATCCGTACATCCATATGAAATTATGTATATCTTTTTTGTTCCAAGATCAAGCATCACATCCCATAACGTTACGGAATTTTTATGAACATATAGAAACAGTAAGATAGCCAAAGTAATACAAGATATTTTTAGTATAGGCATTCGCCATTCGGTGCTGAATTCGATTTGAATGATTTCGAGCTTCTAAAAATAAAATCGAGTAGCCTTATTTATATAGGAGGGAATTTATATTAATAAAAAGCTTACGATATTCATTGGCATCGTGTAGAAATTTCCATTCTCCTCCAAGATGTCGCTCTCGTTTGAAATTCGAATTTATTTTCGTATTCTCTCTGATAGATCCCGATATCTTGGCGAAGCTTTGGCGAGTGGATTAAACGCAAAGTTCTCAGAACAAGAATTAACAAAAGAAAAATATGAAATTTTTTGCACAATTCGTTTTGGAGGTATTAATAGTTTAGTGAATAGCCAATCTGGTATTTTATGAAATGAGAATGCGAACTGCATCAATAAACCAGCATGATTAACCAGTTAAGTGCTCTCCTTGCATGTACGTCTCACCATGAACGCTCGCGATTGGTTCTTGTTAATTGATCATTATCTTTTTGGCTGTTTCTGCCGAGGACTCGAAACGACTCGAGGCTTTTTCCCTAAGGTTTTCTATAACGGTTTAACTGCTTCTCATAATCCTACTTTGATATTCAAGAAACTCTGCATAAGAAGAAACGTTTACATATATCGATGGGAAATTTGATGCTCTCACTCCGGAGAACTTGCTCGGATTTAGTATACTCACTTCTTCACTTGCACTGCGTTACTGATGAATATTCAACCGGGCTCTGACGTGCTTTCTCCCAGTGTCATTCCATAAAATTCAAGCGACGTGGCTAGAGATTTGCACGATGGGAGAGCGAAACTCCGCGTTATATTAGCAGCGTCCTTCTGCTTTTTATTTCGTATTTTCTTCGCTCTTTTCATACTCAAGAGTTTGACGTTGCTGCGAAATGGAAGGATAACGAACGAGGGAATTATGAAATGAGGCAGACCGAGAGATGCCATGAGTTTTCGAACAAGAAACACGATATTTTTTAGGGGTAAGAATGATAACGAACGTTTTCAAATCGACGCCAGAAAAACTCGCAATGATTAACGCAACGGTACGGTCTACGAGACAAAAATAGGCTTCATCACTTTTCCTTCACCACGGAGATGAAAGTGCTTCGGAAGAATGAGGAAACCTTGTTTTCCTTGTACGGTTTCACGTTCGAGCAACTAAAAATATGAAAAAATAAAAAACAACAAAAAAACGATCGTATTTCGAAAACTGGGCCTTTCGAATGAGCTGTGAATTTATACTTTACTCGCAGGAATAAAGGATTTAAAATCATGAATAATTCATTAAAACGCACCTAATTGAATGTGAAATATAGAAAAGAGGGTCCGATTTCACCGGCTTAAACGCTCACTGTCAAATCGGAACGAACAGCGGACAATTTCTATCAAGTAACTTAAAAATTCCAATAATCGTTTATTCACTTTGACTCTCGTTTCGTTTGCTATTCATGTTCCTTTTTCTTCCGAGCTCTTCGAAGCTGCAATTATCATCGCGTAAGCTGCTGACTTTGGAAACTTGTTCATTAAGCTCTTGGAATATTATCCCGACTCCATTAACCGATGGACACCCGATAAGTGCAGGAGCTCATATTAAAGAAGTACGATGATTGCTTGGGGTCAAGGGAGAGCCTCAATTACGAAATGTCCTCGCAGTTGATCGGATTCGCATCGTGAATTGTCATTTCAACGTTTTTAGAACTCTGTTGGATATTTTTCCTGTCATTCCGTCTACTCATGCCTTTGTAACCTCGATCGATACTTCAACAAGCAATTTTCACATCTTCGTGATAATCATTTTTCATTAAAGCCTAAAATTTTTAGTTTAGACTTTCTGCGATATTTTTTTTTGTATTTGAGAAAAAAGTTGAGCGATTTTTTAATGATTAACCGATCATGGAATGAATTTACAACGTCAAACTGTTCGGTGAAGTATTTTGAAAATTAATAACGCGTTTCGTGATTCGGGAGACAAAATCATTGTCAAACAAAAATCGCGTCGAATTTTAATTGAATGAGCTGTAGATTGTGAATCCATGGAGAAAAAAATAGATTGGTATTTGCTACGGAATATTCGTGGTGGTTGACAAGCTGTTAATGATTTTTGGGAACACGGAACGAGTTAAAATCGCATGAAAATTCGTAGAGGAGCATCGAGCACTGCGATGGCGAGGACCACGCATAGCATCGGAAACCATTAATTTTCGTGCCTTCGCAGAGTTTCAGGGGGGAGGTTGACCGAGAGAGAGAGTGAGAGAGAGAAGAAGGGAGGAGGAGGGAGGGGGATGGTTGCAGGACCGAATGTCGTTTGTTAACGTCTCTCGGTGGGGCACAATTAAGCGTCGTTCGCACAGGACGTTGGCGATCACGTGGATAAATTATTACGTCGCGAAACACGCACACGTATGCACTTTCTCCCCGCCCCTCCCGTGTTATTCAGTATTAGTGTACCATTCGTTTCCGCCGCCAGTTATCGCTGAATTTGTCGATATATAGGTCGACAAATACACCGTATGGCACGATGTTGACAATTTATTTCGCGACAACTTTCGCAGCCGAAATTTCATGAAGAGGAAAACTCTTTGCACCTTGAACTGAGCACCAAAAAAACTTGTAACATCATTCCCAGATTTTGCGTCCGACGCCATTTCCATTCCGAGACGAAAGGTGCCGGGAAATAAATTTACCAAAGCCACTCTCTGTAGAGCAAAACTATGCCAAACATTTTTTATCGTGGATTCTCCCAGCCACGAGATGTGCAGAAGAAAAAAAAAATTCACCGCGATCACTCCGGCAAGAATGAACTGTACAGCGTAAAGTTTTTTGCCTGCACCGTTCTATAGGAATAGTCTTGGAAAAAGAATTCTGGACTACTGTTCCATAGGCGAGCCGTATGAGATAAGAAATCGTCGGGAATGACTTTGTCCAAAGCCAATTTTGCTGCAGCAGATAAATTCTGCCAAATCTTCTTTTTTACGAAATAAACTAACAGGAGAATACTTTCGTCAAAAGGAATAATCTCTGTCCTTCTGCACTGTCGTTCCGAATTTTTATTTTTATTAGAAATATTTTTGGAAAAAAAAAATGGAGAATCCTGGTCGTTAATGTCCCAGAGGATAAAATGGTGGAGGAAAAAAAATTCTTCAGCAAACCACAGGAGAGAGAGACGAGAGTGCTTTTGAAATACGAAACTTCCGCAATATCCATGTCACGAGGTATTATATCTTAAGCTTGCCTTCTTCGTATTCTTCTTTTACCTTTTTCTGTACCCCTTTTTCCAAATTGCACAGCCTTTACTCTGCTACGCGTCTATGGTATTTTATCGTGATATGCCTGAGGTATGAAAAAAAGAGAGAATAAAAAAAAAATGAATCGGAGAATAGCGAAATCCAAAGGGATAGAGAGAAAGGAAGCTTGAAAATGGAAGCTCGGGTGAGCCGCATCACTGGCAGCCGAATAAACGAGTTTTTCGTGCTGCAAGACTCGGAAAGCTTTCTCTCCTTCCTACGTTCTTACATTTCTACTTTTTTTTTTATTCGCCCCGCTTTGTCGATTTTCACAAGCTCATCATACCCTTGATATCCAGAGACGTTCGAATATCTTCCAACACTTTTTCCCTTTTTTTTCGAGCAAAATATTCGAAAAAGAAAAAACGAAAGATGATCGATCTTTTCTGCTTTTCTTGAGAATAATTTTTTCCAGGACACTGCTGCGTGCGTGTCGATCCCAAAGCTGGGAATGTTTTTTCTTTACCGGATATTACGAATACGATTCGATACAATTTCCACGTCACCTTTTTTTTCCAGGACCCTGACTTTTCAATCTTTTTCGAACGCCGGCATGATTTCTTTTATCCGGACGATTGCATAGTCTTCATGAGAAAGTGCCAAAAATGTAGGAAACGTGGAAGAATTTTTCAGAACCGAATTTGAGAGCTCAAAGTTTTTTTTAATCCGGCAATCACGAGAGCTATCCCAAGCTTTTCGGTGGAAAGCCCTTTTTGCGTGTTCGCTCAGTGGAAAAGCAGCAACGAACAAAAAAAGGCAAAGAGAGGAGTTTATGGAATTTCTACGTTTTCGCAATGGCGAGCGGGAGAAGAGAGTTTCGCGTTAGCGATCCTGGCACGACAGGGCTCGAAATTTAATTAGCAGTGATAATCCCCAGTGTCAAAGTTTTCTATGTCATAAAAAATTGTATTGCTGAATATAATAGCTTTTTGAATTTACTGTTCGAATAAACCACTTGGAGGTTTTCTTTTCTGCTACTTTCAGAAAAATATTGCATCAATCAATTTTGTACAAAGTCAATATTAACCCTTCGAGTGCATACTGGGTCGTGTTGCCTCCAAAAAATTTCTGTCACCGATTCTCTGGCATTTGATGGCAACGTATATTTTGCCATTTAATTTTCGTTTCGATCAAAAAATACGTATGAACTACAAAAAACGTCACCACAAAAAAAAACAAAAAAATGCATAGTTACCAGAAAAAAACGATTTGAAAAACGCCTTGGGTCAGATCGACCCAATATGCACGTATAGGAAGTGGGCACTCAAGAAGTTGAAAAAACCGAAGGCAATGAGAACGAGAGAGAGAAACGAAGATTAAAAATGCCAAAAGAATAATGTTTCGAGGATCTTGAACCTTTCGTGCGACGCGAAGGTCTTCCGGGACATAATGAATGATAACAGGGGCTGATGATTCGATGATTTATATTACACGTTGATTCCAGACACGCATCTTTAGCGTGTGAGTGTCTTGGTCGGCCGGAGCACGCGAGTACCTTAACAGTCATAATCGTAAACAATTACGAAGAGTTCGAAGAGATCGTGGACACGTGTCGACTGAGGTGAGGATTGATAAATAATCTAAATTCACAAGATCGAACTACACATCCATGGCCAAGCTGGGCCGATCAATCGCCTCGTACGAGATTAAGGTAATCCTGGTGATAACTTGATATAAAATCAGCCGATGCAGCGAAACATATTCCCGCTGATAATTTCCAAACAATTATTCATCGCTAAACTCTCAACACGTACTTAAAATTCGATATAAAATATACTCGACTAATTTAGCACGAAACGAAACGATAATTTCATTTTCGTTCAACGTACGACCTCGATACAAATGGCGAGGGTACGAGAAACATTTGAATTCATGAAAAATGTCTAAAACGAAATTAAACGAGTGTAAAAAAGTATTTACAAAGACACGTTTACTTTTTTGAGCTTATTTCTAAAAAAAAAAAGGAAAGAAAATCTCATCGTCATTCTCACTGACCTCAGCGACTCTGCGATTTCAACAGGACTACCCTAACTCGTTTTCTCACTGTACACCAAAAGTTCCTGTATATCCTGCGTCCGTAATTAAATGAAAATCAAATAAAAACAACATAACGTAAATCACAGAGTTTTATTGTTACACACTACTCGTGTTTCGTTTCGGAGCACTTATTTGGAAGGATCAACGACGTGCAATCGTCCCAACGAATTCTAAATAAAATTCACTCTCGAATTAGTGTCAGAAAAGTCTGAGACTCGATTCCAGTATCTCGAGAAGCTTTGTTCTTGATTTTATTGTAGCATTTGCCATAACAGCTCGTCCTTTGTGGGCGAGACTCCACAGAGCCGTTTTCAATCAGACCCTTGGTGCTCCGGAGCAACTGGATGACTTTGTAGACTTCAGAGACCCACTCGAAAGCCCCTTGGATCTCACAGGTTCCCATCACAGCGATGGGAGGAGCAACAGTTGTGCACTTATAATCCACTGATGACGTCCAATCGCACCACAAACGTAGTGTCGAGGAGGAAGGTCTTTGTGGACTCGTTCAAGTTCACTCAATGAAAACACTCGGCCTGTTTCTGGACGGTCCGGTTTTCAATATTATTTAATTCCAATGTTTGTGTAGAATTGAGTTACTATTTTAACGCACCACGTACTGATTGGCCAAATCAGTTATTTACACTATTAAACCAGCTCAGGGAGTCGAGCATTGAGCTGGGAAAGAGCCCGGCTGATGCATTGATCCAGCTGTTCGGAATAGCAGGTTGGCATGTGTACATGTGTGGACAAAACTCGGTGAAATGTTGAGTCAAGATGCCACGGGGTCAAGGTGAGCAAGGGAAAGCGTCACTACGGTGAAAGGGATTGAGGGGATCGGGTAAGAAAAGGCTAGGAGTGTGATTGCTCGCGAAAGGACTCAAGTTTAACACGCAATCACCGTTGATCCAAATGACGCCTCGAGCCTGGCAACTTATTACTGCCCGTCGTCGATCAGTCACCTTGCGAATGAGCCAGCGTGTAAGAGCAGAAGTAAGAGAGCAAGGGTGCGCGTGGCTGCTCCACTCTTGCTCGAGTTTCCGTGCTGCATCGCCGCCGGGTGTTCACCTGAAACACAAACGGAAAATCATTACGTTTCCATAAGTTGACTGATGCGACCATTTGCATTGACTTTCGAGAACGATATCGAGAGAGACTTTTCAATGAAATTCGACGTGCATCAATCGAAGGAAACTGCGAAATGTTGGCGGGATTGTTTTTATAGTCGTTTGTACAGCATCGACAGTGACGAAGTGTCTACTGCATTGCAGGGAGTGCCTTTGACGCACAGGACAATTAATTACTAGAAAATGGATTCCCCGAGCTGTGGGCTTGTGCATGCAGCTGGCTTGTCGTTCCAACGTTTTTTTTTTTTAGTGCCAACTCATTCCAAACACGGATGCACAGATTTTGATGGAACACGTTTCTCGGCGAGTTGCCGCCGATAAGCAGTGGGATTATGTGATTTCGGGGAGAGAAATCCGAGGGCAATTTAAAACGAGATTTGGAAGATGCCTGCAAGCAGGCAACTATTCATGGGCGAAGTATCTTTACTGTCTCGTCTTGGGGTGGGAACGACAGACATTTAATTCAAGGTGAGCGGTAAACGAGTGTAGGGCACTTCGTTGAGAACGATGTCTCCCGAGAACATTTCTCCAGGCGAGAAATGAACTTTTTTCTCCAGGAAAACGCCAGCATCCAACATCTTGGGTATTAGAGGAGAAACAAAGAAGCCAAGACGAAGAAAACCTGGTACGGAGGCACACATCGTCATGGGCAGTGGCTTCCGCGCCTCAGGCTCTTGGACATGTGCCGGAAAGAAAGAAACGTCAAAACTTCTCCCTCACTTCTCATTCTTAAGGCGCGTTCTCTTCGTTTCAGCCTCGGGACAAGATTTTGCGGCTACTTGACCGGTTCACCCGTGATGTATCCACGCCCTGAGACCAGTCATTGTGCTATATACAGAGCTCTGCTCAAGCTCTACTTCTCATCACGTCCATCCATTCGCCTCTAGCATTAGGAAAAAAAAACAAAAAACAAAAAACCAAGTCGTCCAGTTGGACCTTATACCGTAGCAGAGACATGCAGTTTATTGTTCCAGGAAAATAAAAGAGTCTCACTCAACATACAGAGTGTGCAATTACGTTGCAATTTTTTCTTTAAACTGCAATTTACGATCTACCGTAGACTCAAGGTTATCAGCCACCTGAAAGCTTCGTCATCCAAACGCATATGAAGCTTTTTTTCCCTTCCGGATCTAATCCCAGAGCCAGTTTACTCGGAAAGACATTTATGGCAATCAACCATGTCGACCTAGATTAGAGGGATCGTTCCGGAAGCTTTGATGATTGTTGTCATTAGCGCTAATTGCTTTTGCTCTTGAATATTATTAGTTATACATCGATGACGTCGTCACGAGGAAATCTGTCATGTCACCGACATTTACGATCCTTTGACTGTCACTTGTATTTGGATCATGAGATTTGTCGAGGTGAACGAAACTTGGAATCTCCGCTCGTGATGCACGAGAGCTATTAGCAAATCAGCTGTCTGTTTTCTGTGCGTGTCCTGGCATGGTATTGCGGATGAAAAGCGAGGGATGACTGATGAAGGTGCGGCTGAGATTTGACGTGCGTTTAAATCCCACTCTCCTTTTTAGCCCCTACTTGCTGTGTACATGGCCTTGTAATCCTACAACCTCCCTACAAATTTACTAATACTTTTGCAATAGCGAGCGAACTTGATACAGAAGCTGGCGTCAATGTTCTCCAAACTGTTACAAACTGAATCCAAATATGGTTTCCTCTGTCTGTCGATCTTTTTGTTCGTTACGTTGGGTCTTGTTCAACTGGCCTGAAATCCATACAGCTAGGGCTTGCAACATGTGATCGTTCTCCTCCAATTGCAACTGAATAATGAACCACAGAACCGGATCAGGCTGAAGGCTTTATTACTACTGTCCTATCACGAAATCGTTTTCTCACTATCCAACTCAACTCCACATCGTGTTCGTATACGATCTCCTCGTCAATCTTAATTCTGCAGACTATCATGAATAATGTAAACGAACAAACGAACCTCGTGAATAATCATGACCTTCACAGGTAGCAAGAAAAACTTGCATGTGCAGCATGAGAAATTTTTCAATGACCTGGCTCTGGGAATCGCATTTTATGCATTTTTTTTTTTAATGCTGTCCATTATTTATTGACAAAGTCGTTGACCTGACGAATGCAATCGTCGTGTGGTGTCATTAAGCTCCAAAAAAATGATGCTGGATATCAAGTTTACGATTAGCATCGATCATGAAAATCTGCCGAGCGGAAAGAGAAGCGAGAGTCACATTTTGGCAGATGTGGCCAACACACCCGAACGAGAAAAACTACAAATACCAAAATTCTAATGAACCTGCCATCTCGAAGTATTTTTACCCGTTGAAACGCAATTTTTTGACGAGATTTTCACTCCGAAGCGTTACTATTCGAAACTACGAAACCACCAAAGCTTCATCCGACGCGATTAATTAAACAGAACCGTTCTATAGTTTTAATCAGGCTGAATACGAACAGACGTTTTCAATGGGTTACCCTGATAGGAAAGCCCATCTTTCTGTGGTTTGGAATGATGATCAACCATCCATGGAACTGCCAATATCAACACGTTAACGATCCCATTCATGCATAATCAATACGTTGTGCAGGCGAAATGCATATAAACGTTATACAGCCGCGAGCGCATAAAGCATACGCCCGCGGTGGGCCAAGCTCCACAACCGTTTTCAGCAAGCTTGCCAGTGATTGGCATTCTCCTGCAATTTCTTTCCATTGTAAATGAACTCTGGCCTAAAAATCATAACTAACGTTGGAATTTGAGAAAAATAAACAAACATCAACCTGTCGCGAGAACCAACCCAAATTAGAGGATAAAATGTGAACCTCGACGCAGATTAAGCTGATCTGAATAAAGAGAAGTTACTACACTCTCATACTCGGCCTTAAACGCGATAAAAATTCAACGAGCTAGGTCGTAATAAATAATATACGCGTGTATAAATATTTTCTTTGTCAACACGGATATATATCCAAGGGATTGAATATCTCGACAGGGGAAGCAGGATTCCTACAGTTTTGTATACATTTTATACACACGGATAAATATATATGTACGCGGAATACAGATATAGGCGTGAGTATCATTGAAAGGCTGTACCAAGCTTGGAAACATTACGGAGCATTGTCGTATCTTCTTATGAGACATCGAGGACGCGGGGAGGCGTTGGGAAAGAGGCAGTACGGGTATAAAAGTATATAAGATAGAGTAAAGGATCCGAGGGTAAAGATGGTCGCGGGGAAAAGGGATAAAAGGAGGAGGCGAAACTGCGGAGCGTTTTTCCACGGCGGATGTGTGTTGGGACACAATGGTTGGGAGGCGAATTCTCTCAATGGCGACGTATTCATCTCGAAAGACGAAGCCCGACTACGGAAAGGGAAGAAACAGAGACAGAAGGAGAATAAGGAGAGAGATCGTTTCGAGGCTGCAAACGGGTCCGGGGGCCTCCACGAGAAAAGGAAAACTCCAGGCCACAGTACGTAGTTAAGTTTATCCATGAGACTAGAGAGAGAAGAAGCGAGGAAAAAACGTACCACGGCATTTATGTATATGTAGCTTTGGAAATTATTCTCGCGTATGAGTGCCCGTGTTCTTCGGGATTTATAACACATTCATGCATATACGGATACAGTTGCGGGATATATTTTCCTGCATCATTCTCCATTGGGATTTCAACGTCGAATGAGCTGGAAAAATATTTCCTTCACCATTGATCGATCATTTCGACTTGTTCGATCGAATGCGAAGCTTCTTGCGACTTTCATCGACAATTTTCCAATTCAGTTTTCGAAATCATTCTGTACCAGCGAATAGAATAAATAATATTCATTAAAATTGACCTAACCGACGAAAATTTATCACGAAGAAGCAGGAATGTAGCTCAGAAAAATAAATGTGTTTGCACGATCTTTAGTATTGACCAGCAGTTGATAAAGGCATAAAGTTCGACTAGCCCTTGGATCCGTGTCGCATCATTTCACGATATGGGGAGGACTAAACCGATACTTTATGACAGCTAAGGCAATTCGGAGAATTTTTTCCTGGCCCCTGTGTGAATCTACTGCACGTATTTCGACTGTGAGACTCGACGTGACGAGATAATCGTGGGTTAACGAAATTGCTGTGTATCGATTTCACATCACATACGAAGCTGTGCTATATGAGTTTTCTCCTTTCCAGCTACGCGCGTTTTAACTTCACGAATATTGATATCCATAAATATATATATAGAAATATCCAGACACACGTAGAAAAAAAAAAATCTGCTCGATTTAATGAGGAAACGTTGTTTTTGGTCGAGTCGACTGTGGGCCTCGATAACAAGATTACGAAAAAAGGGGGAACAGAATGTTCGCCAAATTTATTATTTCCGGTGTTTATAGCTGCGTCGTTGGACCAACTTTCAAATTCCACCATCAAAATTACTCTGATTAGTAAATTTACGAGATAAAGCTCGTTAAACCTCCAGCATCCTCGCAGCAAAGAAATTCACCATCCGGAACGATTTTTTACGCGACTACCCATCAATTCCCGCAAGATTTTTTCCTTCGCTCGCTGTCACAAATTTGCTCGCCGTATGTCGATTTTTATTCAGTCGTAAAGCACCGGAATTCGAATATAAAGACTAAACGATTTATATGTATGACCTTAAATATTCGCTCAACAATAAGGGCGAGAAAAATATATATCGAGAATGGTAAAGGGTCCGGGGACATTGTTCGCGAGGTTATAGTCAACCTATTTCTCATGCCATATGATTTACGATGCGATTTCAAATATAACCTATAGATTTTACGTTTCGAATAAAAGAATTCGCATGTATTTACACTTCGAGCCAAATGAACGTTCACCTTTTTGAGAATTTCGTTTGAAATTAAAAAAAAAACATGTACTGCGAATCCAATTTCATGGAAATGCATCGATATTTCGTTAATGAAAATCAACTGTTGTATTTTTTTTACAATAACGAAGTTTTTCTCGTTCCTGCAGCATTTTTATATCGAAAGCTCCAGGAAAAACGTAATTTTAGTCATTCCGATCATTCATTTGATTCTGCATCCCTGTAAAAACCGAATAAATCGGAAAAATAGAGAAAAAAAATGGTTTCTCTTCAATTTGATTGACCGCATTCCCAAAAATCGAGTTTCCAGTGTCTTTAGTATCGAAAACGTATACAGTGATCGCAATATGCGATCAGGTTTATAAAAAATAAAAAAGTATATACCAACAGAAATTTGATAACCTCGGGTTTCGACTATTTTTAAATATTTTCTATTTCGGTGTGATAGAAGTGAAACTTTCCAATCCTATCAGAGGACATCTTGTGCAAAAAATGAAATAAAAGGTAGAAAAAGGGAGAAAGAAGTTGGAAGGAATAAATTTAATTTGGTAGCACGGACTAGTGTGATTGGCGGAGGGGTCGATGTGATAGGACGGCTAGTGGATTAAAAACTTTCGCATCGGAGCCGCAGGCGAAATAATTGATTTAGTTATCGAATTCTCCGACTGAAATGCAAGCTCAGCCCTCTCCAAGTATATAGTACACTCATGCATTTGATTTCAACTCCTCCATGCATTTATTGCGACTCCTCTCTGTCCCGGTTCGACGTCGAAAATGAATTGAATTTTGTATCCGTAATTGTCTGCCTTCATTTTCGGATTACTGCTCCTGATTTTGTTACGTCAAACGAATGGTTTCATGTTGTGTTGATCAGTAATAAAAAAAAAAAGAAAATAAAAAAAAAGAAAATAAAAAAAACGAAAGAATAAGCTCATTTGCACTGCATACACAAAAATGACGTTCATTACGAAGCATTGACAATAATTGCAGTATTCTTGTAAAAAGTATTTTCTTCGATGTAAATTTATTTTTCAATATTTTTACCAACGAGAATAAAAAAGATAAAACAATGAAGAATGTCCTTGGGGATTGCAAGATTGGAGACGAGGATAAGCCTCGTGTCAGATTCAAGTGTAGAATGAAGACAAGCTTCGTTTGAGGGAAAGAGAGCCTGCTGCTGCTGCTGATGTCAGAGTGAATGTATATGGAAGACGAGAGTGCCAATGGCCGTGTGCGAGGGAGACTCGGAATGTGACAAGTGCAGTGAGGAGGACGAGAAAGAGAGAAACGACGACATCGATCCTTTTGCCATGCCCATATAATCCAGCGAGGAAACCATTTATATACATGTATAGCTGCATGTAATATATTCACACGAGCGGTGAAAGTGTCGCGGGAGAATAGAAAGAGAAAGAGTGAAAAGGGAAGAAAACGAGGCGAGAGCGTGTTAGTAAGTAATACGACATACAAGAAATAAGAGTATAGCTACGAGGCGCCCGTTTGAATACAGCACTTTATATTCCAAGCGCGAAAACCATGGGCCCGATAGCATATCACATGTACATTTCGACGAATGATGAGAGCGCCGAGGATTTAGCTTGAAAACACTTTGAGCCGATAATGTATTTAGCGATTAGATTTACGCAAAAGTTTAAGAAATGGGAACGTAATCTCGTAAATCTTCGTGAATCTGCGTTGAAATGAAATCTCCGGGTATGAATTTTGATAAGTAATTATTTACTGATTGAAATGAATTGCTGGTATTTTTTAAATTTCGAAATTTTCATGTCCGACCATCGACGATCTGAAAAATCGCCGTTTTTTGTCGACTGGGGCAACAAAAATGGTTTTATTCTTGACTTTAAACGTTTGGTGTCGTGCCGCATCGTACATGATTGCTTCTCGCAAGCAATGCAGCTAAACGTCCAGGTATAGGATGAATCACAGTTGTCTAAAAAAGAGCCTGTTATTTAAGCTTATCTCGTTGAGCACGTATTATCACTGATCTATCCCAGTCTGTTATTCAACCCTTGGCATCCCTTATCTACTGATATAAAGGCCCCGAAGGTATTAACCGAAAGCCTCGCTCCATTTCGTTATTTTTTATCTTCGCTCAACGGTTAAAATCGAAAGAAACACTTGCCATCTTCTTGTCTGGGTGTTTCATCGAGATTTCACGTTGGCACAGAGGCGCAAGCCTATACAGAAAGTTGGGGTGCTAACTGAAAATCTTGAGTCGACGAAGCTCCGACGGCAGCGCCATTTCTCGTCGGCAAAATATGAGCGCATGATTTCACATTATCGCGCCGTGTCGCCGTCACTCCTCGCTTCCCGTTTAATTATTCGCCCTCCTGTTAGCTCCGCTCACCAAGCTAGTCCGTGAACAAGGTGGCGCCCTTCCATCCGGTACACTCCACCTTCTATTTCGTTCAACCTCTCCGAGCCTTTCTACCTTGCACATTTAACTCCATCGACCCTGCGATTCCAGTCGTTTCCACTTTCACAGAGTCGCTTCTACATTTATTATCCACACTGCGCTTCATCTTGGCGTCTATTAAATTCGAGTTGTTGTCATTATTTCATAACTCGTTAGACATCGTTTCCCATTGGCGTACCAAGTCGCTAAAGATCGAAAGACAATTAATTTTGGGGCGTTGCCAAAAAGACAAATTCGTAAGTTTTTTAGGTTCCAAAGCATAAAACGAAACTTATTGCATCGGTTTCGGAGATTCCGGAAAGAAGCTCCGACTAGGATGGCAGGAAAAGAAAGCGTCGATCCACCTTGGGTTGGGTTCTTCGAGTTGGCAAACTCGCTTGTATATTTTCAGCTCGGAGTGAAATCATACAGGACATAAAGTTTGTCGGTGCAGAGAGGCGGATATTCCTGGAAGAGCTATCCGACAAGAGGAAAGTTAAATACCGATGTGCGCAATAGTGGAACGTCGTCGACAATTAGCCACAAATCAGCACGCTGAAAGTGTCTCCAACCCTCATCCAGCACTTTTCCTTCTATATCTACCTCCCGTAATTGCGATACGCCCGAAACCAAGTTTTGGATCTCCAGCTCTAGTGCTCCACAGGGATTGTTGGAGTACACCAAAGAGACAGGCACACTGATGGCAGAGTCATGAGACACGCTTATTTGCCAACTTGAAGTTGAGTCACGACTGCGACGACGAACAAGACAATGGCAAAATGAATAAGTGTGCGAGTGTTTGTTGACAGTATGGAAAACGATGACTGCCAGGTGGGCGTGATCTGGATTTTGTGATCTGAATGTCTTCAAGTTGCAGAGAGTCTTAATATGTCGATTGTATGCAAGGCAGTTAATCTCTTGTCCTTGGGCAAAGTTATATAGAAGCCAAAATTTTAGAGCGACTGTCAAAGGTTCTAAACGATCTCGCTATCGAAGGCAGCAGATTGCTGCTGAGATATGAGCATGTAGGGAAAGTTATCAAAACGTTCTATTGAGGTATCCATTAGGCAGAATAATCCTTCAATAATAATTCTCCCCCAAAAGGAAGGAAACCCTGATTCGTAGCAGATCCCAAGAGGAATGTTTGTAACGCGAATGGCTGCGTAGTTGAGAAGAGGCTGCTGTCGACCTAGTTGTATGGGGACTAACATCTAGCTGTCGCGAGAGATTGTGGTTGGTAGCGAAGACGAAGGAAAAGAAAAAGGTCAAGTTATTGTGATGATGAAGGTGATGGGGTGGAGGTTGGTACGAACCCCCCACGCAATTTTCAGTTCCGTGCGGTAAGAGTAATACCTCACGATAGGGGAGATGTGTATACCCGTAGCCCGTCAAGGCTACCGAGGTCGTATATTTATGACCTTGCCTCAGCGTCTACGCTTTGTTGCGTTGGCTCGAGTGGTCGCGCAGGAAAACTACGATAGTATATATAGATGCATGCGAAGTTGCATAATGCAATGGTGAACGTGGAGTATGTGTGAATGATGTGGGTTGGTGGTTGCTATGATGGCCTGGACGGATATACGTGTGTGTTAAGGGGTTAGTCCATGTTTACGTAGCATGAGACGCGTATGGTGTGTCGTAGGGAGCGTACGGGGGGCATCCACGAGCAGCACCTGGTAGGGATTTGCATGGGACAATATCTCGTCTGATTTATCCCTCCGGCTCGACGCGGCCGGATAGAGCGCATGCTGGTTTAACCGAGCATGGCAGTACCAGTGGCATAACAAACCCGTTGCTTCGCTTCTTCTGCTTCTTCTTCTTCTTCTTCTTCTGCTGCTTCGCGTCAACATAAAATAGGGAAAAGGCCAAGACATATCTACAGGATTTATTCCTTCGTCCCTTCGCTACTTCTCCCTCACGCGGTCTTTCGTCTTACTGCTGCCTCGACGCAATAAGGAGAATAGAGGTTGTTTAATGGCCTCGCAACAACGGAAAACCGCACATTGAAATCCCATGTTCATGGGTACACTCTTCCAGAAACAAGCTGCAACGAAATCCATCAAGGAAGCTGTCCCTTTCAAAACACCCGAACTGATAAAAACGAATTAATTGACAATTCTATGCTTTATGGTCAAGGATTGTGAATGCACGTCAGATAAGATAAGATCCTTTCTTCGCGGGACTTCCATGAGCCTACAAAATCTAATAAACAAGGAAAAAGCCCCCAGACTCCGTCGCCAACTCGTTGACTGCTTGCCGCACTATCTTTCACAATTTTGGTACTCAGCGCTTTATGTCCTCAACCATTTACGTTATATCTGGATTCCTTGAATTTATAACCTCCATAAGACCGTGTCGCGTATCTTTGAGTCTGTGGCCCGCAAGTTGTGGCGCCATCTTGTGGTCGAGCTACATTCCAGAGGCAAGACACGCGTTTATTTCTTTCCTGGATATTCGGACGAGAAGCGTCATCCTTTCTCTCACAGTGCTAACTAATCAAGATACCGCTCGGATTAGTTCATGGCTCCTTGATAATTATTTGATGAAAAATTAATTACAGCTCTAAGTAGCCGAGAGGTTTTGATCTCAGAGTTGTCCATCCGTCGGTCTCGAAAATCTTGAGCAGCTTCCTACGTGTTCCTGCACAAGCTCTTCATATCTATCAGGTCTCTAGGAACTCATCTGATTGCAGAAAGCCTCAGGCAAAATGAAAGTGACAGTAGCGTACATCGTTCCTTTCGGTGCACTTTTCTACACACATCTGGGTCAAACTGAACGTTCAATTTTTTCTATCAGGAAGTCTTTTTAGCCACGGATCAAATTACTTGGAATAAGCTTATTCTCCGGAGCTTGCTCTCTGCTCCAGGCAGCATACGCTTTCTTGGATAATTATCTACCACGTGAGACGTATAATAATATTGGATTCGAAATCGTTTCTACGAAAAGATTCAAATTTGACAGACATTTCAATGCAGTTAGCTCGCATTTAAAATTCCCTCGCTAAATTGTATTAAATTGAATTCTGAAGTGAAGCAGTTACTCACGTAACAATATGGCAGATGGAAAACGCAAAAATGTGAGGTTTCCGGAGTGGGTCGCGTTATAAATTTAAAAATAACTTTTTACTCCCAATTGGAGTTTTTTGGCTCGCATGGGAGCCTGGAAAGCACGGTGATTTATTTCTTTCTTTGCGGTCCGGCTGCGGTAATTTCTCCAAGCTGTTTTCATGGGTTGTCCGCACTTTATCGATTATTCTTTTTCTCCCGATTTTCGTAATTATCAAGTCCACGTGGTACATTATCGAAACGATAGGAGTTGGATAACTCTCGGGTCTGGGAATGAGATGGGTCTCGATTTATAGGTCGGGCTAAGGGTAGCTTGTTCAATCAGGAGCCCGAGGTTAGATAGGTCAATTTCTTTCATGGCTGAACGATCGGAGGAAAATTGGAGAGGCGAACTTTTCATGTTTAATGACAGAGAAGTTCTCGTACGAAAAACGGTCAGAGAACAAGTGAAAGAGAAATAGAAAGGGAGAAGGAAGCATGAAAATGCGACGTTGGTAATCGTTCGGTGATCGAGGTCGAAAGGGTCCGAGATCAAAAAAAGCAGAAGAGATTGAGCATGATTCTGAAATAAGGAGAGAACTACGCCAGAAAAGTTCGTAATGGAGAACGACCTACCGTTGAGAACGTGCACGAGGACACTGGCGGATTCTGCGGTCGATGGGGCGCAGGTGTAATTGCCAGAATCAGCCGGCAACGCTCGTGAAATCAACAATCGTGACGTCCTCGTCTGTTTTTCTGTAACTACGTTTATTCCTCCTCGCTGGCTGTAGTTTATCACGTGCTCGCCTCTGTACCTGTTAAATTAAAACGAAACAAAAATACGTTCAGCCAAAAATTACTTCACCGTTCAAACAGCGAGGTTCTTGCGAAAAAAAAAAGATAAAAACAATTATCCCATAATGACAGTAAGATCGCAACGATGAAAATAAATAGCAGGCGAATAAGGTCTGAAAAAAAACTTACCAATAGATGAAGGATGGTGGTTCGGGAGTTTGAAGTACGATACACGTCAAGTTTATGTCACTGCCACTCTTGATGTGAAGCTCAGTGTTGCCAACTATCTTGGCTTTCGAAACTGGGTCAAAAAAAGGTTTTATTATTGACGATATTCCTTCCATTTCCGGTGAATGGAACAGTCCACTTGAATCGAATGACATTTGATACGTTTTTTTTATTGCATCTAAAATTCATATATATTTTTGTAAAATCCGTTATAAAATCTTGATCGTTAGAAATTGAATTCCTGTCGGATCTGACAGGCAAGTTATTTTTTCACAAAGGTCTAGCTCTTGTATATTCGCCGTTTCTCAATATTTATTTGCATCGTCAAAAAGAAAAATTATTCCCGGATGTCAACGCGTCAATTATCAACGAGAAATAATCAGACTATAAGGCAACGGTTCTCCTTCAAGGGGATTCGTCCGTTCTATTAATATTTCTGAAGATCTGTCACCGCACAGCTGTGACGAGAGGGGAAAAGAAAAATAAAGTCGACCAACCTACGACACTAAGATTGTAAGCTTGGCTGATCTTCGGCTCCGTCGAGACTTGGCATTCGTAAGTGCCACTGTCTCGAACCTGCGGTGAGCTAATTTTTAATGTCCACTCATCACTGCCATCGCTGTGCAACGACTGGAATCTCTGATCGTTGGTATACGTCAGAATTCCGACAGTGAGAATGTGCAAATCCCTTTTCCTTATCCACGAGACCTGCGAAAGAGAAAAGAAATACAAAGATAAAATTCAAACGGGGAATGCGTATGCAGAGGAAAAAGAAAATGGCAGCTCTTTTTTGCGAATGAACAAGCAGTCGTTTGGTTGTTTTTCTGCCTGATTCGCGTGCGTCGGTATTCAACGAAACCAGGTGAAACAAAAATGGTCGAAAACAAGCTAGAAAGAGAATGCGGGCGGAGCGACGAGATATTGGGGCTTACAAGAAAAAACGAACGCGAGGGAACAAAAAACGCGCATAGAACGGGAGGATACGCCATGGGCGGTGATTGTATCACTAAAATCGAGTTCCAGTTTTAAAAATCGTATTTTTACAGCAAACAGAAATATCGAGGGTTTCGGGGCTCCGCGGTGGTAACAATAAAGCGTTTTTGCTTTTCCCACCAGCCACGACATTCCGCCTCTTTCTCGATTTTTCTGTCCATAATATCCGCAGACATGAAAATCGAAGTGCGTGAGGAAAAAAATAATAAACAATAAAAAAAAAAGGCTGAGTACTCGGAGAGAAGAGACATCGATTTTATGGGAAAATAAAAACGCGTGTGCGGTCGTGCGGATATGGCGGGTATTCGGACATCACGGGGATACGAGCAGAAAGCCTTTCGGCTCGTTGGCGGTAGGGATGGAGGAGGGGCAGAGCGAAGGGTGAGAGAATTTGATTTATCGTGCGATTACGATCGGTGATTAGAATGGTACGGGTTCTCCGGGGTGCTTGTGTCACAACAGAGTACACATAGGACGGATAGCTTTACCGGTATTCAACAGAGGCTACCATCAGGAGCATCGGACCAGCGGAGGCACCGGCTGTTTGATGCATGACCTCGCCAGATAACGGGTATAATGTTATTATTCAGTGCGGAGCCACGCACGTCCATATCCACGTACGCGACTACACTTACTTCTCCATATTGATGCGAACCTACACCCACGGACGACGCACTTGTACGTACATGCATGCACAAGCACGAAAAGGATGTGTTCATCCAGCTATACGTCGTTGAAAATGGCTATGTGTCTGATTTGTTGCACACGGCGATGCCTTTCGTAATCATGATGGAAGCGAATGTGAATTATCCAAGCAGAACTCTTAAAAATTTAAATATCCGACTGAATCTGCTTTCGTCTGTTTCGAAAATAAAATCTGGAGCCAAGTACAGCGAGGCTCTTCAAATGTTTCTGGGCATTCCGAACATTCGTAAAAAAACATCGAGTCCACTCGTCGCGTAGCCATCATGCCGCGAATAGTCGGCAAGCTTTCGATATTTTCAACAAAGGTGTCGAAGAATAAACGAAAAGCTCGCAACTGCTTTTGCCAAAACGAACTCGAGATAGAGACGTGCGTCTGCAATAATTGAATGAGAGCTCAACAAAAATATAACTATGACTGAACCAGCCCCGAGCAGGTGGAGAGTACAAAATAGAACGAATCATAAAATCATTCGGCAAAAACGGATGTGACGTGTGGATAATTGAGTTTGAGAAAAGCTCTGGGTCCGAGGAGCGCATGAAAATAATGGTTATATATCGAGAGTAGAGACGCTGAACCGCGAATACAGTCTTCTTAGTTATTGCTCATCGGAATATGTTGGAAAATTGATACAAAAAGATGGCCATTCATTTTTGAGTAAGACAGCGGAATCATTGAATGAATCATTTCATAATGTTATGTCCATAAATGTAGTGCAATATATCGGTGTGTGCTGGCAACATAACGAGCAAATTTATTTGCATTTCGCGTCCAGGGATGTGAGCATGTCTCACTAGGAGGAACTTGAGTGCCGGATGATTGATGAATTGGCATCAGCCTCAGTGGACGTTGTACATATGGGGCTCGGTCTATATTCGTTTAATCGTGAAAAGTGAGCAAAACGTTGTCGCTCTTCATCCGCAGGGAAAAACGGTTGGGTCCGGTAAAAAAGAAATGCTGTCAATAAATCGAAAGACAAAGAGGTTCGCACGACTGCTCAATTTTTCAATAACAACGAACCAATGCAAATACGAAAATGTAAATTTTGACGTTTCAGAAGTTTGCCTGAGTTGGATTAAATACTCGGCCTCTGTCGCGTATCAAAATATATGACACATGTGTGCCTCAGTGTGGTGGCTTCGTGCAGAGCAATATCAACAATCACGAATCGTCGTCGTGGACCGTAGTTTTCGTATACACGCTCTGGAGAGCGTTCATGAAGTTGTGAGCTAACATTTACAAGATGGGAACGATGAAATTTCGTCTAAATTGTTGGTTGCTAGGTCTGTGGTTCAGCCATACTCTCACCCTAGCCCATACCGTTCAACACACTCACATATAAATTATACATGGAGCAAATATGTGCGAAGACATGGTACAGCGCGAGGACGAGGGAAAGAGGTTTTTAAAATTACTAATGCATACAGAACGAGGCTAATATTAGTGTGTGGTGGGGCAAAGTGAAGAAGGAACAAGGATAGAGAAAGTTATTACCGGAGTTACGATCACGTGCTCTGATAAAAATAAAACTAGGCTTCCAGTACGAAGCGAGTATTACTCTTTTTTGCACAATGAGAATAAACAAATTTGAAAAAAGAAACACCCACGTTCGCGTATATAACCATTTGACAATAATGTGAGTAAAAACTTACAGCACGATCGCCAAGATTTCGTACTCTGCAGTGCAGGTAAGCAGATTGACCGACAGTCGTCGTGGTTTCTCGCTTCGTCGTGTTGTCGAAGTACGGCTGGCTGAATGGTTGCTCCCAGTACGAAGATTGATGATGTTCCACTACCGAGCCTCCTCCACTGCTCTTTGCAGCACATTCTGTTCCAACAGACATAAATATACAGATGACATTTCAAAGGATTTTCTCTTTCTCGACGTTCATCGATTTATCTATCCAAATGTACTCCATTCTTTTGACATTGCAGATATATTTATCCCGAAGCTGTCTCGTAATGCAAAACATTACGAATTAAAAATAATTTGGTGCTCGTGTGGCTGCAAGGCTTTGCTTGCTCGACCGAGATCTGGGTGGAAAATGTGCTGACCTTGTCTCGCGCAAGTGACGTCACTCGACAAGAGCCCTATATATTAAGAGATCAATTTTGTCACCCCTAAACTATTCACATTAAATATTAGATTACGTATGGCAGCAGTCGGAATCGTTGTTTTCTGAAAGCTCAGTGAGCCCAACACATCGAAATGCCAATCTGATCGATCAATCTTTTCTGAATAAATATGTAAATAAATCAGGTTCCATTAACTCGAGTTTTCAACATTTCATAAGTTAAGCTATTTCTGAATGATGTGTATCAAGATCGCCGGGGAGATAACCAGCGATATAAAATCGAATGGCAAGTTGAATGGAGCTTTGAGAATCTCGGATACAATTGGATTCAGCACCGAACGTCTGCGATTGGGCATTACCGGATTGAAATTTAAGAGTATCTCTCACAAATGGGCTGTGAACGTTTAGGGGCGAAGGAGTATCGATTATTCTAGGCCTGAATAGCTCGTTGTGAAGCTCCTTTGAATCCTTTGTGATCTCGTTAAGAATCTCCCCAACACATTCCTTCGGGATAACCAGCAAAAGCTTCGTACCCAAAGGCCTCGTACTTTTTCTCCCCCCAACTTGATTTTTCTGAATGATGATTCGGTATAGAGATATTTCTCGTGATGTTGGACAAGTCGGCGCCGCGTAAAAAAGAAAATAAAAGGCTTTTACATTCTTCCGGAATTAGGTGGGGGAGTGGGCTTCTCGTTTTTGTTATCGTTCGCCAACGATCAACGAGGGGAAAGCTGATACGCCCGCGACTCTGTTGAGGTTGAAAACTTGACGGATCTTTCGGAGCTCTCCCTTTTGCCTGATCGATCTGATGCACTAACCTCAATATTTAAGGCAGAGAGAGAGAGAGAGAGAGGGACCGACAGATTCGTTCCAACGATAAGCAATGCGCGTCAGACTTTAGCACCTTTTACCCCTCGACGAAGCACCCAACAAATGGAAAGAATGTAATACACGAAAATCAGAAAAAAAATAGTCAAACGGTCCCTTGATGCTATGTCAACCAAGAAATTTAACCGTCCAGATAAAAATTTATGTTTCCCTAGTTTAGTACCAAAGTGTTTAATGACCTGTCAGCTTTTTGCAATAATAAATCGACTGAGTCTTAAAACGTCGTTCGAATACCGGGCTCGCAATAACGGCTCTGTTTTCGATCTCTATCGAGGTTGAAAAGGCAAAAAAAGTGCATTTCCCTCGAGCGAAGTCTCCTCGCAAGAGGAAGAACGAAAAAAAAAAAAACATAAAAAACGAATGAAAAAGTTGTTTCTTGTCGTATTTTCGATAGATTAACATGTGTCATTAGTGTAGAGGTCAATTGGAGGGTAAAGAGGAAGTAACGCGAAGGCAACACTTCACGTGTTGTGGAGGTCATATTCATGTAGCGTCGAGTCACGTTCCTCTGACACTGACAAATGCTTTGAGTTTGATCGATGCCCGAATATGGAAGGAAAAACTTGGAACGCCGGACTCTCGGAGCTCGAGAATACGGTTGGAAAGCTTTCGAAGAGGTATCGAGTTGAGACCACTGAACACCTCGGCGAAAAGCTGGGTACAGGCTACTAAGGTCATTTCACGCTTGCCCGACCTCGACGAGCAACCCAAACACACACCTGACGAGACTCGATGTCTCGCTGTGTCGATGTGGTGGCTGGCTCGCATATACGACCATCTCAATCGATCCGATTCGTTCCATTGTATTTACATATGTCTTTATGATTATAAACGTCAACATGAATATACGAACGAATTACAACAAATATTCGTTCTGCTGGTTTACGGAATAATTGGACGCTTGAAATTTATCATAGCAGCGGTGAAAATCACAGAAACTGTAAATAAATGAAAGCTGTGAAAAGTGAAATATGACGATCTCCCAAAGTACTAAAAAAAATTGATATTAATTGTAGTTTTTATTACGAAACTAATGGGGGTAATGATAATTATCTGTGTTTGGAAACCACCCTCATTGTTGGGGTAGTTAGAAGCTTGAATGACTGTAATAAATGTATGTAACGACATCGATCTGTTACCAGGTGGGAAACACCTTTATTCCAGCCTCTCTTGATTGAGCATAATTCGTTGGAACGTGCGAACACTATTAAATAATATTAATGATACAAAAAAGGATGGACGCAGTGACAAATAAATAAAAGCACGAAAACAGTAATTTTTTTTTTTGCATCTTTTGTACCTTTTTTGTACCACCGAAAATCCGTACCTCGATTTTTTTTTTATTTAGGATTATGTTTCTTTGCATCCAGTCCTCGTTGTCGTAACCCTTTAATTTGACCCTTTTTTCCCCAGCGTGGCAACCCCATTATAAACCGCATTGCCATGCTAAACAAGTGCGTGTTCCATGGGCAAAACTGTCGAAAAAGTACTTTGCAAAATGAAATAAATAAAATGGAAAAAAGCGAAAAGGGTGAGACCACAAGAACGAAATGAGTGAATCCTGCGCTTTTTTTTTTTAATGCTCAGAGAAAAAGATACAGCAGTTCGTCGACCTTTTTGTACAACCCATTCCCTTTTTCCTTCTTCGCCATGGGTCTTTTCCTGTTACTTCCTCCCCGCAGTTCTGTCTGATTTTTATTTTTCTTTTACTGACAGGGAAAAGCGTCAGGTGTTTGCCAACGTGAGCCTCCCGGCCATTGGGTCATCTCCGTGCTTCTAGATTTATATTCACCCGGATTTGTTGAGCCTCGCCTCGAGCCCTTTTCCCTTTCTTGTTGACGTCTATACCGCACTTTTCGCCCCCCCCCCTCTCACTCCGCCGCTGCTTTTTTCTCTCTTTTATCCATCAAGTCCAGAACCGGATAAAAACCGCTCAAACTCGAATTCCCCGGGACTATTTTTACAGCTTCAAACTCAAACCACGAGTTTTTAATTATTATTATTATTTTTTTTATCATTCAACTGCACATCAACGTTAAAGAAGGTGCTGGTCATAAAATCTCAATAACATAAACTCATAGTTACATAAGCAAAAGCTCTTGATGGTATGAAATGCCTTTTTTCAATTTCGCAATCAAATATCCCAAGCAATTTACGAAAAGGATGCTGTTTTAATTATCATAAAAATACGTTTTATTACCATTGAGTTTTTAGCTAACAACAACAATACCAAAAGTCATATTCGTAAGGTGCAAAACAGAAAAGCAGGGATGCCATGAATTCCGCGTTACGCTGAAATCTCGAAGGGATAATAATTCCGTTTCGGAATATAATGTACACCGTGAGAATGAGAATAGTAGGTTTTTGCTCGTGACGAGAATTCTCATTAATATAGTTTGCGTGCAAGACGAAGCAGACGTGCTGCACGAGCTCTAACGAAATAATACACGAGAGAGATATCTCAATTTCGTTTAAGGCACAGAGTTAAGTTTCGACAGAAAAAAAAATCGATAACATTGTCGGTAGCACTCGAGCTTAATTTTTCCCATTTAGATGAACGAGTCCAATTAATTCTCTCGCATTTGCGAGGCCTTTGCAAGTCAACGTAATGAGAAACGTGAGTAATAACGAGGCAATCGAAATGATTTATTTTTCTCCAAATGCTATTGCTGCTATTTTCCACGAAAAATCTGAAAATTCCAATCTTTGAAAAAATCATTCGTACTCAGGGACATGTAAGTAAGAGGATGTCTTTTCACTTCCTTGTATCATACTCTCGGTCAAGATAAGAAGAAACGAGAACCAGATCAAAAAGAGGATAATAATAAGTTATTAAGGCCAAGGAATAATCATCGAGGTAATAAAAACAAAACAAAAATAGCTGGACGTAGAGAGAAACAACAAGAGAAAGAGACAAAAGAATACCCGGTCGTATTAGCCGTTTCATCTACTTTTTAAATTGGCATTGTCGGCAAGGGATTGGTCGGTGAGTCGGTGGTTGAGTAAGAAAGAAAGAAACAGAGTGATAGAGAAAGAATTTGTGGAATAACGTGAGCCCGGGCCGTGCTCGTGACGACGTTGCAATCCGCCAGATAAATATGGGACGGAAGTGGAAAAAGAAGAAAAAAAAAACGTTGCGGGGGATGATGGAAACGGACAAAAAGATTGTTTTTTGCCAAAGGAAAACAACCCCTTCCGAGAATGGTATTTATTTCGTAGTACAAAACTCGAGGAATATCCTTGGCGAGTGGAAAAAAAATGGCCTCGGTTGGAGGAGAAAAAAAAATGGAAAATTGTATGAAAACTTTTTCAATTTCTCACGGACGTATCCAGGATGATAGCGGACGATTCGGGACAATTAAATTCAACATGCTGTTACCATGTCGCTCCTGATACTCGATTTACTTCTTGGCAGGAGACTTCAATTCTTGTCCCTTCGTGTGTAATACCAAATTTACAATCTCCCGTTTTAGCTCATCGATACTAGTAAATTTAGGCAGATATTGACTGCGTGCTGGTCGGACGTGAAGCAAATTAACTTTGGGTTTGAATTCACATGCAATCCGCGTTCGTATCGTACCAATCGTTATGACCAACTGTGCTGATGAGAGATAATTTATTCAGGATGTCTGCTGCCATCACGTAGATAAATGCATAGACACTCACCCTGCAGCGATATAAACATCGACAAGCTACATATGTGCCATAACAGAAGCGATTCAATGGAATAAAATATCCATGTATTCGGGCAAACCGGATGATCAATCACACCGCTATGTCCTGTCCGATCTACTCGTTTCCCATTTTTCCATCCCTTGTCCGAATGAAAAATATGCTGGATGAAGAATAAAAGATAAGACGACACGCGGACTAGCCCCAATGTTCTCTGCGACAATCCCTTTCCAGTCACCGAGACAGAAGCCACATTATCTGACATATAAACTTGTCCATTTTCTTCGCTTACCTATCGCCATATGAAACGAGCTTGATGCAACGGTTATGTGCATGCTCTTCGAATGAAAAAATTGGATGGAAAAAGGTCAGTGCTGGCTAGTATGGTCAGTGACATGGAAACATCAGGCTTGATCGTACCGAGATTAATTTCACTCGCATCTGCTTGAGAATAACATACACCCGCGAAGCAATAACATTTATGCTCGATATATCGATTTTTATATTTTCTGTTACAGCTTTTGTCTATCTGTCGAACAATGTGCATTGTCTGCATCGCATTTCCAACCCCGAAGGAAACCAGTATCCGTTGATCAGTGATTCCCAACCGGTTGAGTCAGTGATCTAGTTAGGCTGGCGAAAAAAACGAGGGGATTTTGTAAATGTCGTCGGTTGTGGCTTGGATTCTTTCTCGACAGAAAAAAGTATCGAATCGCTGCATTCCTCAAAGACTACTCAGACTATTTCGTTTGGGTTGGTCTCACGTAGGTGAGGATTGTTTCATTCATTTTGACGTTTCATTTTCATGGCCTGGGACCAGGAGAATCAACGAAGATGTTGCGACGAGCTAAACGCGAACAAACTTACCGCCGACCATGGGTCTGTGAGATTTTTTTTTAATCAACTCTGATTGAAAAACTGTTGGAAGCAGAAACGTGGGACAAGCATTGCAAGCTTTAAGGGAATCGGTCCTCGATCGATCCAAGAGCAGAGCCAGAGAGAGGGAAGAAGAGAGAGAAGGCTCTCAGTTGGTACTCGAGTAAGAGCTGAAACCGCGGAGGAGGGCTTGGAGGATGAACTAGAGGATGACAATTCCAGGATCGGCGGACGTCATTATACTCTGGTAATTCACGCTTCACTACATCCTCGATATCCGGTAAGTACTTGTAATACATGCCACTGGATTTTCGTATAAATTCAAATATCCACGTTGGTATGTGCAGCTGAAAACTTTCGAAACTTGAGATGACACATCGAACCCACGTTAAGATATTGTTCGCCAATTTTATTACAAACTCGAGAATCAAATCAATTATGGAGAAGATTGAAATGACAAAAAATCAATACGATTCAGAAATTGCGTGTTTATTGTTTAAACAAAAGTTAAAAATACGAGAATAACAAAAAGGAAGTCTCCACAATAATCTGCACTACTAACTAACATGGGTATATTGATCAGTCAGCCCCGCGCGACGTAGCACCGCATTAGACGTCGAAAGATTATTAAGAAAAGGGACAAGGTCAAGGATTGTAGAAGCAAGGGATGGAGAATGATCGATAAGATGGCGAGAGCAGAGAAAAGAGTGTACGTGGGACAGCGTTGTGAACATATTTAACAAACTTATGAAGCTGGCGGAGTGAGTATTGAGTGGAACGTGTTACGGTATCTCGTTACATCCCATGCTTCTCCAAACAGTTTTTCACTCGTTTGAATCACGACCTACGACATGGATGTAACCCTCGAAATATTGTTTCCAATAACGTAGGATTTTTATCCGTCTCTCGCCTTCTCCTGGTTCGTTTCCCTGTGTTTTTCCTTTCACTACTATTTTACCCATTTTTATAACACAGACACGCGAGTTTTCATAAGGAAAGTCTATAAATTTTGCGATTGTGAGAATTTTTATCGCTCAATACATTTTTTTGAAAAACTGTCCTCCATCGTATATAATCCATTGTTATTATTATTAACCGACGACGATGGGGACGAGGACGCTCTTCTGCAATCTCCGAAGTCAAATGGCATTGGGTTAAGTCGGTACTAGGAGATAGGCGACCGCTCAAGCATAACAGCGACTCGTGAATCGATAGCTCCCGATAAAAAAGGGATCTTTCTGAGTTTCTGATGGCGTCAAAAGTCTGTGAACGGTTGTTGGCGTTATTGACGATAATATTATAACGTTATTGTTCATTTTTCATGCGTTTGAGTTTCTACCAGCACGTCCCATCACGTCAAGTCTTCTTCAAGAACTTCCAAATTCCTGTGAGACCTCCCGAGACTGTTTGCCTGCAACTATGCTCTCTACTGCATCAAATTTTAACGAGGATCATAGAAAAACTAAGGAAAATCTACCCCATACTAGTCGCTGTGTTTTTTTATTGAGTTTTTGTTTCGTAAATACTGTCAGGAATTCAGGAAAACTCTCTCTGCTGTTGAATGATCGATGCAATTCTTCATGAATTTCACTGAAGTCGTTATTTTGAGTAATAAGTTTGGGAATACCGATCACTCGACCAAGTATCTGCTAGAGGCTGCTCGACTCGGACGATTATCGATAAAAAGATGGAAAGCCTGAGGAACGAAATAAATCCATCGAAATCAATGGGTAATCGACATTCTTCAAGGTTGAATGGTGAGCGTGTGACACGCTCGATACCAGAGGACTCGCTGGGCTAATCTAAAGTTGCGGAAGCGATATGAAAATTGTTCGGAAGGTTCTCAACATTAGAATATTACTTTTTCCCCGTTGGATTTGAACTTGTTTGCCAATCACTCGAATGTCGTGGCTTTTAAACAGTTGTGCAGCAAAGTGTCTACTTCGTGATACGAGGGTGCAATAATAATTCATGAGGGTGTGGGTGGTTCGGGGATTGTCTGCTCCGCGATATTCTCCAGGGTGGTGAAGCGCGACGAAAGCTCCCAACACCTTGCTGTGCTACCTCGCCCACCTTCCTGCAGCTCCTCTTCTTCTTCCCATCCTCTCAAGTTAATCCAACGCGAAAGTGCTGACTCAGAGTGAGGTAGTTTCGTGGTTGGACTCTGGCTCGTTAGTTGGTCATGGTACAATATTCTCTGTGGGTAATTGTTGGCCCGGAGCCTTTATACCATCACCTTATACCAGTTGTTCCACCCTCCTCTCGAGTATTTTCCTCAAATTGAGTTCATATATCCCAGGCCAGAACTCGGCTGCTTTTCTCTTCTATTCGCAATTCCGCCTCATTCTCGACCTCCAACTCCCTTACGAATCTTTCAAGCGTCATAATAAATTTCAAGTCTGTTTATTTCGTGCTTTAACGATCGATTATACGTCCAACTTTCATGCTCACGAATATAAAAAACTTTAGGGTAATTATTAGTAACTTTATCGTCTAGACAATTCAATCCTAAAGGCGAAGCCCCAGCAGGGCTCCTTGCGTCGTTGCTCTGGTTACTCGAGTTAGTGAGAATTTTCCACTTCAGAAATTTCCCACTGGAACAGCCGGAAAGTTGTCGTACTCGTGACAATATACAAATGTATACATTTTGACAACGTGAATTCCATCACGCAGTTAATACAACCAGGTGAATTCGAAAACGAACGGCCACAGAGAAGCAATTCCGAGAAAGCAGGTTTAATTAACGCCTCGTGACTCCATGGTCAATCTTGAAACGTATAAATCTTATTCAAGATAAAAGTAGAGCTTGATAATAATTCTTGAATGTATGAGGAGGGTGGAGACTCGACAAGGAAATATCGTTATCGAATAACCTCACTAAATTCTCTTATCTATTGCGTTGTCCTTTCTTTGCAATCGCGTCTTGACAAGGAGAAATGGACGCTGGACGTCCAACTACATTTTGTTCGTTCTACTATTTCTTGGCTTTCGCATATTCGCATCTTTATGATTTTTCAAAATTGTATCGATTTTTTTCGTCGGATTCCTCATGAATATAAATGTGTCAATTTCTGTCCAAGCGTTCATCCTCGTGAACTGGACTCGAGGGAGAGATTAGGTCGTCGCGATTTGGCAAGATCTGTTTTAGTTGCGATCTCGTAACGAGAGTCTTTCGTGTTCAGTTTGAACTAATGGTGTGAGACATGCAACCCTTTGCTGGATTCAACTCCCCACTTTGAACCGGTACGGTAGTTCGCCTTCGGGGCTCTCCACGAGCCTATAAATGCCAAGGGTGGTTTGAAGCTTCTCACCCCCGCTTCTGTTTCTCATCACTCGTCATGAATAACCGGCATTTATCCTGGGAATGTATCGATTAGTGGTTGCATCGATAAAATCCTTCAGAGTCTTTACAAAAAGTGTCACGTGACTAGCTCGATTCAGGGAATAAAAGTGGAGAAAGTGAGCGCTTGAGATTGCCGCTTTTGACGCGTTTTCAACAACCCTCAAAGCACTTATACTAGAGTCAGAACCCTTTCGGTTTTTTCTTTCACCAGGTCAACGGGCTCTGACTACACCACATAACTCTCCTTTGATCTCCCGTGGCTATATAAATTGGTGAGAAGAACCGGCAAAAAACATTCCGTTTGAACGATTTCTATTCCTACAATCGCAGAAACTTGGTCGTAGGAAGAATGAATCCATTAAATGTTCGATATCTAATAAACACAGTTAGTGTGCTAAACAACACACGTTGGCTAATTAGTTTCGCGCTTTCGATAACATGAATGAGCTCGGAGCTCCATCAGATCGAATTGCGTGTTCGTTCAGAGTTAATCATTTAATCGTTGATTATTTGCAGATTTCCGGGACAAATCCTTTCATCCTGAGGTCCCAAGGTAGACGGAGAGGTGTGCCCAAGATGGCGTGAAAATAGGGCGAGATTCGAGAAAGCTAGAGCCAAGTTAACGCGGCCGTGGGAGGCCCAGGTGGTGCAGGCTGCTTCGCAAAGTCGGACGAACACGTTGAAGGAAGGGAAGTGAGGATAAGGTTGAATCACCGGGATATATTGAATAAGGAAAGCCTCCAAAGATCGGTGAAACAGGAGGGTTGGCGATAAGGGATGCCAGAGCGTTGGGGGTTGCTGCCCCTGAATCGGGGAGTTTCGGATAAAGGGGTATGGGGCTTTGCTTAAACGTTTGGTATTAGCACAGCAGCGAGAAATTGCTGCGAGATACAAGAGGAATAGATTAGGGGTGGATGGAAACGAGAAACGGTGGAACGCGACACCCTCATCGTGTCTTGAATGCTTTCGAGGCCTTGGTAATTTCGTCGAATCGACAAAACATGTGTTCGCATTCGGAAAACAAGAACTGTCACTGGCAAACGCTTGGTCAATTATAAGTTGTTTCGAGTACGTGCCCGTTTTACCAAACTACGTGCAATGTAGAAGAGACCGGAGAACTAAACCGAAACCTAAATTCCTCAATCGACGATTAACAGTCTTGACGAAAATTTTCCTGCAGGTCGCTCTGCATCTGTTATCCATCAGCAATTTCAAGTTCGACACTCCTCATTCAAGTTCCACCAACCACAATTTTCTGCTTCGCCTGAAGGTCATGACACCTGATTGCATTCGACCAAATCCTTTCCTCAAGCCATTCGGCAAGCTGCTCTAACTTAAATGAGATTTTAGGCAACTTGCCCCTGGACAATCGATCCCGTTCCTCTCTCCGTTGATCCCTTTGAATGTCCAATAGAGCACCGTAATATTTCGAATGATTGGTTACACTTGTTGAACTTCATTCGACCATGGTTGTCACGAAACGCCTGAAACCATTTAATTCTTTGTTTTAGGAAACCTAACGTGATCAATAATCTACCTGCCGCGAGAGAATTTCAAAGGAAACAGTATATGTGGGCCACGTGTTCACTCGTCGGATTTGTAGATGATCATGTGTATTACTGAGTCAACAAGCGCTCCCAGATCCCTCTGGGGAAGAATAGGCCCTTAAACAACAATGACTGTCCAGTTGATATTGTTTCCCGCGTTCCATTCCCAGCTCTGTTTTTCTTTGACAACTACATTCCTGGATTTGTTGAATCAGATTGCAATATAGTGGCAACAGCGATGTTTGAACCTACTACGATGTTTGAACGACCTAATAAGCCGCCGAATCATCATCCCAACCAGTGATCATGACAATGTTCGTCTACACATTGTACTACGAGTTGAAGATTTAGTCTTCAAAGTCACAAATCATCATTGATGTACGTCTGATTTTTACTACCTCGAGAATCACATTCTAGCACATAGAAAATGTGTGTTCGGAAAAAGCGTTTACGTGTCACTTCCAAACTAGCCGAAGTGCTAAAGTCGCAACTCGTGTACGACTGTAAATAATCATTCTCTCGATTTGGCGAATGTATTCAAGAGACGTCGGCGGATTGTTAAGGACGCGAAGAATACGAATGCGCTCCGCAATGTCCAATTGGAGTTTGGGGAATAAAAATACAACATGGTGAAACTGGAACGAGGACGTGGAGGAAGGAAGAATGGTGGTTGAGTGTGAGCAGAGGACTGAAGTGGGTGGAATACCTCGTCGCATGTATATCTGCTGTCGGAAGAAACGGGAAAAACGTTCATACTGTTCACGCGGAAAAGAGGTTTGATATCGACACTGTATCAACGCGTGTGACTATGCACCACACCGTGTCTATTTGTGTAAAAACTTAGAGTGCTCGAGTGTCAACATTACGGGATCGACCGGTAGATCGTGAACATTGCGAGATAAAACGTTTTTTCTCTAATTTACCGTTTCGTGTGTTAAATTATTTAAAGGCTGCCGATCGCAGGAGTGTTTAAATGAACTTTTGAACAAAACCGGAACAGGTACTATTTTTATTCTAATTCCCAAATAGACCATTGTGATCTTCTCCGAATTTAATTGACGCGGTATTGAAAAAAAAGACGACTCGACCATTGTTACTGTTTCTAATGGTACTGAGTTCAGATTCTGTACAATCCTCGTATAGTTGTGAATGGCATCGGTTACGAAACTCTGGGAAAGCCATATTTCTGCACGCGATAATGTAGGAGTGAGATTTTGGTACGTGTAAAAGGTTTCTCTCGCGACTTTTCTCAACAACAGGCTATGAAAATTGATCGGGAAGCTGCTCAGGGTTATTGTAGATACTGAAGACACTGTAATGCCTGTCAATGAAATGATGGAGCTTATATATAATTGAGAAGGAGCGTTGACTATCCAGCAGCCCCTTTCAGAGTGGCAATAATTCAGGGGGATGAAAAACGAAACAAAGTTCGTTCGTAAGCTGAGACGAAGAACGACGAGACTGGCACGAGAATTCTACAGTCTGATGATCCGTTTCCAATATTTTATAGCCCTAAATACTCACGATGTTCTTCGCAGTGATTTTTCGTAATGATCGTGTCTCGCTTGGAGCTTTGTTTTGTTCGAATGAATAGTTTTTATGCTATCGCACTGTGGGACATTAACGGAGGTAAGGGTGGAACATTTCTTTCTCTTAAAGAATGGTAATTTCGGAGTACATCAAGGATACTGCCTCCTCCGCCCTTCCCCCTTGGCTGTGGTCCAATATGAGTTTCTACAAAAGATTCATTCGCGTGTAATATCGTGAAGAACACCTCGGCTTACTTTTTTTCTTCTTTTTCTTTTCACCGTTTCCTCGCCATCTTTTATTTCGTCTCGCGGTCCTCCTATCGCTTAGGACCGAAGGAACCAAGGTGGAATCCCTTCGTTGCTATGTTACGAAATGAAGAGTTTTCAGGGTGGAGGAAAGCCAGTAATGGTAAACGAGGATAACCAAGCGATAATACAAAGGGGGTAAAGAAAGCAACCAGTTCTTTGGGACGTAGAATATTTCGAACTGTGCTCGTGTTCAACCAGAGAGTATACAAGCCATCCCCGTCACACCCCCGCCCTTTCCCAGTTCGGTATAATTTCCAATGCACAGACGCCTTTTTTGTATTCATATAGTGCTTACATAATATACAGCAGAGACTAGATATTCCCTGGTTCAATTTAGCTCGTAGAATGCTTCTGGAAGCTTCCATCGTTTAAATCTTTTCTGGGTAGTCCAGAACCCTTGATACCGTCCTTTGTATGTTCAATTTTATACGCGGTGTCCCTCCTGGCGCCATTGCTGATTTTTTGCAACTTCATTTGGAACCGTAATTCCGAACGCAAAAGTCTGGAATTTCCCGGGAAAAAAATCTCCCTGGAAAAGCTTCAATGCTGCTTCGTATCGGAGCATGCGCATTGAGCCCATGCTGTGATACTTTATTTGGAAAACTGGAAGCGTTCTTATATATTCGTCCGTATATGGGTTCGAAGTGGTAGACGGTTTCTGTAATACGTGCTAGGAACAGGGCCATATCCAAGTTTCATAAAGTATCAAAAGCTCGACTTCCACGTGCACCCATAACATGCAAACAGGTATATATGTATGTGTGTAACTTTTCTTTGGTATGTATAAAGTTGGGAAAGGTACACAGAGGTATATACATAGGATGAATAAATGTACTAGCCGATCTGGGAAAAATGGCAGACTGTTAGTTGTCGTATGAGGTTGGTACGTGTTTTTTTTTTTCACCTTTTCGTTTCCGTTCACACCGACACTCTTTTTTCCACCTTTTTCCACTTCGACGGTCCCTCGAAATTTCTCTGAAAGTTATGTGCACCAAAGGATCGCAACGGAATGCACACCGAACGATGCGTTTCACAGCACAAAAGTGGCACGAGTCCTAAAGAAACCACCCTCGCCCCTATTTTTCAATCCATCGTCGTACGATCGATCGGGGAAACTCTTGATGCTGAGTTCTTCATTTCCGTTTTGCCGGTGTGATTGTATCTTTGATGAGTTTTCAACTAATATCGAGACTTGTACTTTCTGCCCTCGCAGCTATGCACACAGGCTCCCGAGACCGACGAACTATTTCTAGAGACATTTTTGTCGAGAAACGTTTGCACACATCGTTCAGTGTTATACTTTATCTTTGCTGCGAAAAAGTTTGTCGTGCGCCTTGGGTGTGCGTAAAAGTTACCACCTGTGCCAGGATTCATAAGGGTTCGGGAAGAAAAATTTGAAGGACTTTGTCGCTCTCTAAAATATATTCGCATCCCTGAATCCAAATTTATTGACAGACTACGTTCACCATTTACTCACCCTTCGAGCTTGACTCTACGGAGGATGAATGTGTGCATGCAAGGGTGGTTTTTACCCTCCTCTTTCACCAACTCCCAATCTAGTTCAAATCTGCTTTTTTCTTCTCCCCTTTTTCGAATGGATTCGTTGAACGTGTAAGGGAGACAGATCTCTTATATTCCTCCAGATATTCAAGGGAGCCTGGCCGTGGAGAGAATCCATCCGGATAGGGAACAAAAAGTTTGAATGCTATTTTACAACGGGCTTGTCGATAAATTTTCGTATAATTCGAGCATCGAATGCGCTGGTGAACATTTCCAAGAATAAATGAGGGAAGCTGTTTTTTCATTCGCCAAATGGTAAAGAATGGCCTCCAGGGGGGTGAAAAAAAACTGAAAAATCGAATACGACGTTAAGATGAATGAAAATGCGGAGCAATCAATTAATAATGTATAGCTCTGATTTTCTAAGAAAAAAATTGCTGCAAGTGATTGGCAAGGTCGAGATCGAGCAGCAGATTGTGAGAGAGAAAATGAGTCGAACCATTTCCACCGTAGATTTCGTTTTTTTTTCCCGATGCAGCTTACTTTTATTTTCGTTTGGGAAAACTCGAACTCGTTTTTTGTGTTTCTGGTACGAGCACGAAGTGAGGCAGTATAATACACGTCCCGCGTTTACCAGCAGTAAGTTTCCTAATCGTCGTATTACGTACGTTCGTACATCGTTGATGGTGTTGGGCTGGCAAGCGTTATATATATAAAGTGAATATCCAGAAAACTCGACGGTAAAGCGAGACCGTTTCAGCATCATTTTCTTTCTTTCATCGTCGAGTTAAGTGAAAATCGATCTTTATTACTTTATCAGGGTGAGTTTTTTTACATCATTTTGCCATCCCTTCGCCCTCGTCGTATCTTTTTGCCCTCCCTCTGTCCTACATATTTCCACTTCTACCATTCCGGTCCTCCGCGTTATTCCCTTCTCCAGAGAATGTTTTTTCTTCTCTTTTTCATCGCAACGGGCATTGCCCGTGAAAACTTTAATAAAACGTTCCGTAATAAATGGAATTTATTCGAATACTCGATCGGGAGAAAAGATTTTTTTTCCTCGATTGTCCGACGGACGGATAACGATTTTCCGGAAGTTAAAATCCGAGAAGATAAGATGAAAAAGAATTTGGGGGATTTTAGAGCCTAAGATGCAAAAGAATTTGGGGGATTTTAGAGCCTCCGAACGTGGACTTGGATGTCGAGAATCTTTCTGCTCGTGGCCATCCTCATGTGCTTTCCATCTACCACGGAGTGGGCCAGCCCAGAACGGAGATATATTTCGTAGTTGATTAAAAAATAGTACCGGTTGATTCGCCACGGTTTGTGAATGCTCAGCCTCTTGATTGATTACATAACGAATCTTTTGATAATTTAGGATGGGAAATCGAATAGAGGCCGGAGGGAGCACACACCAATTTACATTTGGAAGTAGTACAGAGGACAACGCAGCATTTTCAATGAGTTGTGACGCCGGTTTGTGTGCCAAGCTGTCCTGAAATTGTCCGCTCAAATATAGGAGGTAGGGAAGGTTTGTTACGTATGTCCACACGTGGCTTGATGGAAGATCACTTGTATTTGATCGATTCTCAAATATATAGCGATGATGATCGATGCCCTGGTGTAAAAGGGAATCAAAAAAAGAGAAAGAGAGAGAGGCTTGGCCAGTGAATTTGTTATACCGTTATTGTTCGACGATCATGAGTTAATGTTTGACTGCTGGTTCAATAATTCCGAGTGATTTTCCCATGCACACTTCATTCAGTAGAAACGGATTGATTGAGGCCCACGAGCAACTGGTCAACTGATTAAGTTTGATTACGTCGAACCGCACTTTATTTAGAGTGGAACCACGAATCATGCTCATTGTTTTTGGACTCGACCAACGATATGCATGAACGGTTCCTACATTGCGTACGAATTCACGAATAAATAGCAACTTTACAACGCGCGTATCTTTTCCTTGAAAACGAGTTGCTGAATGCTGTATAAACGCTTTACGAGACATGATTTCAATGCGCCAATCTGTGTTGGCATCGTTTTCAGACCCACAAACTTGGCTGCAGACTTTACCATTTAAACGTTCTTTAACGAAGTATTTTCATTTATTTGTTTTTTAGAAAATCTGTTGCTCCGATGAGAAGGAAACAATGAGAATAATGACAGGGCTGTATACGACACGTACAACCATCAGAGCACTACAAGTGCTTTACTTTATAACATAATAGACTCGTATATTGTATCCAACGGGTCTTTAGTCGCTTTCGAAGAGAGAAGCGATGAAAGACCCAAAGCCTTTTACCGAACAAAGCGTTTTTCACGCTATTTCGTTTTGCTCCAATGCGGACAACCCAACACCAGCGCCAGCCAAACTATATACTATATTATACACACACACATACACACATATATATATATGATTGGCAAAGAGCCAAGTGGAGATGGTTTCTCGTCGGAGCCAGCGAAAATTTAAGGACTAGGTTACGAAAATACGATCATGCGGATATACCGAGGATTCGAAAAGGCAAAAGGGAATTGTCCTTATTTTTTTTGTCATTCATTCTATTCAGTAAGTCCGAAACTACATCTCTTGAACGGAATAAAAGATAAAAAAAGAGAAAGGGAAACGGACTGGACGTAGTTTTTTGGTGAAAAAGATCAAATTGCACGAGATAAATTCAATTGGAAAGGGGGAAAATAAATTAAAAAGCTGTCCCACGTTAGAGTGTCTTATCCATAAGGATTAACGAGCTACGAATTAACGCTGTGAAAATGGTGTGAATTACACTTCGAGATGTACAAAACGTCCTGGTGACGAAATAAATCACTTTCCGTCTTCGTACTCCATTCCCATCGACTCTCTCTCTCTCTCTGTCTTTTGCTCTATTCCTTTCTCTCTCGGTAGCCTCTCACCCTTCGCTCGCGATCTCATCCGTTATCGTAGATTGCTGTTTCATCGGTTCGTAACAACCGCAATCTCGATTCACCGAGCACGAGGCTTCCCAGCAGATATATATACATCTGCATATAAAACATTTTGCTCAATATTGCGAAGGTGTCGAGTCACCTGGAACAAGGTGGCAAAGCTATATAACAACGTCCCCGTCTAGCGCTATTTAAGTCCAAATGGTACCGAATTAAATCAACCGGTTTATCTCAGCCGGTCTCTCGTGCACCCGAGCTACACGATAAATCGTGCAATTAATTAGTTCAGTAATTAGCTGCGATCAGATAGGGCGCGAATTTAGGTGGTTGTAATTCTTGAGTCAGGCAAGACTGAGAAGACCTAAAATCACATTTACACACGCACACATGTTTCTAAACTCCACACACATACATCGAAAGGGAGATTAGAAAGACACGAGAGAGCAACGAGAGAGAGAGAGAGAGATCCTGAAGACAAGGAAAACGAGATGGCTGCCCAAAAGGGTAAAAAGGTTGCTGGGTGCGTGAGCTGAGAACATAAGTCGATCTTTCTGCAGTTGAAGCAAACTGTCTCCCTTCAACCACCAATGGGATAAATCTTCCTTAGTGTAAAGATAGTGGGTGGCCACCTCGGGCAAACATTTCTCGTGTGCATGTTCAAAGCCCCTTTATGATCGCAAATATCATCATGATTTGGTTGGGCTGGAAATTTAATCATGAAGCCTGTAGCTACAGAATTAAGGTAGAAACGACACGAAGGTTAGATATTATTACATAATTGGATGTAGAGCTTCAGGGAACATGCCCAACGGTGCATGTGCTTGGAAGTGAACGGATTTCGGACACAGAGACTTTGATACCGTTCCATCTATATGATTGCTAGAGAATTCTCCAAATTAATCGGTTAAACCTTCTCCTGCAGGAATCCCAGTCGTTTTTGAGAATTGCAGAGGCCATAACGACAAATGTGTAAACGGCAACCATGGCACGTGATAAAATGATTAGCGGTATCTGTACAGTGTGCAGCAATCCAACAATTCACGTCACCCCCAGACTCAGTCAAATGAAATTAAACTTGATCCGTCGTACAATTATAAGGAAGAGATTCAGTTTGGAATCAAACGGATAACCACCTGAATGGACAATCATGCGTTAAAGTCACTCAGCTTGGCCAAACGACCAGCAGGAGGAGTTTGCAGGTTTTAATTCTGTGCAGGAAGTTAGTCGAGCAATGTGTTCAGAGATGAAATGATAAGCATCGAATTCGATCTGCGTTATTGGCCACCCGGGATCTCTGCCGTTATCGGTTCCAAGGAATACGCTTGGTGAATGATCACCATGGATGGGGGGAACGTGCAAGAAGGTTTGAGAACCCGGAGGATATTGTCATTCAATCTGATTCACTTTTGCAGCTATGTTCGATGGTCCGGATGACTTGGAGGAATAATCGTGTAAGGAACGGATGACAAACAATTGGAGAATAGGAATCGATGTCGTTTTAGTGCTCGCGTCACGTTTCGAAGCCCTGCTAAAGCTCGCACCAGTGCATTTTAATCTGCTTTCGACTTGACACTTGTCCTGCTGGACATTGTTTGAATAAACGAGAGAAGAATTCCCGTAGCACGTATTGCAGAGTTTGAAGGACCGAAATGATTTTCTAGGCGAGAGTGGATGCGACTGTCTGGGTTTGAAATTCGTGACCGAGTGTTAACCGGAATGCGGAGAGTGCAAGGGAAATAGGTGGTCCACTGGGTGGCTGGTTGGAACTCAGTGACGCTGAGGGTCCGAAATATCCGTAGGAAAACCAGTGGAGAACGTTCAATTTGCAGTAAAACTTCGCTCATACCCGAGGATCACGCGTTTCTGTAGCCCTGCATGTACAGATACGCGCTTGTACGTGGCCCGCACACATGCATCGTACAGCAGACATTTACGTACTTGGCAAGTTATGACCGGTATGAAAGAAGCCAAATGTAACACATAAACATGGAAATTCCGAGAGCGTTGAGAACTGGACACGAGGACCAGTAAAGAAGGGAAGAAAGAGTGACTTGTGACCTCGTTACAGCTAAGAAAGTATTTCGCAGTAACTTTGAAATTCCAACGTGTATTGCGTTCTGCACAACGCCGCGCTGTATGATCTAGATATGCAGCTTAAAGAGGGCACTGAAAACTTTATATTTGTCGCGGGCTTCCCTGAGGAAATTCTGTCAGTCTAAAAGCGGAATTTACTGCCATGTTGGCTGCTCTTTTCAAAGTAATATTTTTTAATGCTTGGTGCTAATTTTCGTGGACAGCTCATCATTTCACTCTCTTTGATTGTTTCCATGTCACGGCGGTGAACAAACACAAATTCTTCCATTTTATGGATCGTTTGAATTTATTGTGCGTTTGACAATTCGAGTTTAAGGGCCAATCCGACGAGTAAAATGGAACTATATGGCGTAAGAAGTAGTGCTTGTGGTAGTGTGACTTGCAGAGAAGCTAAACTAGAGACAGTGGCATGTGGATGGTAGACCGAAGGGTTGATAGAAGTGGAAAAACCGCACCATTTATTTCTTTGACGTTTGCTCAGTCGCTTTGACTAACGAAGCACGGTGAAACGGCTCGGAGAGGCGTTTTGTGGGCTTACCCATGTGTGTGTATGTGTGTGCGTCTGCCACCATCCTCTTTCTCTCTGTATACCACGGGTTCCGCATTACCATATCTCTAGTACATTTTTTTTGTTCATCCCCAACCGCTGAACGCCTAAAGGGAACGCGCATTTTGGCTTTTCCTGTTTTGCCTACCGAAATACTGCTTCAGTAGAAACGCCGAGAGGTTGGGGGAATGTGCGACCTCGATAGTTTTCAAGATCTACAATTATACACGCTCATCCACTTTTTCATATTCTTTAGCGTTCAATTTAATAATGTTCGAAAAAAAAAGAAACGTGTCGTACGTTTCAAAGAAAAATGGTTGATTTTACGATAAATCACGCAAGAATAATGACGACAACGACTAATCTATGAAGTCAATGGATAATTGCGGCTTTAGCGAATACTTGGAAAATTAAGGTCGATGAATGCATTTTATCGGAGCTCATAAAATAGGATAAACCAGCTCCTGTGGCAAGCCGCAAGCGTCGCCACAATTTTATCGAAACTGTATCGGCATGTACGCTCAACTGCTTTCGCCCGAGCTGTATTCCATGCCGCGGTATAATAATGGTCGACCGTTACAATTCAGGACTGAAAAAGGTTCGACTCTTTTCACTCTCGAAAGTGGCATCGATTCTCCGATACGACGTGCTTTGAAAATTTCAAGCAGCTATGACTCTGCTCTTACTCGCACGATTTTGACATATCGGGGCCGTTTTAGGAAAGCCATATTTTCACTTAGGAATTGCCACCTTCGTTTTCACTTTTTCTCCATTCCTCCAACACCGACTTCAAACAGTTATGAACGATTTTTTAAATATAAAAATGCAAAAAACGTAGAAATGCACGAACGATCGAGATCAAAATTAATGAAACAATTTCCAGCGGCACTCTTTGGAGAAAATAAATTTCACCTGAAAGCGCGAACGTTCACGCCGAGGAAGAACTCTCGAATACGATAAAAAAGTGATACTAGAGACGAGATATACGCAGCAAGTGCTATCGTATCGAATTATGGATATTTCGTTGCACCGGATTTCAAACCAGACGGTCAGATGTTTAATTAGCCACTAGAGTGCCCTTTAAACTGGGCCACTTTGAGCTTCTCCTCTATCGGGAATACGCTATGCTCAACTAAAGCAGCCCGCTACTGCCGACCTAATAGACTCGAAATCTAGCCTGTCTAATATTTCCTTTGCATATTTTAGTCTCTTGCTCAGAAAGCCAACCGCATTAAGGCAACTCGATTTGCATTGAATGGAAAAAGGTCGTTGACAAAAAAAAACCCCTTCCGACAATATTGCAAAGGAGAATTTTTTTTCTTCCAAATAGAAACTTCGAAGCGTCAATAAGTCAAATCGGAAATTTTGAGTGTAATGAGGTGAGATTTAGAGAATATTGGATTTTTATTCTGTGCGCCAGATGAAACTACTTCGTAAAGCTTGATGTCGCGAAAACATAATTTCACTCACGATAGTGTTGAATTTATTTATTGGCTAGATCCCAGGTTTAAACGTCCGTGGCTGGCTTGAGCCAAACTCTATCGGCCAATTTGTTCCGAGAAGATCTTGCTTGCATACAATACATATATGAGATCCGATGGTTTTCTACCCCCTTCGACTTTGCCCGGTTTATCCCCGGAGAGTTTCTCAAGTCGATCGGAACGTACTTATAAAAGTTGATGCAATTGTTGCAGTAACTTTTCCCCTCTGTGTTGTAAATATTAAGCGACAAACTTTCTTTCCCAAATTTTTTTTATTATTTTCCATCACGATATTGACATTGAACACCTAATCGTCCTTGCTTGATAATCGGATCCAAGAGAAACTCACTTTTTTTTACGACGTTGATCGTTCTCGAGGGGAAGAAAGATGAGATGAGCAAAGAGCTTTAAAGTTTTTGCGAGCGGATAGCTCCGTGATGGGGGACGGAACTTCCGACGATTTACGATGCCTGTCTTCATCCTGAAAGACGACAGAGCTATCCAGAGAGGAATTACTCAACTAAAGAATGCATAACTCTTAAAAAACATTACAATCGTAAGAGTAATAATCTTTTTTACCTACAAACACACGTTAAAAACTTGGCCACTTAACTTGGCATTGTAATTACTTGATTTAATAATTATATCCAATATGAAAACGCTACGCAATTTTTAATCATGTCATCCGTCAGAAAAGAGCGATTAAATAATCTTCGAAAGTGTTGATTAAAAATGATATCGGAGAGTTTTGTTACTACTATCTTGAGATTTCATTGCAATTATTAGTTTCAGTAATAACAGTCTTTGAGCTGTTTTCTTTCCAGTATGTTTGTTTGCAAGGCGTACTTAATCTTGCATTTATATTCCTGCGCTTTTGGTACACCCTCTGAATTCATAAGTCTTCCTCGAGTTAACCCAGGTCAGCTTGTAACGACAAAACCGACGAGTATAAAATGCTCCGAGTAGAAAGAAGAGACTTCTTCTCTTAAATCAGCAACAAGCGAGTCTAAATAATTCCATAAGACCATTTCCTTCTCCTCGTTCGTGATGGGAGAACTTGAATCTTTTCCTGTCCTTCTTTGTTTTTGCTTATTTTCTCTACGAGACCATATTTTATTGCACGAGTTGGTGAATTTCATCCGGTAAAAACTCGACAAGACTTCGTCCTTCTATTCTCCTCCAATTTCCGACCGTTTTTTTCCTCCTTTCTCATCTCATCCTTCTCCTCGAGCTTTCTCTTCTTATTTATCCTCTTCTGTTTCCTCAATCTCTAACGAGAGGAAAATACGTACACAGGCTGACATACATCGCTCGGATTTTATCGAGCTTGCAATATTTCTTCACAATATACATTTTTCAGCGGCAAAAAATGTACCCAACAGTCACGAGAAATGGTTCGCAAAACGAATATGCACGTTATTGCAAAAATATAGATCCCCAAGAATTATTCTCCGAACAGAAAGTAACTACGAACGTTGATTATTATTTCCTGAATTTACCAAACCAGTTTACCTGGTAATTTTGTTATACAATCTCATTTTTTCGTTTTTATTACATTATTCTTTAATTAACGCAGAGAGTTGGCACGCAAAATGTTCGCCTTCAACCGTATGATTAAAGGGAGAAAAGAAAGACGTTATTACCTGTCATTTATTTTGTTCATTGTCCCGTTATTATGAACAGGAAAGGAAAAAAAGGGACAGTGCTTTCCGTTTCGGTGATGTGCCATTATTTCGAACATTGAAATTCTATTTTTGACGTGTGTGGTGCAGGAAAAATGGAAGCTAGAAAATGCTCGAGTTCCGAGGAGCTGCTCAACTCGCGAAATATCTGCAAAGCTATTGTTAATTTGTAGCATGGAGAAAGCGCCGTCAGCGCTTTGGTGTGTTTCGGAATCGCGAGCGCGTTCCGTTCACAATGTATAACCTTTGGAGGTCCACCGTTACACATATAAACCATCGCCAGTGTGGATTTTCCCACGGTCAGTGGGCTTAATCCCTATATCACCGCTTTGTGACATGTAAATTCGCGTGCGTTAAGCCTCGAGTTACATTTATGCAACGGAAGTTACAAAACTTGCCACTAAATCATAGAGAGACTAGTCGGGAAACGAAATTCTCTGCAGAAAAGTTTGTGAAACTTTTTTTTTGATGCACCGATTCGGAGGCTACGAACTTATTGGTGGATAGCCAAAGGGATGCGTTTCGAATTATCAGTGCAGAGTAGAACGGCGTATCAACGTTATTGTCAAGTGATTTTTGAATATTGCTCGACTGGCCTGTCACGAATAAAAAAGAAAATTTCCGATCCTTTGTTTCGAAATTTTCCGATTCATATTTACTCCGCAATCATCGCGCTGATTTGTGATTTTAAAAGTTGTGAATCCGGGTCGCATACGAATCTGAGAGGGAGATACAAATTTACATTAATCTTTCGATCATCCGCGACCCATTTTTTTCACGCCAGGATAAATCAAGCCAAAGAAAAATGGATATAAATTGTTTTTAAAAAAGGAAACACTCGCGACGAGTATTCACTGGTTTAACTCTAATTCGAATCACGTAGATACATTCGTGGCTCTCGGTTCTGTTCGCGACATGAAGGATAACAGGGCAAAAGCGAGAGAGTGTGAGACAGAGAGAGAGAGAGAGAAAGAGTAGGGAGAAACGGCAGAGGAGAAAAGTACAAAGCGCGGATAAAAACAGAGATGAGAATGAAAGGGGATGAAGATATTCGCAAGGGGGTAGTAAAATGCTAATTCCTGACAAACATATTCGCGAAAAAAGCGAGCTAACGAAAATTTGTGTTGCCCCTTTCCCCCCTGTTCCAAATTTCAAAGCCCACTCAGTATTCCTATCGTTCCCGGTGTTGTTTATTTTTATTTTATGTTTTTTTATCGTTTTATTTTCTGGGATTGTATATATGCTTCGTTTGTCAACAGTACTCGCGAGCTCTACTGCATAATTATTCCAGTCCTTAGCTCGTCGACGTTCTTCGCATTTTAACATTTTTTTCTACCTCAATATTTTACTTTTTTCTAATTTTTTTTATCCTCATAGCATGCAGAAATCTTTCACGCAAAAACCAGCCTAAAAAATGGCCGAACGGCTCGCTGAACAATTTTTAATTCGTTAGTTCCACCAGAGCAGATCGTGTGCAAAAAAAAACACGAGAAGAGAAAAACACTGCAACGGCTCACATTTATTGTGTGCTTTCTTTTTTTTCTATCGAGCTCTAGATTGCAAAGTTCTTTGTTCGCTTTAAACAATCGAGACAGCGTTCTCCACGTCACCATCTGTTCCTGGCATATTTCAACAGCTCCAGGAGCGAGAGAGACGCTTTCGAATACCCTCACATTCAATTTAAACAAGCGGAATCACAACGTGTCACCCACATGATAGTGTCATAGCGGATGCACCTCAAGATGCACATCGTCGAATAATTAAACCACTGAGTATTATTGGAAATAGTTTCCTTCATTTTTTCATAAAACGAATAAAGCATGATACAATGTGATGAATGAAATCGAAGGCGACACTGTTAAACTGAACTAATTGCCGCTTTTTAATTAAAAATCCGCTGCATTTTTGTCTTCAGCAATTCCGCAGTGAAATTTTCGGGATTTTCTGGCAATAGGAACGACGAAACGACTGAAACAAATTCTCAAAGGCGACAGTGATTTCGAAAGAAAAAGCAATCAAGGAATGGTCGTTACCAATCCAAGTTACACCGTTCCTTGGAGGTTTCGATCATTTTAACGCAATGCAGCGATCGAACATCGAGCTCACCGAAGCATTCGCGTTGGAAAAATTGAATTTTCTATCATTTTTACATGTTTGCAATGTTCGACTAGCCGGTACGAGGTTCTTATGCGTAAGCTCCGTCGTTAGAAAGTAACAACCGAATGTAATATTACCTAACCCGATCTTTTATTTTATTTACAGAGAAAGACGCAGTAAATCCTCAGCAAAAAGCGCCGCGAACGAAAGACATTAAAAATAGTAATAATTCAAATACGTACAACATACAAGCAGATTTTACATGGAGAACAAATGTTTCAGATTAAAAGGTGGAGGAGGGTAGAAAACGTCTGTGTCATTCATCGCTTAGCGAGTTCGAGCAGAGAATGCTCACACATTTTCACGGTCTGTGGGACAACGAGGCGAAAGTCGTTCTACAAATTCAGCAGACGTGCACAAAACTCTCTTCGGTATAGAATTCTCCTCTGAACTCTGGTTTTTTTTGCTTTTTCTGCGTTTTTTCTTTAAGCCTCGTGAGCTCTGTCACTCTTGAATAGCACACATTTTTTCTTCCCCTACCTCCACAAGCACAAACTCACATGCATACGCTTTCATAGCCACGCACTACAGCGAGAGAGATTAATAATTCAAAAGTCACGTGTGAGACATTCTCAAAGCGCCGTAACCTTCATGAATGTGTGCATGTGTCCACAGAGCATAATTCCTCGTCGTAGCTTAAAAGGGGTTTTGTTCTTTCACATTTTTCCGTCACTTTTTATCTGCAAGTTGAAGAAAAAAAATCATTTCCAGCTTAGAAATTTTATTCCCTTTCATGGGGGAGACAACAAAAAATTACTACTTTACCATCTTTTTCCACGAAAATCTGTGTCTCTAATAAGCAGATGGTAGTTTAAGTGGAATCCGGAGAACCAGAAGATTCATTCATCCCTGGACTATGCATGCAGTTGATGATGACAAGGCACCTCGATGTATTGGGATAGTTTTGCACAAGATGGCGGTCCCAGCGGTCAGTGAGAAAGCTGAAAAGGTTCATGCACTACTTCCACTGATTAAACCGGGCGCACTTTCGCCTGGGTTCCCAGAATGATGGTGGTCGATCCGAGAGAGGGTCTTGTTAGTTTGGCCAGGGGGTTCGAGGGTTTTCCTCGATGAGGTGACCCAAGTATAGCGTTTCTAGAGAACCTCCGCTATACGTATATGCAAATATATATATAAGCATGTATTATACATACTTGTATATCAAAGGCAGTTCGCATGCAAGTTTAGAAAGTCATTCAGCCTGATCTGGCTTGCGGACTCATCTGTAACATGCTCCGTCCTTTCAGACCCTATGTCCTCCCCACCCAGTTCGCTTTTCCACCCTTGTGACATGGCCAGATGAGCGGTACGAGCAAGAATTGAGCACGACGGTAAACTGTTGGAAATTGGTAGTGTAACCCATAGCCAGTGCAACGAAGGATGGTTTTCAAGTCCACTCCCACTACCCCATCCCTTTTAGGCTCGCACCTCCGGAGTTTCCACTACGAGGAAACTTCTCCGCTGGGCTTGTGAGCTAGGGAAAGAGACACGTTTGCAGCTGAACTTGGTACATTACGAGCACATGGATAGTGCGAGATGAAGAGGATCGTAAGGGATGAAAATATGGAAGACCAAGTCGAAAATCCATCTGAAGTATCGTCACGTGCACTCGTCGTCTAATTTCTTCGGCGACGAGCGCTTTTTGGCTACAAAGGTAACAAACTTTGTCCCTCAAAAGGGTTACACTAATTCTGAATCCGAATTAAGCAAAAACGACTTGAAAGGATGATGAAAAAAAAGCAGATACCTGAAAGGAGAAAAGAAAAAGATCCTATTAGCTTGGCGACGAAGCCGAGCGAGAAAAAGCTTTCCGAGGGGATCAGGAGGGATGCGAGTAACCCGTTAAGGTAGACGACGCTCTTCGTCTATATACTTTCAATTCTCCTGCACTGCGGATCTCTTGGCCGAAATCCATGCTCTGTGGAATTACCAGTGCTACGACGAGACGGATAATTCAAACAACGCCTGGGATAACAACAGTCACTGAAAAAAAAGCGCCGTGGATGTGAAACGTTTCACCATCAATATCCTATTTTTGGCTAATCTCGTGAAAATCATTAGCTCCATTAACAATCTCTAATACGTGATGTAGGCGTATTCCCATGGTGAACGCCTCATCACGCTATGCGATCGCCGAACCCCACTTTAGCGAATATTAAGGGCTTTCCCTATGTACTTATGTAATGGAAGGAAGTATCAAATATTCTGTTCGGGACGATTTATCTTGATCACACGCTTTAAGCGGCCATTGCTTTTTAGATTCTTACCGGAAGATATCGCTTTTGGGGATGTGAAAAAATTTCATTAACACTATTCGGTGAACTTCAAAAGAACACCCTCGAGGTCTTGTGATGCTAGCTTATCAAACACTCTCGAACTATCTAAACCGGAAATACGATCTATGTACGAGAAAAGCTTGAAGCATTGAGGTGGGGTCTTTGCGTGCACTTTTGCTAGTGATAAAGGAAGAATGCGGAAGTGAGAGAAAGAGAGAGAGGGAGATATAAAGTTCACTCTGAATTCTGGGAGCGTACTTCACGGGGGCTTGTGCGGGTTTGTGGGGACTCGTGATAGTGAGTACTAGAACTCCACCACCGGAAAAGTAATGCCACCCAAGCCACGATTTTCTCCTTCCAATTTCTCTGTGCACGCAGCCCCCTGCACTGTACAGTTCGGATTCAGTCAGGAAATATAACCTCGCAGTACTCTGGCGTGCCGGAGTGTGCACGCGAACTGAGACAAGCGTCGAGACATGGCGAAAGAAAAAGATGAATAGAAAGAAGAATACGGACCAGAAGAAAAAAAACTGGGAAGGGGCAAATTTGAGAGAGGTAAACGGAGTCGAAAGAAGCACATTGTTCGTAAAACTGTTGGTAAGCAATTGCTCGACCCTAATCATCAAAAATGCATCGAAATACCTAAATCGCTTTATGCGTTACCATGACGTAGTGATTTGATTAAATTCACTCATTAAATTTGGCTTAATGAGTAAGAAATTGACAGAACCATCACATTAGAATTAAGAACGTGACTTCGTGTCTTGCCATAGCAAATATGTGTAGATGAAGTTTAATAAAATGGATGGATGTCCACGCGACTGAACTTGATTATTTGCAGAAAAGCTTCTTCTGATGTTGGTCAATGGAGATGTAGGTTGAGAATAACTGTCGGAAAAATAAAACCTGCAAAAGCCGAAGGTTAAACGGTGGATGGTATGTGGGTTAATTTGAGCGGATTCTGCTATTTGATATCTATATTTTTTTGGGGTCGGAGAGCCGGTTTACTTGGGGAGTTTGTCGAATCGTAGTGCTGGAGAGCATCAGCCCGCGGCGAAAGAATCTACACACGAATACACCTACGCCATTCATCCTCGACTGAATAAATAAAACGAAAAATATCGTATACAAAGAGTAGAACATCAGGCGTGCCTCTGTACTCAGACCCCTTTGCTTCTTTAAAAAAACGTAGAGAAACAAAACGGGGCGATGAGATAGGTGTACACAGAAATACGTCTGCGGGCATCCCCATTGAGAATGGAGCAAATAAAATCTCCGGGAGCTGTGTACGAAGTGGCAAGGAGAAAATGGCGAAGAGAGAAAAAGGGAAGATAGAGAAGAAGCAGAGAAGGTGAATAGGAAGCATCGGGAATATATTCCGGTTCGAGAACGAGAAAAAAAACGAATGAAGGCAAACTCCAGTCCCGTCGTTCATGGAAACGATCTCTATGTGTATATTACTACACGTGTATATACATAGATTTTATATATTTTTCATATGTATACATATACGTTGGGGAGTGATTAATGGTCGCTAGAAAAATTCAACGCTATCCCCATGCCCCCTCGCCTATTTCATACTCTACGTCTTCTCTATCCCAGCGAGGAATCGCTTTTCCAATAACCGATCTCGAGCTCCCGATGCCCCCCGGTCGACAGAGATATCTTGCAAGCTCGCCTCCTACAGCCCCGCACCCGTCCTCCCATTCGTACTCTCGTATAATCTGGCTCACTCACACTTTGACACCCAAGAAAAATAAGAACGTTCGCCCACACTTGCCAGAAGTGGCCAGAACCTTCGCTCTTCAGGTTACGGGATACTGCTGGCAAACAAAAAATAAAGGAGGAAAAATTCCGGAGAAAATAAAATAGGAAATTAAATGACGACTATTTTTTTTTTTATCTTCATAAAGAATTTATTCAGAAATTATTCAATTCATCAATGATAATATTTGACAAGTCACATGACTTTATTGATATTTTTTCATTATTTATATTCAACCTTGAATTATTTATTTGACTACGTTGGCCTAAATGGAAACCGTTCGGAGTAATCATATGAAAAAATTCCAAGGGAACGGTAAGGATTTTCATTCGAAGCTCGAATATGTGTTCGACGAGCGGAGATCTACGTTCCGGGAAGCCCAGAGATCCGGGAAAAGAGAATAAGGTAGGAGAGAAAGTTGAGAGATTGCAGAAGACTCCGTAAAGTGAGAGAGGTTTGGTTGAGCGAGGGATGAAAAGGGGTTACCTTCGTTCAGTGGCAGTCTTACGTGCTGGGAATACGAAGTGCGAATAGAGTCCCGCTCGACATTTGATACAAGAGTGAGCGAGAAAGGACCATCGTCTTTCCGGGTTTCTATCCCTAACCTAAGCAAGAAGAGACTCTATACTTCACGAGGGGAGAAAACGACCGACGGAGCACTCGTTCGAATCCAACTGACTTCTAGTGACCTATTACAAGCCCGAGCTCACGACCGGGTCGAATCGTGACCTTTGACAATAACCCTTTCCTTTCGCCAATGCCTCAGCGCTCCCCCAATTAAGGGAGCTGTTCAAAATTACCACGAAAGCTTTCTCAACACCGTAGGAACGAGGATACAGATGAATCCTTTCATGTTTGTTAAACCTGCCCCCATGACAATCAAATATCTCGGGTTGTTTTCTCATTTTATTTATCAAACTGCGTAGCCGAACGAGGGGAGATTTTTCTGCAAGCAGAAACATGGGGACAGACCTGGCACGATAATCTTTTAATTTTGTCCTGATCTCGTTATAAATAAAATCATCCAAAGTGGTTTTGTTGGCAGATTTTTCAAACGGGAATAAGAGGTTGGAAAAATCTGCGTGTTAGGGATAATTCGCAGGTTCATTAGGAATGTTCGCATTCTTTGTCCATCTTTTCGGCGATGCAATTGTCCAGTTGATCATTCTAAAAGCCGGATTTTCCCACTGGCTTCAATGTGGATCAGCCGCAGATACTAAATTCGTACGGACTCGATATCTCTGTCTCTCTCGAGATAACAGGACTCGGGGACTCGTTTTCCATTCACAGCTGCCAGCAAAAGCCATTGGCACATAGACGCAAACGTGAAGGCTATGATAAAATCGTTGCCAAGCGTACTGCACTCGAGATTTATCGTTCCAATCGAGAGAGGAGCTTGGAAATTCAATCAAGATTGACAAAGCTGAATCTGATCGGAGCAAGAATTATATAACGATCGACCTCGACTATAACAACTATCTAGAACTTCGATGATTGCATTGAAACCTCTAATTGGTAATCAAGGTGTATCTATATACGCGTATCCAGCTTGGCACCCTCTTGTAGCGTGGATTTTTCTTCTCAGTCTGCCAAGCTCTTCCCATCGATAGTAAGTTTCATTACAGTCCAGCTAAATTGAAAAAGTAGATTAAACGTCCATGGAAACTGCATTATCGTTGGAAGAATTCTTCTAGCATGGAAAAAAAAAATTTCATGCTTGAAAAAGTTTGCTCAAACTTAAGGATTTCTTAAACGACTACATTAAATAAAATCATTGCAGAACTAAAAGCAAAAACTATGAACATCAGTCAGTCCTGACAATTTTTAATCCAATGACCGTCGTTTGGATTCTAATCGCTATACAATAAACTAGAATCCTCGTAGACATAGCGATTCGAGTACGATTGTACGTTTTATTCAACCTCTATGACTGCATGCCCCAATAGAGATCGACAGAGAGCCATTTTTTTGTTCCGCGTTATCAAGGTCCATTTGTAGTTTTGTGAATAGCGTCAAATTGTGCGTGTGAGCATGATCCGATCTCGTGATTTGTTGAAACGATTAGAACGCCAAATTCCGGTCATATCGAGTATTTACAGCCTGCCACAGCCAAGATACGAAAAGTGTATGTATCTCTGTGTGCCACCCTCTTTCTCTGTACGGTCCCGTGCGTTGCTGAAAGCTGTGTGCAATATAGTGTACACCCAACGACCAGTGTTTACACACTGTGTCGACAAAAAGAAATAGATTTTCCAGCAGACGAGGCGGAAACCAACAAATGACAATGTGAGGTCGTGCGTGCGCGAATTCTCCTCTTCCTACCAACTCTGACACCCTCTTCCACCCCCGACCGATTCCTCCACCACCCCGAGCATTTGTGCAGCTCTATGGCAATGTGCCAAAAGCACACGATAAAACACCATTCTGCGTTTTCATGACGCAACATATACGCGAATATTAGGTATGTACGGATGGAACTAGGTGAACGTACATATCGGGTGCCCAACCAAAAGAAGCAAAATCGAAATTCCCGTTTGAGAACTTTTCTATGCAAGATTTCTCATGCATATTAGCAGGCTCTATTTACAGGAGTTTCCGGTTTTCGTTTTACTCCATTTTACCCATTGGACGATTTATTCCGATCGAATTGAAACAATAAAAAATAAATAAATACCCGAAACGATAATATAATATGAATGACAAAATCAATGGACTTAAGTTTGCAATTTTTATCCACAACTGACAACAAGACAATGTATACAAAATAGATTTTTTCGAGGCGTTCATTTCTCGTTCTCGCCGCTCGAGCAACGAACGATAAATTTCCGAAAAAGTGACCATTTTTCCCCCGTAGAAAAATTGGCTTTTGACTATGGAGGGAGAATCTTGATTCTACGCCCTTTTGCACAGATATGAAAAGTTAAATCCGGCGGAAAAAAGTTTTGGACAATCGTTATTTGGCTAGCAATTCGTCAGATTGGTCCATGCATGGAGATTGCAATTTAGGTGCAGTATTTTTGCGTCTCCTGTTCACCAGTGGTGCCAAAATAACCGAATATGCTGTGCCACCAATGCCACGGTGAAATTTCATAATAAACGTATTTATAATTCGGCGGCGGTACGTATGCTTGACTACAGCGTTGTTGTTTTGTTTCATTCTCGAATCAAGCGCTCCTATGGACCTTTCACAAACACATGTTAACAGAAATTCATAATCATATAGATACGAGGGTGGCAGTGTTGGGGAATAAATAATTTTGTATTGCATGGAAAGTCGAAAATTACTCCCCACGAAATGTACACACTGCTTGTACGACCCAACGGGCTTTCCATCTCCCTCTCCCAGTCTCTTTCGTGTATTAAAATTTGCGCATTGCAACAGGGTTCATAAATGAGATTAATAAAATTCATCATGGTCAACAGTTCCCCGATTTCAATAACATCAACGTTCCGCAGAGAGCAGCAAAAAATACTCGGTCCTCTCACCCTTTTTCTCTCTTCCGGTCATTTCATTCACTCGCTAATTGTGGCAGTTGCAATAATCGATGCACCAACGAACAGCCATGACATAAATATTCTCAGGGAGCTTTGATTATCGTGAGCAAGGTGCTCGGATACTAAACGTGTATGAAAAGGTTGATCTCTGATAAACAAATGGTAAATTTCTAAATTTTCTAATAAACAATTTGTAAATTGTACATTTTCGATTACTTCGAAATCTCAAAAGAACGGACATTTTCACGGAGGCATATCGTCCGTTAACTATTCGAATGAGAGACACAGAAAACACATTCGATCAACTGATGACTTCAGGAAACACGAGCAAAGAGAAAAATTGCAACGCGGTGATTGGTGAGTTTCTTAATGGGCATGGGACCCGACCCAGTAGCCCGTAGAGTGCAAAACAATATGAAAACTTATAGCGGTGGACCGAGTGCAAACAGGCCACATGATCGAATGATATTTCAGATCGTGAAAGAAACTTGGGTGGGAGGAAACAATGGCCATCTGGTGTTCCAGTATAGTTGCTAAAGCTGTACCAGCTCCAGGGGTTTGAAGCTACTCTGGCGCTGATGCTGGCTATACGTTGTCTGCATTCGAAATGGCGTTATGCTGTCGTTGCAAGTTGGCCAGAGAGCGAAGCGACAGAGGGAGCGAGAGGGACAGCGCACGACTGCCGGCTGCACACACGCTAGGCGGATCGAAGACTACGGTAGAGAAAAGTGGCTCGGTGTTTGGTGGCCAAGATAGGATAGAAGGCAAAAGGGCGATGTGCGATAAAGCACAAAACTTGTATGCATCACCGCGTCCGCGCGAGCGAATAGTTCAGCCTCTCGTGCCAGTTGTTACAATCATATGCACGGATGGAAAAGCCAACACGTCACGAGCATCGGAGTACGTGTCAACAAGTTATGCTCAAGAATAAATGGACAATCCCAAAGTTTGGAAGACGGTATAGCATGAGAACATGAACAGGGTAAGAAAAACGGACAAAGACGAGGATTGGAAGACAAAAGTCAGGATTTCTAATCCGATGTTCAAGACTTTAAATGTTTCTTAACCGTCCTTGGTTCCCCTGGGATTGGCTAAGCAGCTAGGATCGATTGAGAACGCTAGACATTGATTCCATTTCAGCCACATTACAAATTTAGGACTCGCACTTCGCTAATCACTCGACTGTGACAATTGAAGTTTCATGAGGTCGATAATCGAAGCCTCCGTCAATGTAGACCAGATAAAAATTGAACTAGCTCTGGTCAGGTGACCTATTTGGATATTCAATACATACACATGGTTCAAGGGAAAATAATCATTGTAGGTTAGGTAGAACGTTCCAGGGAAGAATCAGTTCCTCGACAAGCTCGGAACAACACGGACAGTCGTCACGACTACGATGTTATGAATTCGCACTGCGAAACTCGAGCCATCCATTTCAGAGTAGTCGGGCCAGGGCATTCTATATTATCCGGTGTATACATAACGTGGAAAGTTGAACGAGAGCCAGAACTGTATGCAGATACTCCCTCTACGGCCGCCGCCTGTGCGGTGTTATTGCTGGAAATTCATCGAGTGAATTTATCATTTTCTGGTCCACCGCGGTAAAAGCGCATGGCGAATCGAGATCTATGCACTGCCAGTGGCCGGCAAATAATACATGTATGCATAGCCGTTCGCAAGTGGCAGGCATGAGGAATACAAAAATTTCTCTGTTCACTGATGCGTAATTCTTGTTTCCGTATTGATACTGTAATCGCGTATTATTTGCGAATCCGCCTAACACTTGTATCTCTGTATATTTGTTAGCGTGTGGTGCTGGGATCGGCCAATGGTCTGAAATATCATTATGCGATCATTGAAGTGCCAGAGATGATGAGCGATACTCTGGAAAACAATGCAGTGTGGACATCATGAAAAGATCCTGAAAACGACTGAAATCAGTCGGAAAAAAAAATAGCGACCAAAAATGGGAAAGGTTCGAACGTGGAATCCCTATTCAAGAGCACCAACTCCACACTGGTCAGGATGTACTATCTATCTGCATGAGAGACTAAGTTTGTGAACAAGAAATAAACTCATGGTTAATGGGAGGGATGGGGGTCGAAGAAGCACCAAGAAGCCATTACAACTGGGTGTGGATACCACTAACCTACCTATAGAGATACGAAGGGTCTCACCCAGCCCGTACGATCGGCTAGACATATTACGAGGTCAGCGGGGTTATGTAAAGGTCATCAGAGACATTCCAAACTTGGATGGCAGAAAGAGGAACCAGCAGAGTATTTTTAGGTTGGTTGGCTATTTTTCACCCGTTAGATGATAACGGCCGAAACAGACTAAGGAAACCATTCGCACCCAAACACCGGAGGTCGTTCTTGGAGCTGAAACTTGGTAAAGAGAACTAAACTGCACGTTTCCTGATGATCAAAGCTACTGGCTCGTCGCAAGCGTGGACTCAGAAGTCAATCAATTATCACCCCGAATCGCTTGCAGCGCCATACTCCATGAAACCATCCGTTACTACCGGTGGACACGAAACTACCCGACGAATAATCCATCGCGACTTCTGGACCAACATGCAATTATTTCAGTCAAGTCGAGAACTGGTCCACAAGAATTATTCTTGAGTATTTGATATTGTAAAGAGTCAATGTTCATCTGAAAACTGCGGACATGCTTGACCGGGGAAGCGAATGGCCACAAGGAATAGTGAGGAAACTCGTTATGGAATAACTTCTCGAACTGTTGCTAGTGTACCCAACCGCCATCTTGTCCAATAGCCGCGGCAGAAACGGAGGGGAGTTGGTCCCAGTCGCAGAAAAGTTAGTTCAGTTGGGGTTAGTGGACATCGATAGGTCAACAGTCGACTGGAGCATAAAGTTCCCACGCTTGAAGGGAGATCATTAAAGAAGTAGTCTTCCAGTAGGAGCAGCAACTCTTTCAGCCGATTACCACTATCGCTCGATAACTCTTGTCTATGTGTAGATAGGGTAGTGGAAGAAAGCGTGAGACAAAGATTAAAGTGCCTTCGTTCAATTTACTTTTCGGAGAAGCAGCCGTGACGGCATCGCAAAATGGCGGAAGGAGAAAGGAAAGAAGTTGAAAGGCGTCAAATGGGCTGTGACAATTCTGTTGGATCCTGGAACGATTGATAAAGAAGAAATCCATGACGGATTCATCTCGGTTCGACAAATTACTACTGGCTAATGCCATTACTATCTTGCCCGTTACCACGAGTTATTACTTCGGGGCGAGAAGAACGATCGAAGAACAACTACTACCCGAGAATCAAACTGCGCCTGATGAAGCCAATTTTCTCTGCAGTTTATTATGTTCCTAGCATTTTGTCCCTTATATTCGCCCTCAAGATTTCACTCCGATCGATCATTTGCTACGACAACCCGACGCTTATTCAATCCGGTTAATGGATCTTTCAATTGCTAAAGTGGGTACAAGAGAGCTTGTCGAATAATCAATTGATCCACGAGATTCCAAACGCGAAGCTCGCTCCTGATGTCTCCGTTTCGAGTAGGATTATGTAAATTTTTCAACGAGCTTCTTGTGTTGCTGCTTTCGCTCCGTAAGTTCAGCAAGTCTAAATGCGTGTATTTGCGTTACCCCGAGTCGTTCGAGTCTTTGCGTATGATTTTAAATCTAAGATACTTCAATTTTTTCAACCTGATTCCCAACAATTTGAAAGAGCTGCTGGAAACAGAGAACTGGAGAAAAGTCGAGGAAAGTGGGGAATGAGTCAAGATTCATAGTTTAAAGATTGCCCCAGTTGGAGAATATAGCTGTGGATAGAGAGAAGTACGTCAGTTTCAACAGGGATCGCAACTCGAGCTGATCACGGCAATTTCGCCAGGAGTTTCGAACCGGAGTAGGAGTTGATGTTCATTCGAATGTTGGGCTCTTGACACTTCGGGCTCTCATCGAAGCTTCGGGGAAATAGCAACATGCAGGGCTATCAGGTGTATGGGGAGGTGGGGGCTAGAGCGAACGAGATTCTCTAGCATGGTCGCATCGCACGTGTGTGCAAGCCCCCAGGCTCGGGTTATAGTTGGACTAATTGGGACAATGGAAATTTTAGGTACGCTCGGTTGTAACCTTCCATTAAGAGGAACATATATGTGTGTTTCGAATTCTTTTTTATTTCAATTTCACACTTTCCTCAGTCAGTTTTATTGATTAAAAGCTTGGGAAATAATTGCGCAAAAGAATAGTGTGGAATAATCTGGTCAATGATGAAAAAGTCCATCTGCACAAAATATGATTCGGTTCAAAGCGACTTCTGAAGCAAGGATTAAAGGAAAAATAAACGGAGCAATGTACCGAACGGGGCACCGAAGGAGCGAGACACGCTGATAAAATTTGTTCAGCTAATGCAGCGGATGTTTATTCTTGCTGTATCAATATAACCGGGAGCTGAGACGAGGCTGGTAGGACGAAAGAAACAGCTGGAGAGGGCTGAAGGAGATAGGGGTGTTAATTAGACGGCGTCGGTTAATTGAGTTTGCAGTTTTTGAGCTTTTCAAGCGTATGGAACGACGAAGCAAGATGTTGGAATGTCGTGTCTATGTAAAGGAGGTTACGAGCAAAACTATCGGAAGCAGATTTCTCGAATCCTCGTCTCGGGAGGTTATCATAGCCTGGAGATCGAACTGCGTCTACGATACGCCGAATTACGTAGTCATCTTCAATTTTCTCACTCCCTCTTCGTGCTCTTCTCTTACACGTTCTCTCGCTTGGCCTCGACCCCTTTTATAATCTCCTCGAAAGTCACCTGTGACCTCAATAACAGCTGTCAAAATTTATGTCCGTCACAACTCTCACTGAAATTGTTTATCTACGTATACCGACAACTACGCGACTAAAAAGACATTCAGCGCTTCGTGATCATATTGCAAACTCAGAGCAAATACTGTTAAAGTTCGAAAATGCTTTTTTTTTAAGACTTTGGCAATATTTTAAAAATTCTGACGTCTGAAGAGAATTTTTTTTTTTTTTTAAGGCCGCACCCTTTTTGAATGGATGGAAAGTAATTAGTCTCAGGGTATCAGGAATTAATTAGACTCTCGAGGAGATTAATTTAAAATTCAGAATGGAAATAAAATATAATTCAGAATTTATGGAGAATAATATTATACTTCAAAGACGAAGATTCTTGGATAGGAAACTCACAGATGTCACTCTCCCTGCCTCCTCTCTTGCAAGCTCTTTCCTCTACTTTTGCCCCTGCTGTCTCGATTCCCCAAGCAGGCTCAGCATTAATCCGAACCCACAAATTCCTCGAATGCCCACTGTCTCAATTTGCCAGATAAATGCTTCACATATTTTGTGACCCAGTGCCACGAGAATGAAGGAATGAAATAGGGAGGGAGAGAAAGAGAGAGAGAGAGAGAGAGAGAACAGGAGAATTGAAGTTATGGTGAATAGAGTCGGGGTGAGTTCCTCTCGAGATTCATCGAAAGCCTCGGTACCCCGAAATATATTCGTGCTTTATGAATAACATGATTTATACCCTCTAAAGTAAGCTCAACGGGAATAATATGTGCTCCACTGAGAGGTGCACTCAGCGACGAAATGGAAACGTCAATGAAATTTCTTTTTTTCTCTTCAACTGCCTCCGAAATAAAGAAAACTGGCACATTTCTATTGCATCGCATTTTGTTCGGTTTGCTTTCAACATATTTCGTAAAATGTTTTTCTCATTTTGTTGTTTATATTAATAATAACAATAGTCATGTTTTTCGTATTATTATTGCTACCACTGTCCTAAGGGAAAAATCGATCAATTGATTTTCGTGATTAAAAGCTGTTTCCTCATTATTGACTGGATAAGATTGCGGACTGCGTGTATTTTTAGAGTGAATGAACTTTATCTAAAGATTAAATTAAGTGGAGACTCACCTGATTGATGGCTAAGGATGGCTATCAGTGGCCAAATGGCTCGCAGCCACTTTCTACGATTCTCCCTCATGATGCTATTTTTTTCCTGTGAAAGCGCCAGGGCGGCGCCCTCTGATGACGGAAATGAAACAATAATAAAATAAAAAAAGACACGCGCACTTCCGGTTCGGAGGAAAAGATACGAGCACAGTTTTTCTTTTCAAGAAGAAACGAGCACCATCGATTCTCAATTGTAGAAAAACAGGAACGGGTTCAATTATAATTATTTCCAAAGAAAATTATTAATTTTTGTTTTTTTAACGACAGAGGAAAAAATGAGGTGGCTTCTTTGTTCTTAAATCCCTCTCGTTATCAGTCATTTTTTGGAGGGGAATAACGAGTTTCCCTTGGAAACACGTCACCAAGCAATTTTTTATGGTGTTTTTTTTTTTTTTTTCCACTGCAAGCTATTTGATCAGTTCGCTTTATAGCAGCAAGGAAATAAGCAAAAATAAGGGAGCGAAAACAGCTTTTTTAATCTCCGGTTTATGCACTCTTTTGATATATTATTTTTTTCCCTCGCTAAGATTTTCTTTTGTTTCCCGCAGCTTTCTCGGTCCTCGAGTTCCGTCTTCGAGACTGCGGGACAAAAGAATATCGCGTTATAATATCGTAACCACGAAAATTCACGGAGAAAATAGAAGACGGTGGAAAAATTAGTTGCCGCCTTCTGCACTTTTATGTATATATTTTATTTATTTATAAATTTATCAAGTTCTCTTTTTTCATCAAGTGTCAACGAAGCGTTTTCCAAACTGCAAAATAACGCGACATCTTTGAAGAATTTTGGGATTTTAGATAAAATTATGTTTCAAATTTATTTTTTAGGGCCATTGGGACTATGGAAAAATTGATTAAACGCGGAATCATGATTGAGTTTTTATGTCGGTAATTATTCGCGATATTAGTTGAATCAGTTTACGTCAAAATTATGCACAATTGTCACGAGTGTGTAGAACAATGGTAACTCCACTTTATCGAGATGAACACGTATCGCGGTAGGAGGGCGCACTTTCTCATAACGTTTCGAGTATCTCTCGGTATTGAAATTCTCCACGCTCGACAGTCGAATCACTGTAATTTGCCTCGATCCCACGTACACAACCTCTTACACCTTGATAATACTAGTTTCCCCCATATCAACGAGTATATAAACACAAATACACGTGGAGTACTGCAATTTTCCTCATTATCCTTCCGATCTGAGAGGAATATCCCGAAATATTCCTGAGCTAAGGATACACCATACGAAACGGTTTAAATATTACGACGATTTTTTCCACTTTATTTTTTTGTCCTTCAATTCTTCTATCCAAGCGTTTTTACACGTTTCATTTGAATATCAAATATTTTCGAGGTTCTCTCGTTGGAGATTCCATTTCAAAGGACCGAGGACAATTCAATTTCCCATTGGCTTCGAATTTTCTTCGGACTGCAACTAGAACAGATAAAGATTTGAGAACATTATTAAAAATGAATCGATTGATTTATATGATTTTTTTCATCGTGTTTATTCTCCTGATTTCGATGATATCGTTGATTTGGATTTGATTATTTTCATCGATTGGTCACCGATGACCAGGAAATGAAATGCTGCTCGATATAAAGTGTAGCTTTATAGAACTAGCGAGAATTTTACGTCCCCGAGATATGGGTTCGTTTTGTTTTTATTTATAGGGTCAATTTCTTGAGAACCCCAAGTCGTTCACGATGGATCCCGAGCTCGAATTAAGGTGGACTTGGGGATGTTTCCAAGCTGAGTATTCTGGGCGGCGTTAATTAATCAATGAATCATAATTGATCGGGCAGTATCGACATGGGGTGACAAGAGGCTCCGAGCTGAAGGGTTGTTTACTCCATTAACCCTCTCGGTCGCTGTACATGGTTATCAGACCGAGAGGGAAGGTAGCTCGTTCACGTCATAGATACTCGTTAAAGGGACTGAGGCTGAGAGGGAGGAGAAGCAGAAGAAGGAGAGGAACCGAGGGTTGTATATGAAAGCAGGTTATATCTTCTAATAGTGACGGTACACGGGGATGTACCGTTAGAGCGGCTTGCGGTACCTTTGGGACTAGTAACCAAGCTTATCTTCTCGTCATAGCATTCTGCATCGAACGAATCTGCATCCAACGATGGAGAGCCTAGGAACCTGCTAACCACCATCGTGCAAAATCAAGGATACAACCCTGAGATATATAATCCCTCACTGAGGAGACTGGATTACACCAAGACCTTGGAAACGGGAAAGCCGAAGTAGACCAACAACCCCTTTGCTGGAGTGTTGGATCGACCGAGCCTCACGGACTTGAGAAATGGATAGAACCCCGAGGTAAACGACCTGTCTCCTTTTCTCGCCACGACAACATTCCCCAAAACGTTCAACGACCCAGTTCTTCAGCTGTCACTCTACCACTTCAACGTGTGCAAGAAACCTTAAATATACGCTTCACTCATCGATCTGTCTAGCTTCTTTTTCAAACATCTTTCGAGACTTAATCCGTAAAGGAATGGAAAAGGTTAATGAACCTTTCTTTTTGGCTAATTTCGATTCGAGCATTTCCACTGTTCCCTCGGCTACTGGTACCTCAAGATTTCTCTGCCGATTGGAAAGCTACGAAGCCAGAAAGCCATCGCGAGGCAATTTTTCGAAAAGTGGTATTAGGGGCGGCAAGACTCAGCCACATTTCGACAGATTGAAGAAAGATTCTCGATTAATCATCGATTCAAGTTTTCAGACAGCTCGTATTCCCCAAGCTACTTAAACCGAGTCGTACCCCAGAGTCGTTGCAGCCCTTCTCAACGTTGATGGGGCTTGGAAGATGAACCTACGCGTTGGGTTCTTAATGATACGACTTTGAAAGATTTTTTTCGACGGTATTCTCCGCACTCCCTTATGTTTCACCATCGCACCCGTGCCAGTTTATATTTGGTGGTGAGCCTCGAATTTACCTCGACTGCTTCTAACGACTTCCGGGTGTACCATAGGAGTGAAGAGGAACCTCGGGAGTACGTGGGCGGGAGAGCATCGATAACCGTAAAAGGGGTTTATTGCCAAAGTTAGCCATCCAACTTTTCTACCGGCAGATCGAAAACTTTGTATATACACGATGTTGACTCGATCAGGGGAAAGAGGAGCGAGAGGGGTTCCAGAAGAAACCACGGAGTGCTGATCCGACGGATGCCCAAAATAGCAAAAAGTATATTCACCCATGCAGCCTCATCGTATCTGATTTCCCATCAAATATGACGACCTATCCTCATAACACTGTCGAAAAAATTCTTTTTACGTTCCGCATTTACAAAGAATCAGCCGACACTAAAAATCCTAGCTAAGCCGACAAGGGCTGATGTTCAAAATCCAACTTCATGTTAGACCATCATCAGGCTTGTGAAATTTGTATTTCCATCGAAACTGGAGCTCAATCTGAAAATCTCATGTTAGGCAGCTGTAAGATTGGCTTTGCTGGTCCAAGCAAACACGGTTGCTTTCCCAATCGATAATATAATAGTGGCAGCTCGATTGGGAGCATTAGAACCAGGAGCAGTATATTCCCAATAGTTTTCAGGGACGAACAAATATTTTCACGCTGATAAAAAAGTTCAGCTTTGTGAAACGGGTAGTTCGACAGCAACGACGCTCATCCACCTGTGTAACACGATTCTCACGGCTTACCAGATGCCTCTAGGCATTGTCTGGCTCAACGAACAATTCCAAACATCAACCTAGATATTGCATAAAGACTGTTTCCAAATAATCGACGCCTCAAATATCCAAAGACGTGTTTTTGTTTCATTTATCAACCATATTCTCCCTCACAAAAAAAAGTTTTATCCGTCGTTCGTTTTTTATATATTTTTTATTTTTTTGCAACTGTCTGGATCGATTTTACCCGCATAAAGTTGCAGGCTACACTCGTCCGAAAAACAAAAGCTTCCGTGAATATTTTCGAGTCTGATAACAATGGAATTTTACTACCAATCATACCTGGCAGAGCTTACATTCACCGAAAACTTTGCTGCTCATTGTTATAATTCCAACAGACACTCCCTACATAATTTTTTTTTTTTTTTTAATTTACAAGAATTCCCTTTTATGAAGAATTGATAAAAAATGTATCCATTAGTCAGTTTATTGTGAAAAAATATTTACACATAAAAACCGAAGCTTTCTGTACAAATTGGGAGGGTGCGGTGTTTTGCATAAAACAGAAAAAACAATAGTCCATATTGCGAGAAACTATTGTTGTAGCAAAAGAATCCAGCTCTCGCACTCGTAACGAAGCCCAGTTTCAAAGCATGAATCTAGGTACGTAGAATAATACGGCGTAGATTCGGGTGAGAGCACAGCGTGAAATAAAGAAAAGCATTTCTCTGGTACCAAACAATATTTTAATATGGGCTCCCAACGAATACCCATGCAACTCGAATTCAAAAAGCAATCTCGATCGTAATGAGCATGAACATACTGAAACATTCATTATGCGATTGAATAATGACAATTAATTATGAATATTGAAGGTTCTGATTTATTCATGACTCCATCGCTTTGTGGTTCGCCAGTGCCATCGATAAAATTATATCAATCCATATTGAGTCAACAAGCACTTAAGAATGAAAGCGTGAATTTCATTCACAACTTACAGCGTTTAAAGTGTACAGCGCTCGCTAAATCATGTACAACAATCTGTACTTTCCATTGAAGGAGAAATTGCATCATGAATGTATAAAGAGTTTTGCATAATGATCAGGAAATGCCGAGAAAAATTCGATAAAATCCACCATCCGCCGTTTGTGCAATAATTTATGAATTAATAATCGCAGCAGATTGAAAACTTTTCTCTACAGCCAATGGAGTAAATTTCATGTCCCGCGGTACGAAGCAGAGGAAAAGTTACTCTTATATGCGTCAATATTTTTTGAATTTCATTTATTTTATTATTCGGTCTACATTTTTCCGGATTTTATCTGTGCACGATTGAAGCAATCATTTTGGAGACACACACACACACACACACACACATGGAGACACTGTCAGTTACCGGAAAATAAAACTTGTACGAACTCATTAATAACTCGTCGTTAGGAAACACTTTCAACACTACGGACTTTTGAGACTCGTCGTGGCGAATCACTTATTCAAAGCTTTCGTATAAGCAACCCTCGTGCATTGGACCTATTGAGAAAATTCTTAGAAACCGAGAAAAAAAGGTGACAAGGTGAAACGTTCTTCCCCAGAATAAAATTCTTATCGAGGTCGCCAGAATAACCCCGATTTTGAATTTGATCGGAGCAAATTCCTTTTTTTTTTATTGCCATGCAGTGATTGTTGCAATTTTTCAATCAAACCATCCGGACCGAGGAAATTTGGATGCAGTGATGGAATTTTTATGGAGTCAGTTACTTCGTTGGTTTTTGGTCGGAATGATAAGAGCTCGTCATCGTTTTTAAATAAATTTGTCAACGAACGTCATAACTATTCTTCCTCATTTGGGAAGTCGGTGTTTATACAAATTTTCTGACATGGTTCCCACCGGAATTATTTTGAAAATACAAGAAAAACGTCAGTGTGCACCTCATTAATTATTTTTCAATAATTAAATCTCAATCAATCATTAATTAATTAATTACCATTAACGAATATACTGGAACTGTGTGCAACAAGTTTAGATGCGCACTGAGGATAGAACCTGAAATTTCCACTTTAAATCCAGCGAGTACACGTTGAACGTAAAAATTTCTTTGAGGAGCACGAAACGCAGATATTTGGCAAGATCGCGTTATAGTACGCGTTGGGAGTCCGGTCCCGCGTGACGGTTTGTCCGCGACTGAGCGCTTAGTGAACCAACCCCCCCGTCGAGTTTCCAAGCTCCGCCACCAGAGCGTTATCGCACCCCGAGTCGAATCCACCCCTCCTCGTTCGCCCTACCATCCAGCGAAATGAGAAAAAAAATCTTTCCCATATTACACATTGGTATATATTTTCTTATGCGCTCTCAGGTGAAGTGACGGCAGACCCTTCAGATATGAGAAAAACGGACTTGCATTAATCAGCGATTTGAAAAAATTGGTCACTTTTTTATTTCTCTGTATCACGTTCGATTCGTTACAACAATTTGACATTCGAGCTCAGCTGCTTACAAGTGAAAATTCCCTACAAATGATTGCCATTTTTTGTTGAAATATTCGCGGTAATTCTCGAATAAATAAAAAGTGGTAATATTGTCAATTACCAGCATTGATGTAGATGTATATGTTGGAGGGTTCAAAGGAAATTCTTTTGCAGCAAGGTCCCATTGTTAATCGGGTTCGTGGTTGTTGTGCCCACGGTTTTGAGCTTTTTAGCTTTGTCCTTGCGGGTACTGGAAGGATTGAGTGGTGTGAGTGCGTAACAGTGGGTAGAAGAGTTTCTCCAGTCTCGTCAATATGGTGGCCATAGAGTAAATATAGCATGTAGGTTTGCACACAAAATACTCGCCTTTGCCATGCTAATGACTGTTTACAGCTTATACAGACTGCTGTAGAACGAGTGGATTCAGGGTGTGATATGCGTATACAGGTTGTCTCAAAATGAGCAAAAAACAAAACGGTTTTTTTCCATTTTTCTCGACGAGAAAGCATTGTCGAGATATTGATCATTCAGGGATCAGGCAACCCCGTGTGCTGGTGAAGAGAGCAAAACAGAGAGGGAGAAACCCTTTCCACCTGTGACGCTCAGCGGATAGGCCAGCGTAATTCACTGAATATCTTTTGAACGATGGATCAGAAAGAAAAACGACCGGAGAGTTTTATTCTTGAGATTTTCGCGATTGAGGGGATCCCGCAGCTGCCGAATGGGTTTTGGAGTTGACGGTAGGTGAAAGCGAAGACAATGTTATGTGAGGGCAGGAGAGAAAGAGAAGCAGTGGCTCTATTATCGACAAGGGCGCTCCCTAGTGGAATCGTAGTGTGACAGCCGAGGTAAAAGTCGAGGTCGGGGAGTTTATTTCCACGAGTCTCTCAGTCCTAACTCACCGTTAACGAAAGTGGTACAACAGGGGAAAGAGAGAGAGAGAGAGAGAGAGAGAGAGAGAGAGATATGCTGGAGACTCGCGGTGGTCACGGTGGTCGTAGGTGCGGTAATGTCCTGAACAACTAATAAATACGTCGAGCAGTGAGAAGTCCCAGGAGGGTTAGGTCGTTGTGTCCTCTAGTGGCGCTAATTAGCCTATCGGGAGACAAAAGTTGAAATGAGTTCAAATTGAAGCTGCACACAGGATACGTTGTCAGTAGCAGCATCCACGCGTTTTACCCCACGAAATTTGACTTCCGGTTCAGTGTTTCCAAGTTTCATTGAACTGGAGAACATTACGAATTACTCGTACAAATTTATGCATGCGTTTTGCACCAAAGGCGTCACAGACCTTTCAGTGCACAAACCTCAGTCCATTTTTAGGTTATGTAATCGATACAGGCGATAACAAAAGCACCAGAGACATTATGTGCTATAACATGAACCATGAAATACACGATCGCTGATAATACGTTGGGCCAGCACGGTGGCTCATCCGCTTCAACGTTCAACGATATATGTACACCTGACACTCGTAAATATGTGGCTTTGTAGGCTGTTATACTTACCATGGGGTTAGAATCCACACACATCCAACACAAACTCACACACACACAGACATACATTTATACAATCAACAAAAGGACTCAGGTCCTCGACCATTCACGTGTTGAAATCTTGTTGGCCACAACCTTTCGCTCGTCCGCTTACCACACAGTTAAATTTCCCTCCCACGTCCTATGACCATCCACGACTCACCTTGGATCAACTGTCTGAAGCTTTCACCCTTTCCCCCTCCCTCTCTCTCTCTTTCTCTTCCTCACTCTCATTCGTTGTCTCTCTCTCTCTCTCTCTTTTAGTTCGTACACAGGTACGTTTGTAACGTCTGGCTTTGACGGCAAACGTCTACCGTAAAATACGATCACTGATTGCAAATCACGATAGCGTCGAACGCCTGCAACAAGACCAGAGAGAAAACAGTGCATAGGTCATCAAGCGCATCAGACAACGGTCCGTTGCCTTTCGTAAATCACGACCGAAAAATTAAGAATGATTTATCATTGTTTAGACTAATTATTCTAAAGCTCTTTAACCAACCATAATTAGTTTTCAACGAGTTGCTGGCTCGTTCTACAAAACCACTGTAGCAATAGCCTTCTGAATAGTTCACCGCTCATGGGACACTAGCGATTAACCTTTGCACCATCACACAATCCGTGGGTTCATCAATCAAGGGTCATTAAAAAATGTGTATCTGTATTCTGTCATGTTGATGGTTCCTGAGAATTGAATGAAGGAACTCCAAAGCACGTAATTGAGTGGTTTTGTTTGGCAAAATAAAAAAAGTGTATCCAGCACTCTCGTTAATCGCAAGGCCAATAGAAAGAAAAAAAATGCGGGTGTCGAGTGTGTGTGCAAAGGCAAATTTATATAATTTCTAATTGTGTTAATCGTCCCATCGTCATATACACGTCGGCGGTTGTTCGCAGAGAAAAAAGGAAGGCGAGAGGAGTCGGACGAAAGTTGATTACAGAAACGTGGTTAGGTCGGCATGAAGCGACGACACGACCGAGACTACAAGTATCGCGTGCCACCGGTCATTTTTCCCATGAGAGCGTTGTATGAAAGGGAATGGAGTACGAGAGTGCGGAACAGGTGTGAGCTACAGAAAAACGCTAAGACGAGTGAGCACGAGAGAAAAATGAGCGAAAAATCTACGATCAAATTGTTATCCCATTATAACTATAGCTACTTGCAAAATTACCATCTTCTCAATAAACTTTTTTCGTCTATCCAATAAAATTAAATAATTAAACAATTATTTTCGAGGGTCTCGTTTTTTTGTTGCTAGACTTTTGTAAAAATTGAAGTCACTCGATGGACTTACGAAAAGTTTTTGCATTTAGGCTGACAAAGTTGCTAGCCCCTTCGTTCTAGTTGCTCCTTTTGTTTTATGGAGAACCGCATGGACAGAAATAAAATAAAATTCTTGAAAATTATCAGAACTCCGTTAGCCATGAGTTGCTCCCGATTTATATAAACATTCGAGGTGACCCTTTTGACACATCAGCCAACGCAAAGTATGGTCGGGGGTTATTATAATTCAGTATGTACAAAGGAAATCAGTGAAAGACGCAAATTTGGAATTCCAGTAACTTGAGCCGTGGTTACGTATCGGCACAAGTTACCTCAGTCATCTCTCGCCAAGCGACACCTTACAGGACCTATTTCCATGTCAGAGGCGTTCCTCTGTGTCTTGTGGTTCATATCCAAGTTGGTGATGCATACAGACGACTTGGCCTGTTCATAGTCCAAGCGACTCGTCGTCCGAGGCAAGTAAGCAACCACCAAAGCGAACAAGTCCTCCCCTTCTGCCTTTTCCTTGGCGTGTCGCTCTTGAGAGTAGAGCCGAGCAACTCCGACGCTAAATCATAACTACGTATCCGGTTGGAGTAGCGCAAGAAATGAAGACAAATGCTCTTGTGGCAAAAGCATTATATACTCACTCTCTCTTGCCCTCTTTCCCTTTTTTCTTCCTCGTTTCTTCTCTCTCTTCTATCCTCCTTTCCCATTTCCGTCTCTTTCACTCTCTCATCCTTCTCCCTTCTGTCATCCTCTTGCCCCGTTCCTCCTTTTCCGTGTCAACTCTGCTCTTTCTCTTTTCCTGTGGACTATGGGCAATGGGACAAACGTCGGAATGTGTTGTGAAGAGGAAACGCGAGATAGCTCCCTCTGTCTCCGTATAGACCGGAAGTAGGGGACATGCAGCGGCGAAGTACTCTACAGGGACGATATTACATACCGAATCGCTTGTCCTCAACAACCTCCCCACTCCTATTTCTCCTCATCATACTACCTCGAGACAACTATCCTTCTCTTCATCTACCTTTTCCCTCGCTCGTTTCCTTCTTCCATTTTTTATCCTCCTCTTATTCTTCCTTGTTTTATCACAACAATCTCCTAAATGCTTGAATAATGACACACTTGTCTGTACCCATTCCGTTGCATATGTAACAATAAACGAGCATACTCCTTCGTTTTAATGTCGTACAATATTTCACAAGTTGTTCGTGAGAGTCAAGCAAATGTTTGCCAGCGAAGAGCATCTGGAAGGTCGAAAAATGACAATACCTCGAAAATACTTCGATACTCGAGCTTTTTTTGACACAAAGAAATTGAAACTTTTGTTCAGTTTTGTATCTCTTGCTAACAAAATGAGTTGAGAATCGTGCTAAGCGTGCTAGGACTTCTCGGAGGAAACTCATCCTCGAGTAAACGCGTTGAAGAACGACATCGTGTAATTTAGCAGATTGCGATTTTCCAATTTACGTTTTCTACTATCTCACGTCTTCGTGTGTGTATTTCCTTCGCCGGGAAGTGAGAAAAGCTTTTCCGGTCAGCCTCCTTTGAAAGCTTTTGTAAACGTGACTCATTCGCACTCCTTTGCCGCTCGCGGACTCACTCAATTTCTATGAACCCACACCGAGAAAGATTCCCATGGAATTGAAATATAACGGTAGAAATTTTATTTAAATTACTACTCCGACATCCAACGGATGCTGTAAATTTAATCCCATATTTCTCACAAGTACAAACTTAAAGTTCATGAAATCATTTTTATTCAAATTCTCATTGAAACCATAAGTAATTAGTGTATAAAAAAAAACATGACTTTTTTTTTCTTTTATTTCAATAAAGTGGATTTAGACTTATCAATAATTTATGTAATACACATCGGATGGATTATCACTCTCAGGAGATTCGTCTACCAGCCATAATACTCGTGATGGTTACGATTGAAGGGGATTTCCCACAAGTCTCTGTATGAGGGGCACGAGGGAAAAGAGAGGGAGGCTACAACGTGCTGGAACTATCGCGATCCTGATGGATAATGCAATTGACAAACACGCTCGGGTCTGAACTGCTTCATTATTCAAAACGTTCGCATGTATTGGCAGCCTCGAAGGTCGAGCTATATATGTATATTTGCTTTTAGCTTGTAAACAAAAGGTTTGAATCCTCTCGATTTCAAGAGTTCGAGTCCTGGAACTTGAGTCCTTTTGATATCAACGACGTATCCCATATGTTTCGAAGAGGTAAAAGGGCGAGGGAGGTTCGAAAGCAGCGTGTGATTGTGCATCACGTGCATCAACTCCAATATCTGCACATAAGATATAGAAATGTCAACTGACCCGAAAAATGTGTACAGGAGTATCATTGCGCTAGAATTACGCACTCCAAGAGTGAGAGAGAAGAAGAGGTGTTCAGAAATTTGTACAGGAGTATCATTGCGCTGGAATTACACGCTCAAAGGGTGAGAGGCAAGCAGAGGTCGTCAACCTCGATGCTTCGATGCATAATTACGACAAAGTGTGATGAATTTGTTAAAGCTTGTAAATAGGTGATTAAAGAATTGAATTAACGAAAATAATGGTGGACGTTGAAAATAAAAAATTCTTTCAAGCTGTACGCAGCAATATTTCTGGCGGGGTTGTGTTTCCTCGATACTCCGATGGACTCGTGATTGAGTGGCAAATAGCGAGTAAGAATAATGTCAAAAGGATGTTGAGACAGCTGACGTTCTAAAAATATTGCGTTGTCATTGGAACAGGAAAATCAGTTACATTGTTCGTTACATTATTCGTTTCCGAAGGTAGGAAAGCCAAAACCACGGGAAAATAAAGTTGAAAACAGGTCCATCGCTAAAATTAACGGGATGAGCTCTGAATACTCGTCCAGAAATTTCAGCAAAACGTCATGCCCTTAAGATTTGATTATTCCCTGAACTTTTTTAGTTTTCATTCAATTTGCATATTTTTACGTCGCTGGAGTTGCGCCATTTTCCGGAATGAGAAGAAATTGTGTCTGCCTGCTTTCCTCTCAGACGTTATTTAGTCAAAATGATTAACGAGCCGTCTCTGGCGATTACAGAGACGAGTATTATGTACAATTACTAAAAAGGGACGGCCCTACGCTACGACACTGTCTTAATTAAGCTGTCGAGAAAATTGAGGACAATCACGAGCTCTATTCGTTTTTCCTTCTTTTCATACTTTCGTTTTTTTTTTTTTTTTTACTTCGCTTCATTTTATTATATCGCAGGAATTACATTTTTCCGGGACTCCTCACAGCGGAGATTAACTATAGGACAGTGACGAGAAGAGCGTCGTCCCCCATAAATTTTCAGCTCAAAATGTCAGCAATGTTCTCCGTCGTCATAAATAAGAAAACATTTTCAATATAATGATCCGGGGGAATTTTTAATTATGGGGGTATTTAAATTAATTCAAGAGAAAATCGTAATAACTTATAAAAGAGAAAACACTGTACGACCTTGGAACTAAAATGACTGCACGATAAGACACAAAAATCTTCAAAAAATATCGTGAAATTTCTCGAGCGCTGTCACACTCTCATAATAGCGAAGACGATATTTTTTCAAATATTCCTTTCGCATAGAAACGGACGAAGAACAGAAAATTCGATTCTAGTTTCTATAAATGACATACATTTTGTTTTTTTTATTGGGTTTTAGTAGAAAAAATTCGAACCACGCAATCTGGAGATATTTTTACTTAACAAAATGCAACCCTTCAGAAATTTCATTAAATGACGATGAAGCACGCCTGATTTTGATGTGGTTTGACGTGACTTGCTTCTAGTATCAAAACTCAATTCTTTCAATATTTAGGGACAAGACTCCGCTATATCCCTCAATAATCAATGGCTCAGGGACAGAGAGACGAAAGTCTCGTTTATTTAAATTTGACATACGTCCTTTGCAGAATAATTATGTATTCGTCTTTCCTGACGTCACGAGGTTCCCCAGCCAAAACTTCCCCCTGTGTCTACTCGAAGATTTAGATGCAGACAATAACGAAGATGAAGGTCACAATAAGCGTCAACAGGGAAGTCCAGTCGACGAAGGTTAAAGTCAAGCGATGATTTGATCGTAGGCAACAAAGAGAAAGAAAGCGAGGGAGACAATTCACTTTTCACTCGTCTCATGGGAATCCACTACTCCATGGGAAATCATGTTAAATTTTATGATCATATTTGTTAAACTAATGTCGCCCCCATACCATAGGAAAAGGAGAACTTAAAACAAACTTGGCCAGAAACATTGTATATTCTTGGTGTTCTCTATTGTTTCATGTGCCCATAGAATTCATGCTCATAGCACTTGCTCGGGGCTAAAAAACAAGAAGGAAAATCGAAACTAAATCGGGTAGTCGAGTTCGAAGTAAAGTTGAAAGTGAAAAGGGATAATGTCCTCTAGAGCGAGAAGGGCTGTGGGAGGTATAGGGTGAGGAGGGTAGGCGGAGGGGCGCGGCTAAAAAACTTGGTGTTTCCTTGAAATCTGAAAGAAGCTGTGAGTGCAGATAAAGAGAGTACGACTTTCCTCGGTTCCTGAAGAAGGCACTCGAGTGCGCTCAGTAAAATTGCTCTTACCTTTCCACTCGATATGTCTCACTCTTGCTCTCTTTCTCCCTCGCTGGCTCTTTCTTTCTCTCTCTCTTATTCGTTTCTCGCTCGCGTTCAATGTGGTCCCGCGATTTTCTCGATCTTACAGAAACTTGGGCAACTTGAGAGTTTCAACAAATTTTAAAAGGCAACGACATAGATCTCACTTCATCCCCGTGTTGGTTATCGTTGAGAACTAATGGATTCCTGCCAGGTAGACATAAGAATGACTCCCCCTGGCAAACCTAGTGACGTTTTTAAAATACATCGTTATTGTGGCGGCTGGTAAACTTGAATGGAAAATTCAAAAGCTTTTCTGACAGCTGTAAACTTTTCCAGAAAGCATAGATCTCGAAATTTCTAGCGAATAAAATCCAAAACCATTGTCAGCTTTTAACGGGTACTCGCTTATCCAGCAGAAAATCTGCGCAGTGTGGCATGTGCATCCCGCTGACTCCGATTAGCGGGAACAAACTCACGCTGCGTTGACTTCTTCCGATTATTCTTCAACACCCGAGCTCCAGATTGCAGAATACGGCCATTGTAGACGACTTTTTCTTTCAGATATTGTGGTGGACTAAGAATTTTCCAATCGACTTTTGAGCAAAATTCACGACTGAGTGATTGAAAAAAAACTTTCTGGCGAACAGAAAGAATAGCAAAAACGTTGTTGGATAAATTTTTATAAAGCCTCTCACCCACAATACGTATTGAGGATAAAAAGTCTCGGGCAGAGTTCGATTTTATAGATAATAGTAACAATCGAAAAGTTCTACTCTCCGCTCGATGAGTCGATTCTTCGTATCGTTAAAGTTCACCGTAATATCAGTCGTACAAGAAAAACTGTTGGGGCGTAGAACAATTGGTTCTCTGGAACCCTCCGTTCCGAAAAGGGCTGCTGACTCGCGCCTCCAGGTATTTCATTCTCTTTTCTTCACAGTCTCTGTCCGTCCGATTTCCTCCGACTTGCCTCGGGGAGGATAATTCCAGTCGGTCGTCCAAGCGAAGGTGGACATTTGGGGCTTGGAATCAAGTCCGGTCAGACCGCACCGAGCAGAGCAGTCCTTGGACTGATAGATTTTTCTGGATTTACGAAGCGAACGATTTGTGACGAAATCTCATAAGACGAATTCGTACTAGGACCAGCGACGGTTCATAATTGTTCAATTTTCTTTTTGTTTCCTTTATCTTCTCACTCGGAAAATGTGTGTTACAAAAAATGATATTTCCCACTGATTCTTCGTTCATGGTGCCATTGATAATTTAATTGAGAAATTCCACTCCTCGCAGGGACTTAAATTTCACATTGTTTCGCTTAGTTAATGAGTCTCTTGGCACCGAAATACAAAACTCGTATATTTGAGATAAAATTGACGAGCGAGAGAGCAATTTATCTCGAAATCACTGTCTGTGATATATCACCGGGGCAACCATACATGATACCGTACCTCGCAGTTATTAGTACATGACGACGGTTTACCGATCATTAACAAACTTTTAAATACGAACTTTGCTTCTCCCTCGCCCATAATTATACTAATTAGAGGAGGGAAAAGTCTTGTTTTGTTCACGACGTCAAGCGTATTTCGTGCTACTCGCATGAATTAACAAACTTCGTTAGGACACTCAGTACAGTCGGTAATCGCACAAGATGAACCTGATGCATTATTGAATAGAAAAAATATATTGCAATGAATACGAGTTTGTATATTAAATGAATTGAAACTTTTGGTTGCGAACAAATAATATTTTTGATGCGATAAACCGCGTCGTTTCCCTAAATTTCTTTCGTAATTGATATTCAGTAAGAATTTCATTCCCTGTAGGATGTCTGTGCGACTGTGTGCAGTTGACACATTAGATTCACTGGAGTTTTGCGATTCGTCTCTCATTCGAGCGTAGAGCGTATTCAACGTTTGCCTATTTCACGCTTCGTCGAATAACGCGAGTAATTGGATGTACAAGTGTAAGGGGAAACACGGGAGGAAAGAGAAGGAGAAAATTTCGGGTTGCAATCGGATATTTCTCGAAACTTATTGCAATCTCAAAGTGTCGGACGTATCCACTGTATCTGTGTTTAGTAGCATTCAAATTCCATTGAGCTCAAACTTCTCACGTTCCCTTACACGTCAGCGTGCGTCGTCTTTTAATTAACCTCTCGCGATTAATCGTCGTATCATTACCGACTACGACCTGTTACCAACGTTCTGTGAAACGGAAATGTTCCGAAAATGCTCAGAAAGCAAACCGGAAAACCCGATGTTTATGGAATTAAACATCGCAAACACGTTGCATGCGGAATTTCTTGTCACGTTAGATTTTTAGAAATTTTGCTGAAATTTCACTCAAAATTAACGCAAACCAATTATTGCATGTGTTTTGGTAAGTACGCGGCAGTAAACGTTTGAACTCGTAAGTCTCGGTATGTATGGAATTAATCGGTTGTCAATTATTCTCGCATACGTCACGCACGAGCAATATTGTTATAAAATGGAAACGACTAGCACATTTCGAGTGACATGCGGAATCGTTTCCAAATAGTCGAGAAGATGCGCACAACAATATTTCGAACGGGTAAAAAAAGCAGCGAAATTGAAATTCATACATTGTGATTTCCACTCGATCAGTATCGAAAGTTGTTTGGATTGCAGGGGATGAGGAGGAGGAGGAAAATGCTTAATCCTCGCGTCGGACGATGAATGGACAACAAAATTCGGCCGCTAACAGTGTTCGTGTGACTTGCTGCGACTTTTTTTATTCAGCTGGTGATATCCGCATAAAATCTACTTCTCTCTAGCTCCACACCTCGTAGATATATCGGAACGCTCAGTTCGATTCGATTCCGTCGAATTACATGGCAAAAATATTTTGTCCTGACGAAATATTGAAATTTCCCGGGGTCACACGAAACGAGTGATGATAAAAAAAATAAAAAATATAAAAAAAACGATTGAACGAACTGACGGAAGCTACAGAAATGTGTTTTTTTTTTTTTTTCACTTTTGTGGATCGTTTTTTTCATCTTCCTCTGATGGAATTGGTGGGCTGAGGATATGAGAGGAAAAATTGAAATAACGTTGAAATAGTTATTGATCAGCTAAATTGTCGTGTGCACGAATTCACTAAATTTCGATTTACTCGTTATGACAATCGACGGATTAGTGGGATTTCGTAGAATGCCATTCGAATGATTTTCGTTCAGGCATTGTTCTGAATACACTTTGAAAGTGGCGGATGAATTCAAGGTGAAAACGAATGAAGGTGAGAGAACGTGACGTTGCAAAGACATAGTTTCACCTTCGCCTGGCAACTATGTCAACGAATGAGAGATGGAGTTGTAAGGGTGAGTCGTCGACTAGGATATCTTTCTATTTTTTTTCCTTTTGACATAGTCACCGAGGTTTTCTTGGACTATACAAGCGTAGGTCACGTCTTGAGCATAAACCCTCCTGGATCGATCGATCCATCCTGTACCGAGGATTGTGAATGCGAGAACGAAAGGGAACGAGGAAGAGCGAAAGAGACAGCGTCCGAAAGGAAGAAAAGAAAAGAAAGATGTTCCATTTTCTGCGGACGTGGTCAAGCCAGTATATAACGCCCCTGCGGCTAACAGTATTTTCCAACGAGAAAAATTTCACCCCGTCGTACTCAGCCCCATGCTCTTGATACTCTTGATACTCTAAGAGATTTCTCCATCGTCTTTGTACGTACACTTGAAACCGATTTTTTCACGAGTGTTAAAATCGATATCGCCTAAAACGTGGCGATCATATTTGCGATAGGATTTTTATTTTCCTAACACATCCTCGACCATATTTTTATTAAGATTCAATAGCTCTCGAGCTCCCGAGGGATGAAAAAATATGTTAAAAATGTTAACATTAAAAAGAGCCTCATTGAAGCGTCGCGGAACTCGGAGAATATAGAAAAAAAGGAAAAATCTGAAAATACGTACATGCGAGAGCCGAGAGGTCAAGTGAATTAACCCTTGGACCGAGAAGAACAAGAGCATAGGAGGAAGAAAAAAAATTCCATTTTCTCTGCTGGCTCCTAACGAAAAGAGAAACAATGGCTGAAAAATCCAAACAAAATTGCACTTTTAATCCTGCACGTTTACGAAGCGTGAAATAAAACCTGACAGCACTGAGTTTACGAGAAAAAGTAGTTTATTTCACATACATTCGTGTTCCGGAAGCTCGTAGGTACCGGTTTTGATTGAAAACAGTCAAAACTTATCCAGCGTTATCAACTCAGAGCGGGTAAAGTCTATGTAAAAAGGATGTTAAGAAACGCTGTCCTATAAGGGCTATTGGGAGGGATTGAAACTCCCGGGAGACTTGTTTCACCAACGGGGCAAGAAAATTTGCAAATTAGCGAAAATCGCTCAACGTTTCGGAGGTGAAAAGATTGCAGGGATTGTTGAGAAGGGAGGCACTATAAGGGGGCAAGTGAAAAGGCAGAAGGCAACAAGAATGTGCAAGGGAGAGAGCTTCGTTGCATTAGTTAATTAGGTTGGGCAGGAGGCGTGACGTCGTAATTATTGCAACATAGCGCACGGTTTTGAATACAAATATATGTGTGTGTGTGTGTGTTATACGTCCAGTGTATCTGTGTATTAGTGTGCATATTTATGTTCATATATACATACATCGTTTCGGTTCTGTATATAGTGGAGCTACATGCTGGCATGCCTTGCTTGCCTGCCTGCCGTTCTGTGCCATGCTTCCCTTTCCCTTTCCTATCGTATCGTACACCGTAGTTTACGAAGGTATACAACGAGCGAAAGAGAGAGAAGGCTTGGTTGGCTTGCCTACCTGCCACGACAAAGTTATTAATTGCTTCCTACCATTCCAAAGCAGAGCGTGGGGCGAATTCTCAACCCCTTCAACGTCCGAGCCACGTTTCTATATCCCTTTTACTCTAACCCTTTCCTCCCTCCTATCCTCCCTCCCTTTAACTCCCGAACTTGCCTCCTCATCAGCTGGACTCCCGATCCTCCTTCCATGCATACCACGACTAATAGCCATCACTATTCATCATTGCATTCTATTTAACCGAAATATTTCGCTAATGGACATTGCGCGCTCACATCTTGTCACGTTTCAATCGTGTAGCGTTCCCGTCATCGCTGGAGGAACTTAACGACACAGGTTGTAACAATCCTAAGCTCGTTGCTACTCGGTCCACCGACACATGATTACGGTTTTTTTTTTCTTTTTAAAGTTTATCCGATTGGAGACTTTCGTTATGGAGTTCGCGTTCTTGGCTGTTCGTTGATTCCTGAGACTCATATCATCTTGAGAGATGTCTCGCGAACATCGTTTGAGACTGAAATTATTGAAGCAACTTTGCAACCTGAATCGTGTACTTGATACTCCTGTAATCGAGTCTCCCGTCCCTCACTTGCCTCCGCGTTGCATTACGCTTTTCTCCATATTTGTATCTCATCGTCGCATCTTATGAAAATAACAAAAGCCTGTTCAAAGAAGAAATGGGAAGCCATTGGACGATGTTGGTGAACCTAGAGGAACCCTCGAAAAAGAGAAAATGCCACAGAGGGGCTGGAAAACAAGGTCCCAATAGAAGCATCGGGTAATTGCGAGCGTCAACGCCAAGAGCAGCGTCACAGGAATGGGGTAGCTAGATTGAGCCGGGGGCAGGGTTCGTTGGAGCTTGATGGCATCACCATTAAAGAGCAATTTTCAGTGGAAACAGCCGACGTACAAAAGCTAAAAAGAAGGGCTCGAGCTTTTTGTAACGCGCAGTTAGGTACGCAGGTACAGGTAAGTGGCTAAGAACGTATCCGATGTGGCAGCTGCCCTGGGAGCAACCTACCACATAGCTTTAGTCAATGTCTTTGCTGCACGTATACAGGGTGTTACAAAAATCGTATCCAAACCACGCAGACTCGTTAAAATTCGGTTTCCGAATAGAATTCGTTTATTGACAGTCAAACAGCCTATCGGGATGAGAGAAAACTGAGTGAGAGTTTTCAATTCCGCGCTAGAAAGTTTCTCGGGTCATCCAACGCGTCCATGCGAAGCGGACCCTCTCAAATGTACCCTCTCCCTGCATTATGATTCAACGATCTGAATGAAACTGAAAATATTTAGAACGAACCTTGGACATCCTGTATATTAACCGACACATATCGCTGGATAGGTTTTTTTTTGTGCAGTGTAGCTTCGATGTTGCCAAGAGCTTGGGCTGCTACAAGATATTTTTTCAATGCTTTCCGTGAAAGGTTTTTTTTTCTGGTGTCCATAGCACGATGCGAAACTGCTAACGCTACTACCACAAGCCCCGACGAGCATTTACGGTGCGAGACTCTGGGAATTTCCTCGGAGCAACTGTACTCAGCCACGATACAAAATAAGGGTTGGAAGGCGAACATGCTGAGACGCGATACGTCTGACAACGTGACTGAAGGAAACTGGAAACCAGTCTCAGTTCCCGAGAACCAAAACTTGAGCCTTTTCTAACGCCACTTTTGCTTTAAGAAGCGCGATTTTCTCTCGTCTACCCAAAACTCTTTTATTTATCGTGCATTTTCTTCTGTCACTTCCTGCCTCTTGAAGCTACATATGGAAGTACTAGCAAGGTTTTCGTTCTCGCTTAATCAGAACTTTGCATCCGCAACGTGATAAACGATCTTGATCACGAAAGTGCCTACATGTCAAAAAGCACTTCAAGATTTTAGCACCGTCATAACGCGAAATCTCGTTGACCAATGCACGTCCAGCCCCCTTCTAGGAGATTCGACAGTCACCAGCAAAGCATCCAGTTTTCGGGGAAACTGAAGTGACCGTACTAAAGTACACATCGAATCGGATCTGGATCGATCGATGTTTAGATGCATCTGTCCGGAGCACACGGACCGCACGGTTCATCAATGTGATGGCCAACCATTTTATTACGCAGTTCGAGTTGCGTGGGGTTTCTGGCGGAATGAACTCGGGCGGATGATCTGTCGGAGGGATTTGTGCGTTGGAGCATGAATGCCGAAGTGGAAAGTCCTGGCGCGTCACAGGGAAGGGTCGGAGTAAACGGCGTCGATGTGACGGAAAACTGGATTTATGTCGCGGAAACTGTAAACAAACCGGTCGACTACCGAATAAATAGGTGAAATAGCCCGACGGTTGGTGTTGTTAGCGCCGCTAGTGGTGGCGGAGTTAACACCAGGGGATGGTTAGATGTAGCACCCCAACGTATAGATCAACCCCCTCAACGCCCTCATGGTAAATACAGTTTCAGGTGGAACGCTCGCCGGGATATAGTGTGGGCTTGGACTCCATACCGGTGAGGTACAATGAATCGGGGACGCTTTCAATAAATTTCAATTCGGTGAAAGGAAGCCTGATATACATGGCTCGGAATGAGCCCCACCGAGACGGCAAACCCAGGCTTACGATATTCGAGCACGCTAGAAATATATGAATCACGATGATTATCGAGAAGAAGGAAAGACAAAGTGAGGAATGAAGTGAGCCTTGTACACATACCCAGCGGTGTGTAGGGTGCAGTAGTGTTGTGCTCGATGGGACGACGGGAGAGCTTGACAAGAGAGTCACGCCAGTATCTAACGATCAACCACGCGAAGACGCGAAGAACCTGGATAAAATGGAAGCAGTAGGATCGATTTGCGTTGTTGACCAACGGCTCACCGTTGGAAACGAAGCGTTTTTCAAGTTCATCATCCATTCCGGAAATGCCAAAAGCATTGACCAATATTGCTTTTCAACTTCATGAAACAAATTCCCAAGTGGCTCTAAATTGGACACAATACTTTGGACGAAGGTGGACAAATTTAACTGAATCCAAATGTAGAATTATTTTGCGAGATTCGACCGTTGCCAATCCTCATTTAGCCCATGGACCATCCATCAGTTATGTATAATCTCCTCCGAAAGAAGACCCTCCCAAGCTTGGAGGAAAGTCGTCTCTAATCGAATCACGAAATTCCCGATGGTAGCCTTTACGACTGGAGCGCGGCTCGAAGAAAACGAGAGAAAATAAGTGGGAAAGAGTTCGGTCCAGTACCTTCGTAGGATCCGATACAATCGTGAGCAAAGTCACTCACACCACAAATGACCTTCAAGATCAGCTTGGACGAGTGGTTTAGCCACAAAACGTGGGTTATGGAGCTGCAGCCAATGGGCTGGCCACAGCTGTTTTCAATGGTCTTGGTCGGGATCAGGGGGTGGATAGAGAATCTTGTCTACCAGTATCCATCATGATTCCGATAATGTCACCCTTACACGACACTTTAACGCCGACCATATTCTTCCATAGCATGTGAAACTTTAATCGAGAAAGCAGCTTTCGTAGAAGTTAAGTCGATTTATGAAATTCAATAAATGCGAAACTATCAGGAACCAAGAATTTCCTGCGTTATTTCGGTTTGAGGTATTTTGTATCTCGAACCTTTCACCAGATAGTAAATCGCACGAGTCCCATGAGAGGACCAATTTTGTCACGTTCAACGCTCTGGAAAATCCAATATCCTTATAGCAAACGTGGCGAGGGACTAATATCAAAAGTTACATCCTGCAAACGGGCGTACTTATATCCAACTTTCTATAAACATGCGCCTCTTCGAATATAACGCGTTTTAACATACTCTCGTTTCAACCAACGTCGATGACTCTGCGTTGGAATGACAGACGAAACACAAGGCTTCCTAGCACCAAGTATCACTTTACTCTACCTGCCTGATGCTTCCTCCCACTTTTTTTTTGGCCACGCATCAGTATCTAGAACTATCGTGACTTTTATGCAAACCCTTATGATGACTCCTGTATTCCATCAACAACGAAGAAAGGTAGCAGCGGAAACTTTGACGTGCACCGAAGCATCGTCCGTGGTTAACTCGATACTGTATAACAAGATCATGTACGTTTATTCTCATCCACTCCATTCCCTCGGGTTAGTGAATCAGAAAAAATGTAATGGTGGCATTGAGATGGACAAGGAATAGCAACGGGTCTTGTGCGGGAGGGTCGAAATAGCGCGGATAACGTTATTATTTTTCATCGATTTTCAGGCATTGCGTCAGGGGGTCGGTGCAAAATGATCTTGATATGCAGTATATGCCTCACATGGCAGAAAGTTGGATTGAATTCGATCAGCTAAGAGGATGAGAACCTAAATGGGCTCTTATGCCAAGAAAAAAAAATACATAAAACACAAGATCGTGGATGAGTAAAAAAAGACAGATTGATATACGTTTTCGCGCCTTTTCTCTTTGACCCACCCCTAACCGAAAGGTCACAAGAGTAGCTTGATGGGTACTCCCACATCACTCCCTCCGGGCGTTCCTAACTCGAAATGGGCATCGTCTGTTCTTTCATCACGAACCTATGTCCTCGATCCCCGTTCCCTCAATCACCCAGTTCCCGGGGTTTGGTGGAGAATAGAGGACAGACATCCGGAGCTTATCTTCCAAGTACGATTCTACTGGTTAGACTGGATGGACCGTAAATCGCCGAGATACCGAGACAGCATCTCTGTAATTCTGTTATCCTCAACATTGTCCTTGTACAATATTTCCAATCTGTCTTTATATCCGATCGAATAAAATCATTTATCGTTGCGTTGATCAAGGGCGAGACTCTTGCAGTCTGCCTGCTACCATACGCCATTCCCATTCTTCATTGCTAAATTCTTCATGAGGAAACACTTCACAACAGAAAATCCTACAGCCAGTCCAGTCGAACCAGGCTCTGCTGAAGCATCCTCCAAGATCATTCCTTTGTGAACAAACGAGCTCCAGTTGAAATGACTGAACTACGAGTGAGAAAGACGACAGAGTACTATAGAATGCCAGTACGTGGAAACATTGGATCGGCAAAGCACTACTCATTATTTATGCTTTTCCACGAACTCCAGAAATATTAATGTTGTACGACAGAAAGTCGTGTAGATGATTCACAATGACGCAGTTATAACTTGTGTAAGTCTAATCAATACAATTCACCCCCGATACTGAACCACTGTTCCAGTAACTAAACCTACATACTGTCAATCGTTTGAACTCTCAAGTTATTTTAACTCTAGTCGAGTGTTTTCCAATTGTTTGTAAACGTCATTACGAATTTAAATCGCCAACTTTTTCTTCCTTTCGAATCAAATGTGTCATCTCTTCAGGTGAATTAATATTTTTTTCGTTTTTATGAGGAAATGTTGAAAAAAAGTTCTTCATTTTTCTTTATCTACTGATACAAAAATATCATGAACTTTTTCGGCTTAATTTGACTTGAAGGTACATTGCGAAAAGTACTATTATAACGCATTCCAAAAATAAGTAATCATAATCTCTGATTTGTTGTATTGGATGGAGACTGAAAATGAAATGGAAATGAAAGAATCAACGGTGCAAGAAGGAGGCCAAGAAAAGCAGAGATGTACAGACGGGGCTATTTTGTGACGATGCTTGGTAGACGACGCGAGAGCCAATTTACATCGCTGCTTAAATGGGAACGACTTCGTGCCCCCCTCCCGTCGGTCTTTTTTTCCGACAACGAAACTTGAGAGAAGCGCGACGAGAATTCGCTTAAATTTTTCCAATTCAAACGGACGGATAAACGAGTCACGATCCACCCTACCATTAGCCATTCCGACAAGTCTGTTCTTTCCTCCTCTCATTTCAATTTTTTATCCTCCTTTTTCTTCACCCTTTCGTCGATCAACGGTCCGTTGACCCACTTTCTCAATCATCCCCGTCTCGCTATTTTTCCCCTCCGTTATATATCTGCAGAAGAAAAATGAATCTGCTTATCGCATACGTTCAAAATACTCTTGGATTAAATTTAAAAAAAGATATTTCATGCAAAAAACGTGCCTGGACATTTTTTACCCTATTTCCAAAGTTCAACTCCATATTTATTGTCATCGTCGCTCAGTCATTTCGTAATATATCGAATTTGCGTGTTCGTGTCTAAATGTGTGAAAAAACACAGTTTTCGATCCATTTGTGACTGAATTGATTCGTTAACGTTAATGACTTTCATTCTACGCAATAATGAGCATTTAATTTGAATAATTAAAGAGCCCCATCCGTTCCGTGTACAAGCGTAATACGTATCAATGAAATATTACTTAAACGAGGTAGATGGAACGCCGGTTGCAATGCCCGAACGAGCCAAGACTTTCGAACGTTTAATTGGAACTGCAGTACCATATTTTTAGGACAGGGGGCAGCAGCAGCAGTAGGAGCCAAGCCATTGGGATTTCCAGCTCACTCTAATGGCGAAATCATCGCAAATACCGCTGCAAATGTGAGCCCTGACCGCAATGAGGTTAAATAGTTATTTTTATATACGAAATTTCTCGTAATTTTTCACGATAATAATAATAGAGATTATCATTTCCTTTGAACCTCTACTCATACGTTTCCCCAATTTCATATCATACAAACTCGACGTGTGTCTGAAAACTTACACGAAAACGTTTTCTTGTATGACAGGACAATTGAAATATTTCCCAAGTTTGTAAAATGTTGTAATTTCAAACAGCTCCTTGTTCAATTGCATTAGCAATTGGATTTCCTAGTAGCTCCAACTTTATTACATGGCTTTTCCTTGTTCAGGTTCTTTTTTTAATTTTTTTTTTCCCCGGTGGGTTGGAGCTTGGAGCACGAAACGAATGTGTACGTATGCAAATGTGAGAGGGAGTAAAAGCACGAGACACCTAGCCAATAGGAATTGTAAAATACCCGTTGCTCTTTTGAGAGCACACATAGTTGTGTAATCCTGTGTGAGCTTGGCGGAATCGTACTAGCTATGTCATACTTTTTACCAAGAATTCGTTGTTTTTTTTTTTTTTTTTCACGTACCATGCTACTCTCGCAATATTAATACTACTATCCATCTTCCTCCCGCTCAACCTCCTCTTCGTTCGTGAGTCTGTTTCAAAAATATCGACCATCGCGATTGCGTTCCAAGTGTATCCACTCGTCGAAATAGATTGGAGAACAGTGGTGAAGGAAATAACACGAAAAAAAATGCTAAAAAATACAGCAAACATTGGACGGTAGGCGAGACTTCCAAGCCTTTCGAAAGCATTTGTTTTCCACACACTTTTCGATGCAACAATTCCTCATGTGGAGGGGTGAATTGGAGGCTCGGGCGAGAAAAAAAAAGGAATAATGTGTGTTGACGTGAAACTATAGAAAATTGCAATAAGGCATGGGAACAATTTTTCCCTCCGTTGAGAGGGTTCGTTGAGTGTGCTACTGGAAATTATTTCGGAAGGATTTTTTTTTTCACATTAGTTTTTATACGGAAAAGAAAACTTGAGGTTTTTACGAATCAGAAATGGTTTTCACGAATCTTGGTGAATGCTCTCCCGAATTGAATGGAATTGACGATTACTTCGTTGCTCCGAAAGTTTTCTTCAAATTCTATTTTCGGATGAAAAAAAAAGAAATTTTTGACACTAACGAGAAAAGTAATACCATCGTTTTTCATGCTGCACCATGAATCATTGCGTGGCAAATGAACTTTGAAAACAAACTTAGTTTTGGGATTCTGGAGGAAAGCTACTCACTGAAGTCGAAGTTGACGGGAAAAAATTGGCTCGGAATGGACAATAAAATGTTGAAATATCCGCGACGACTCATTAAATTACGACTTAATCGTGCTTTTCAAATGTTTCTGAAGTATCGAAAAGACTCTTATAGCGCTGCTAACTCACAGCCTTTTACCTGGAAAAGTATCAATTTTCCGGCGCTCTTATCGATTATATCCTTTTTTTGAGAAGTCCCGACGAGAATAAAGTCTTCAAGCGTGGCTGCAAGTCCGTTTGGAACCACACGAAGCTGTAGGGAAGGAAATAGGGCGGGGGAAACCTCCGGGGTAAGAAAACCCGTGAGAGTAGAGCGTGACGGAAGCGTATAAAGCAACGTGGGCAAAGTGCCAGAGCGTTGCAAGCCCCTTCGCAATGTGACATATCCCGAGGTCGGTAACTTCCGTCTTCTTCGCTCCCTTTTCGTCTTCGAATTTTTTTTCGCTCTCCCCACGATATCCCCTTCGTATTTGGTAGGGCAAAAGTGCCTTCATCTCCAGGCTAAAGGGGCTCAAAATACTCTGCTGCAGGCAAGACGAAGTGAATTTTACCAAAAGTCGATATTCATAAGTGACTTGACAAAAAAAAATATTGGTCCAAAAGCCCTTCAAAAGACATTTTGATTAATGCTTCTTTGTCGCGAGAAAAAATAAAACTTTTTCCAATAATTAATTCTAAACGAATTCAAGTTGAGCAGTCTTTTTAGACGACGATAAATTAACAGGAATTTCGACTTGTCATTGACGAAATGATCCCTAGATTGTAAATTCCGATGCTCAAAAAAGTTTATTGAATAAAAAATTATTCTACATTCGAAAACAAACAAACCGTGGTTTGTTTGTTTTCGAATGTAGAATAATTTTAATAATAAATTGTAGAATAAACAAAATATCGTTTCCTTCATTATTCACTTAATTATCTTGAGATTTTTCACTCGACGTAGTGGAAATACTGCTCGGTAGTAATTGAGTTATTGATGCGCGATCGATAGAGACTGATCATCTTGGCTCATCATCTTGGTCGATTTGACGACTTTAATTGACGTTTCGGATAATGACATTGATCAAAATTAAATGAAGAGTGAGGCAGTCGATTACGTAATCGGTTACGATAAAATGAGAAGCCCATACAAACGATAAATCAACCATTGATGTTGTCACAGAATACAGAGATACCAATTGTCTGTGTTTTCGTTCTATAATTGCTAACTAGCGAGAATAATCTGAGGATAAATAGAGGGAGAATAATTCAGGATTCATAACATGAATAATTCGTCAATGGAATGGTATTACATTCATTACAAATTTAAATATAACATTTTTCTACATCATTGGAATGCAAATTCGTCGAATTACTCTCATCGTAATAACATACAATTGAAAATTTAGATGCAAGCCATTCAATGAATTAAATTATTCAATGTCTAGACACATATCATTTTGGGCTTCTTCCAGTTTAACGCTGGAGTTACACTTTAACTGAGTTATTAACATTTCCATGATTAAACCATTTTTTATTTTTTTTTTCAATCCAATACGATGGTCTCATGCAAGAAAAGTTAAAAATGAAAAAATTAATGTATTGTGGAATAATGAAGCCTCGAAAGGTTAAATAACTTCCTTTGCAAGAACCGTTCGATCGTGTTTATTTATGTGCGGATTTACAAATGAATGGATAAATGTTCATACAAATTTTGTATAAGCTTGAGAGATCTACATCGAGATCTCTTGCTTATATTCGTTGCTATTATATCCCCGTTCGAAAATATCTACAAACATAGACAGACATATACTGTTATGTGTATATACGAAGGAAAGTAGCACAGCTACTCCGTACAAAATAAATACATAACTGTATACGAGTTTACAGGGATGCGAGTCGTAGTACACGTTCTCGACGATGCAGCTTACACGAGGGACATTAAACCAAATGGAAATTGTTCTCTCCTCCCTCTCTTCTTCTTCTCCTCCTCACTCTCACTCTCTCCCTCTCTCTCGATTCCGTCCCACTGTTTCTGTTTACGAATGAAACGCATGCCCAGAATAATATTCCATAGTTTCAACCCCTTCCTCCTGGCCCCTCAATTCGACCCGTTTCTACAGGCATAAAGCAACCCCGGACACTTTTACTGCGAATATAAATATTCTAGCCAAATTAAAAGCTGTATTTTCCCCTTGACTAAAAATCCTACGCCAAAGACGCATACGCACAACCCTTGACCGTCAAGCCCACGAATCCGGAAACGTTACAAATCACCTGGCTCGTATTTACACGCGATTTTTTTTTTACAATTGTATTTTTCTCGCGTTCCGGTTTGAGGTTTTTCTTTGATGAGTCCTATTTTTTTTCAAAACTTGTATGCAGCTTATTAGAGGCAGACATGACATCGCAGGATTGCAAGCGAATTGCTAGCGCGAATAATTTTAGCTGACGATGACACTGATTTGTTTAATTAGTAAAAATATCGTCGAGTTTCATGATAAAATTTCTTCTTTATAGTTTCGTAGTTGTGAAAATTGGTCCGGATGACTACTGACGGCGGTGATAGTGGAAAAGGGTGTGAAAGTCCCGCAACGAACAATTAACGTTCTTTAATCCCGTCGAAACTGAAAGGCTAAAGGCAAAGCTCCTTAGGTGCTGGTGTCGAGAGAAAAAAAAACAAGGAAAAAAAGATGGCTGCGGTTGCTTCGTTGAAAATGTGGTGCCAAAGCTGAGGCTAGGGGGACGAAGCCTCAAAGAGTTCAGGAATAGGGGAAAATTGTACGAACCCGAGAAAGATGTATGAAAACCGAAAATGAAGGGAGATGAAGGGGTTAAAAGTGGAGGAAGGATGCAAGTCCAGAGAATTCTCACGGGCCTTCCACGCCAGGGGGTAAGGAAGAAAATGTGCGGCTACGGATAATCCGTGAGTCTCAAAGCGAGAGTACGTTAAGTACAGAGAAGCAGGAAAAACCTCCCTTATTCTCACTCCAGAGAGCAGAGAATTTTTTTTTCATCCCCTATTATTTTTATTCCTTGCTAGAGCATCGTCGCCACTGACACTTCCACCATCAACCCTTACTTCATCCTACACTCTCTTATGCTTTGCGACTTTTCTCTTTTTCAACCTCTGACGACTCGCTCAAGCTCCTGGATCGCAATCTTCCGAGTACTCGGAGATACTCTGCAATCCCTCTACACCGAAAAGCTACAAACCGTGTCACATTTTTCATGCCCTGCGTGTCCTTCCCTTCGTCCTGAGGTCAGCTAAACTTATTTCCTTACTTGATCGCATGTTTCAAAGTCAAACGATATGCTTCCCTAATCGTGCCCTCACCCCAAGCCCTAAATCCCTCTGAAATCACACCCTAACCGATGAACACCTTTCAACCATTTTCTAAAAGCCACGATACCCTCTGGTTCTGAGTCTGATAAAAATCTGGACAAGCAGTGTTGACTTATCGGATGTGATGTGTAGCTTCACACTTCATTTGTCCGGAAAGCTCTTCTGTCTCGAGGTCTCTAATGGAAGGAAAGCGGAAGCACATCTCTTTAACGACTTTCGCTTCAAGGGGTACGAAACGACCTGCCAACCCACGCCATAAATGTAACTTCCTTCTTCGTCCCGACTCACCACTGAAACAACTCTCAAATCCTTCTTTCAACATTCTCACCAGTTCTCGAAAATCAAATGAATTGTTTGGCCATTGATTTGATTTGCCAAAGCTCCAGCACCGTTGCAAATAATATTTTGAAAAACAACTGTCTCTGCATTTTTCTTTGTATCTACCAATTCTCACGTGTACCTAAATGCGATTCGAAGCAGAATCAGAAGACACTGAAGTTTGCAAAGGCTCGGGCTCTCGCGTACAAGGATAATATATCCTCGAACAACAAGGAATACGATGATCAAAGAAAATCGATTGCAGGAACCCGACTCGATTTTATCTTTGGTCAACTGAGTCCAGCAACGTGAAAGGAGGAAAGTGGAAATCGTCTTTTGCTTTTGACTTTTCTCGTTGCTCGCAGAAAGAGCTTTGACTTGGAATGTATCGCATGCATTGAGAGAGCTCCGAAAGATCAAATTATACATTGGAAGGACTTAATTTTGAACACCATGAAAGACCTGGAGGATCGAAGGAAATTGACGGAAGATGAGAATAAGCCTTTGACCTTGGGAAACAAAAGGCAATCGTTCTCCGGTTCAGAAATTATTCCTCTATCAAATTGAAGCAATTCGTTGATGCCTGTTTACTTTTTATTTTCATGTTAACCTGAAAATTCCCAATAACAACGCTCTAGATTTTGGCGAAGTCCCTATCGTATGTTCTTAATAATTGTGTGTGCTGCACTATTTATTAAATCGAGGCAAACTGTGATGTTCACCAAGCAATATCTATTTCATCTTTTTTATCGTTGCTTGTTCTTCGTCCTGTCTGTTCCACCTTCCTTCTGATTTTTACCTCGCTTTTTTTCACTTATCCTACAAAATCCAAGTAAAGCTCGTTTCTCATCACAGGGCAGATCGGTATCTAAAATCCGGGCCTGAGATATCGATCTATCAGCCGCATCCTCCTGTTTTCTTTTTTTTTCTCATTTCATCAGTTTTTTTTTATCGCCTTCGAGATTCTGGTATTGTGCTGAACTCACATCCAGGGAGTAGCTTTTTTTCTCAATCTGCAATACTCTGGGTTGAACGTTGAAATTAAGTTAAATTGGTGCAATTAAATTCACACTGGCGAGTCAGTCCAATTGTATTATCGAAGATGTGAGATCGAATGTACTTTTCAAAAGCTTGGATTTATTTTTCATTGCTCGGAATTGCTCGTATGAAAAAATTGTTATTTCTCTGAGAATGCCCTTGTAAAGCTGTTTATAAGCGCAAAAGGTTTCACAAAGGGTGCGAAACGGCTTGGCGAGTGTTGGAATCGATGGCAAATAGAGCGTAACATTGGGGATAACTTAAAGGCTTGAAAAAATGTTTGTTTGACGAATCAACTTGGATTTCACGCTGCGAGTGGGTAAATTCTGAAATTCGGAAATGAGAATGGGTTGGGATGGATTACTGCACGAGGGCAGGAGAAAGAGAGCGGAGATGAAACAATGAGAAATGGAGAATGAATGGGTTGGAATAAGGGTTGGGGATGTTTGTCGTTGGTCGAGTACCAGTACTCGAGGGATTGGGCGAGAGAGGCACATGGGAGTGCAGCGATACGGGAAATATTGAAAAACAAATGCCCTGTGAACTATTCACTTCTCTGTCTGCCACCGGTGGTGTATGATAAATGGACGCAGCCCGCGTCCTGTGCCAAAACTCGTAAAAGACTCCGAACAGCGAATTTTCGTCGATATAACACCCTCGCTCCCTTCGTCTCCCTGAAATCTCTCTCGTCACTTCGCCCCCGAACGTAGAGGTGGTTGGTACACATTTACAAATGTAACCTGAAAATTCCCCACCGACCAGTTGGCCTCTCCAGACCTCACCCCAGAAACCACGCCGATCTCCCAGTGTCAAAAATGCTGCTGTACGCTTGCTTTTCCAACCAACCACAAAGCTCTATATCGTCACCCCTTTTGCGAAACATTCATTTCCCCATCGTCACCTATATCCAGTTGCGAAATAAACTCAAAATATATTCAAAAATTAGTTGCGTGCTAAACCACCCTTTCAATCAGGAGTACCGAGTCGAAAATTGTGTACATCTTTCTAGCTATTGAATTGGGTCATTTAAAAATTTACATAGCGTTGGTTGGGACAGCCTGCTGAAGCAGGAGAAAAAGAGAGGAGGGGAAGAGCAAGGAGAGGAAAGGTCGATAACGCATTTTCCATTGGGCGTAGATCAATTAGTCGTGCCGTCAGTGCCAGCAAATTAATCCCGCGCATGCTGGACCGATGGAGTAGTAGGTCGAAGGATGAATCTCCTTTCCGGCTCAGTAGAAGCATATATGTGCTTAATACATATATCTATGTGTATATGTGTGTTCACAGGTATTCATAAACATCTATGTATGTGAGTACGTATATTGTATACTAATTAATCATGATTCCCGAAAATAGAAAGCCTGCATCATTGTGCAAAGCTTTTCGTAGCGAGCATTGTTCCATAATTTACAATTTATTAGCAGAAAAATTCTTGCCCAGTCATTTATCTGACAAAGTTGAATCTCTCGTCCGTGGGATAAGTTAAAACTTATACGATACTGTATTACTTGGCTCGCGACAAGGTTTGCTCTATTTCCCACGTGATTTATTGGACCACAGAGCAATCTGAGTTCTCAACCCTTGATTCTCTGATGACGAGGGTCCAGTTTTCCCAGCATGGAAACCTGAGAATTTGATCGTCGTATCCATCCAAATATAGCTTAGAATAGAAAGCCCACAAATCATTCTCTGGACGACCAGGACCTTGACAATTTCAACCCTTCTTGTCCTTCGTTCGAACTTGTCTCAAGCTTCACGTTTTTTTTTGTCGAGAGGTCAAAAAGCTCTGGGAAGATATTTTTATCTTGCAGACTGACGAAAGATCTTTCTTAGAGTTTATTTAGGAACAGATCGACTCGAGCGACACACCTGATACAGAAAGTATCAAGCTCTGTCTGGGGCTTGACTAGTATCAATTGATTTTGTTGCCTAATCTTTATTTAGAAGCAAGACAGAAGGAAAAATGTGTCTGAAGCCAGATATACATACCACGTGTCGATTCGAACTCAAATGGATTTGAGAAGACATGGAAAATTGAAAATCAAAGGGTGCTGGATGTCTGACGTAATACGGGTCTTTTTTTTACTGTACGCAGTGCTTGAACTTCGAGTAGACTAACGAAACACACGAAAAAGCACAAAGGAAAGGAACAACGAGCCTCTCTGCTATGGTCTTTGATGTCAAAAAGTTCAAGCGACGTGTCTGACTTATCCTCAGACTACAGCACTATCGATTTTCTGCCTCAGTAGAAGAGCAACAACAAAAAACAACAGTAACGGTGAAAAGAAAATTCTCACACCAGTAGAAAACATCGGGCGTTACCGTTGCCTGTTATTTTTCGATTTATGCAGCATTCGTCGCCCTCGGGTTGTAGCCAACGTTTTCTTGCTATTATTTTTCCTCTTACGGCATACGTTTGTAAGTCAAACGAGAATTTGAACCAACGAAATCGAGAGGTTCGGTGTCATAACTTAATTTACTCCGGTCGCGTTATTGAACAGCATTGCCGAGCCTGCTGCTGCAGACAATCAAAACCCTCCACCATAAGGCTCAGTGACTGATATCAGTTGAATTTTCCTTTCAATTTTCTTTTGGGAGAATTATAACTATAGTTTTTTTTTCTTAGTGCATGCGAAATGTATCCGCGTAAAAATATTGTAAATACCGATAAACATTTGTCATCTTCACATTTTTACGATCGAGCGTAAGATTTTTCATGGAGAAAGAATCTTCTCAAGTGTCAGTAAAGGAGTGGATCATTCATTGCACAAAAATGTGAAGATCTTAATGAATTACCTCAATCAAGAAAACATAATGATCCTAACGAGGGTGCCTGTCTTCAGGGTTCCTAAGAAAAAGAAGATAAATTTCAGCCCCGGAGGAAGGCTCGAAGAAAAGATTACTCGGTCTGTTCGAATAATGGGAGAAAATTTGTCTCAACGCGAGAACGCGTCCATCCCACTGTTACAATGACGAAGAATTTTCATTCGTTCCGTCATGGCCCGGAACAAACTTCATCCCCCGTAAGCTTGACTTTCAGTCGTTCTGCTACGAATATAGGTCTCGATTCTGCTCGTTTTATAGTGTGTGCCAGGGAAAAACAAGCACACATGAAAAGCGGCAAAAATCTTTCCGGAGCAGTCGTATGACATCCAGAACATTTTCTGTACACCATCATCCCCTGATTGTCCAACCCCTTGTCCGTTTTTCCTTCACTCCTCTTTTAGAACGAATTGAATGTTCCCTGGGAGATTTGGAGACTCTGTCCAATTTGTAATGCACGAAAATATACGCAAATGCTCTTTAAACCTCCAATTCCACAATCCTCTGCCTCATAAAAATTGCGAAACTCTCCTCCACTGTTCCACGCACATAAGCTTCCCTCTGTCTCTTCCCCATATATGCATATTGAGTAGCACCGGAATAAGCAGATTATTTTGGTGCTTTATTTGCTGCTAGAATATTTTGCGAGGAAAAATCTTTAATTATTTATTATCCGTTTATCCCAAGCCTGGCTGGAGGCTTGAAAAATATCACAGCCTTAAACCGTTCCGGCCAATAGGATGTACACAAAGAATATTCCGCCTCATTATAATTTTACTCTAAAATATTAACATGCACACTATCCGCTGCGTTCCAAAAATATTCCACTTAAGGCGTGAATGTGACAGAGTGAAATCGAGATTACTTGCTCATAGCATTCTTCGTTGAGCCTTTGAAAAATTCAGTGGATTATCCAGACCAACTGCGTGCGCTCGTATAGATATTTAGCGAGACGACAAAATTCTGTGAAGCTTTCTCTACCCTTGGGTGAAAAAAGCGCCTCCAACATACGAGAGTTTTTTTTGCATTTGTGATACATGAAAACCCTTTGCAGAATTTCATACTTTTTTACCCCGTGGAATGAGTCTAGTCGAGAAGCCCCTGCTTTTATCGGTATTACTCTTTTGAACTCCCAGAACGTAGCTGGCAATATGTACTTCATGAAATTTGCTTCAGTACGTTCAATGTTCAAAGCATTGGGGTAATCTAAATGGGTGAAGGTTCGCTCTTAGACTTTCGCAAAGCTAGAAACCAAAAATCGTACTCATCTAATAATGGTCCATAAAGTTCCACGAGTACTCGTCGTCCTGGCTCATCAATTCATTCCCTGGATCATCAAGCCCGAAATATTTCATTTCATATTCACAGGATAACAGGTTTTTTTCCATTTGAATAAAAATGATTGGCAAAGAAGTCAATTCAGCGGTTCGATTCGAGAAAATCAATTGCCAAAACTTGTTGGATAAATTAGCCTCGAAAAATGGCACAACTCTAATCCAAGGAGTGCGAATAGCAAGAGACTCTACGTGACATCCCTTTATCAACGTCAAAATCGTGTTTTCGCCTGAATAGAAACCTTCAAAGATCGACGTATGGGAAAAAAAACTCATCCATATTAAATCTCCAAGAAAAAAACGTCGAAGCCAGCACCACACGACTTATTGGATGAGAATGAACAATTTTCCATGAGTCTGCTTTGCGCAAACCTCTGTATAAGGCAATAAATAAATTTCCGTGAAACGAACCTGGAGAGAGTAGGAGGTTTTCGTATGAATCGAGTTGATCCGTTCTCGAAAGGTCAAACTTACGAGAAAAAAAAATGCAGCGAATAGAGGGAGCAAGCTTGACCTCAATATGTACAAAATGATGCATCGAGTTCTCGCGTTGCGTATTATGAATTTTTTTTCATTAATATCCTTGCTCTCTGGCGTGACATGACAAAGTTACGAAAACTAGTGAAATCATGGAAATTGAAATATAAACGACAAACATTAAAGTCGCAAGAATAGGCATAAATTTCATTTTTTCGAAAGCGAATTTGGCGAGAAAAACATGACACGGATTTCCCTAAAATTTCAGTAAAATCGTTTCGTACTGGACATCGTTCACTGCCACAGCTTTGCAGTATGTTACAAGTATTTTTTTATATTTCGGCGTTTTTTCCGTTGTCGCGGTTTTCTTTTTTCCCATTTTGTCCACCTTCGCCCGTTTCGCCCTCTTTATCCATTTCCTACATCTCTCGTCGACTCGCGCGTGCATGCAGACACGAATAATAATTAAAAAAATAAAAAAACCGGAGAAGCGGAAGGGAAAAAAATTCTAGTGAACGTGATATGACGGAAATTGGATCTGTCGTGGATCGCCTGTGGTATGGAATATCCAACACAAAAATATACATACTACGAATTCTACTCGACTCTTGTCAAGGAGACGATCTTTTGTACCAAACAATTTTACTCGTCCTTAATCCATTCTCGAACTTTTAAACCTTTGTGATTTCATGTATTTTTCTTACTTAGCGATGTTGAGCTAAAGGATCAATAAGTTTTGATGAAAATTTTGCAATAAAAAGTCGACTGTTGTTTTGTACAAGATTCAAATCGTTTTCCTACATTGATCAAAGTTGAAATGGCTTTAACGAAGAGTTAGAAAAACAGGGAGCTTCGCAAAGTTAAATTTTATTGCATTTTCTACGAGACGTAGCGATTTTCCGATCGCAGCGTCTCTCTGTTTGCCCCATTTTCCCTTTGACATCTCGTACAAACAATTCCGACGTGTTCACTGCTGCGGAGAAGGTGACTCGATCGATCAAGTTTCCATTTGTCACATGAACAAATTTGTTTGTAGAAATCACAGAAGCGAAGCAGAACCGAGTGGTTCGAGAGAAAATGAGACGCGAGCCACTGTGACGAGATTGAAAATATAAAATAATAACCTTGTCACCCCAACGACCTTAAGCGTCTTAATGATCGTGCAACAACGTATCATGCTTGTGCCAGACACCCAAGAAGCAATGATGACCCTTTGGTACGCGGTTTGGTGGCGGAAGATTGAGGCAGCAATTCTGCCGAAACCACCCCTAACTGAAAGGGGATTAAGATGCGTCGCCGATAGTCCCGTAATTACGTCAAGAACGTAAAAGCTCTTGGTACAATCATTTGACAAATCCTGATTCATCTTTGACCTGAAATTCGGCATTTCACCCTTTTCCCAGCATTATTCCCATCGAGCAATGACCCCGAAGGTCAACTTTTTCTACTATATAGTAGAATTTTCCTCTCAGAACTCGTTGGGGCTGAATGCACAGAACGAGTGTGTCGATTTTCGTCCAAATACAACGAACGCGACAGCGGTACCCAATGACCTTGTAAAGGTGAGGGTTGCAGTAGATGTAGCGTCGTCATTATCGAGAACAACTGGCCCGTTTGCTAGTTACTTGGCGTCGAAACATTTGCATCCCCGTTGGTGCTCGTTCCGGTTTCCCTCCAAGAACGAGAGGAAGTGGAAACCAGCCTGAACCCCCGTCATCAGCGTTGCAGGCGTTAACCTTCTCATTAAACGTAATTGTTTGCAATAATTTGATGCACCTGTCTCTCTCTTCTCTCTACTCTCGCGTTTCCCCTCAGGCCAACTTCTGCACCAAGTACTCGCTCGCTTTCAACCCCCTCGTTCATCTCACCCCTCCCGCTTTCTATACTTTATCTCTCCTGGCTTCACGACTGTCGCGTCTCTGCCGAGAACATCCAATACTCTCGCTCTCCTTCCTCCTTACTATTCCGAAATCATGCCCCAGCACAGACGAACCTGAACTCATCGACTGCACCCCCTCGAGGGAAGTGAGTAAACGTTACTACGAACTTCGGTGCACAAGGTGAGACAAGGTTTTACTTTCCGTGCATCAGACATCTCTGGCATACCTTCGCGGAATACGACGGTAATGGCAACCAGGCGTCTCGACATTCCTCCAACCCTCATCGTTCCGAATATATTCCGAAATATCGACGTCGCGCTGGGTGAACGTTACTACCATCTCTAACGATACTTACAGCGACACCTTGTTCTTCCTTCACATCGGAACAGCATCAACGAGAAATGAGAAATTGAATCTCATTGTCGATCATTATTTTTCATTAGATGAATTTGTTTCGCTGATTATGAAACAGAAAATCTGAAGTTTTTTGGTATTTTTTGAAGGTAGAACGTTCATCCGCTTCCCTACCACTCAGAACGTTCACACGACAGTCAAGTTTTTATAGGTAACGAGACGGGATCTCTTACATGGCATTCCCAGCTTTCCTTGTATGAAATAACGAAAAAAGCCACGAGAACCGTCATCAAGGCATATTTGAAGTATTCTACGGTCACTGAACTTATTCCGATAACTTTTCTAGTCTTCGTCCTTCACATTAGCCTGACAGACGATGAATTCGAAAAAAAAATTGATTTTTCTTTGGTGCTGTCTACGAGTTGTGTAAAGATCTTAAAACTAATTGAATCCGAATCGATCTTTCGTTCGTGCCAACCACCTTCAGCACTCGAAAACACGTCCGACCTAATTTTCTTCTCCCTCTGACGAGTCAAATTAAGAACAGCCCTCTGAAAGGAAGAATATAATCGGTAAATTTGCCTTCTAGCCTGCTGCGAACAATTACCTACCGATCATGTATCAAACCTCGTTCTTAATTATACCTCTTTACTCGAGCAACGCCTACACTTTCCATCACAAAGTCGACCACTGAACAAATCAATGCTGGTCCCGTATCCTCAGAAATGTTGAACGGAGCCTGAAAGTGCGGGTTAGCGTGGCTAGCCGAATCAATGTTATCGACCAATGAAACACTTTCCATCTGCGAATAGCCCGGGAAATCATATTGCGTGGAAGAAAAAAAAACTCAATTTTTTGTCTTCATAAAAATAATGAAAAATGAAAAACGGAAGAACCGAGTGAATTTTTTAATGTTGAAATGAGAATTCAGGTCAATTCGTGCGCGACTATCCTTAAACGTTGAAAGTCGACCATAATCTTCCATTTGCAGAAGCTTTTCGACCAACAACCATCGCTTGAGTTTCAAAAGCCCAGAAAAAAAAATTCCTTTTTCCGATCTTCAAACTTTCATCCCCTTAATCACGAAAAGCGGGCTGAGTAGTCTGACTCAAGTCGAACCAGGTTGCTCAACGCCTCTCACTTCGTTGACAGTGTTTTTAGGGGGTTGGAGAATATAAGGGGAGCACGGGGAGGCTGTAACGAGGTTATATCTCGACTGAGAATCGATGGGGGTGAGAAAAGGAAAGATAAACTGGGAAGAAAAAGAAAGATGTTGCATTGAGGTGACTGGATGGTTGTAGGGGAGGAAAAACGCTTGGCACAGTCGGGTAGATTGCCGCGAACATTCGTATAAGACCAGCCCTAAGAGGCTTATCTGTTGATGATGCACTGTGTATTTTCCGCTGATACCCCGCGACCCAGAGGAAAACTAACCGGAGTGTTCTCGCTTGATAGCGTGTCGTTTTCTCGCTCGGCTTTGTATCACCCCCATTTCAACCCCTTTTTCACCGTCTTCTCGCCCTCCCGCCCAAGGTTCTTATCCTCCTTGGCCAACCGAATCCACGATTTCTACACTCTTAACCATTTTGAGGCTCTCACCAGACAACCCCTTGACTAAAACTCACTCCCAAGTCAAACAACCCCTTTTTCTTGGCTCTTTTATTTCGTACCTCATGCTTTTCCAGCTCGCCACGATCCACCCCCACCTCGACATCCGTCCTCCCTCAGATTACCGATATTCTCGAAGCTTTAACACGAATATCGAGCTCCCAACTTTAGCTTCCACTTGAATAACGTTTCCAGCTTTTTTCAGCCCTCGATCGTATTTTAATACTTGTCAAAACTGCCAGGGTAGCGCGTGAGAGTGGTTTACGATCCACTTCATTACGAGGCGTTTCACCAAAACCACCCGAAACTCTTGCAACCCCCCGCCCGCCATCACCGCGCGTACTTGCAAGTAAGAAAGGGTTGGGGCTCGAAAATGGTAATGTTATGGTTGCGAAGTAAGAAAGATGCTTAGCGAAGAAAATACCTGTTATTTTAGCCACTCTCGTTCTTGATCGAAGGTACACAAAAATTTATTTACTGCTCGCTTTGATTTTTGTAAACTCGATGGAGATGATCCTTCACTTTTTTTCCATTATCGAAACCGAGTCTGTCAAGCTTCTGTTGAAACGTAATCTCAACCTTTTTTCACCAGTCAGACGTTTCTCGACGGTGAATAAAAATTTGCGAGAAATACACCACGCGATTCTCTTCTGCCCCTCGAGACTATTAAGGGCTTGGAAAAGAGAATGCACAGAATAGGATTAAAAAAAAGAAAGAAAAAAAAACCATCTTTGAACTTAATTAAGACGGAGCGTCTTGCAGAACCAGCGTTGGAAGTCTCACTCAGTATACTTTACACCTTAATTATTACTCTGGTGCTACCACAACTATTTTACTTCAGAGGGTACTTTTGCAAGATAAGGGTAATATATTTATTCGCAGGCAGCTTCACAAAAACACTACGTGAATGAAATTAATTTTTTTCCCAGGACATTCCGACGGCTTACAGACTGCTAATGAAATAAAAAAAGAAAAAAACGAAACTTCCTTTTCACTCCAAATATTGCGAAAATCGATATTGCATCTAAAATTGCTTTTCCGAGATTTCTATTTGTAGAGGACGATTGTCGTGACATTTTCCAACAAATGGTCACCGTTCACATTAGCTCACCGTCCCGAACCCAGAGGACGATATTAGGTTTAATTATTCAATAAATTTCGATCGGTGTGGATTGTTGGCAAGGGTTGGGAATTGATGGGGGATGAGGTCCAGGGTGAACGGTGGACAGGATGAGTTAGCATGGCAGGCGCCACGTAATGCAATGCTCTAATTTAAATTGACCATGGGTGAATACCTATTTATCCACCCTTACCGTTAATTATCTATTCACGTCGTGTTGCATCGGTCCCAACCGACCTTCGAATTGCATTCCATCCAACTTCACATTCAATAATATGCAGTTTGAATCTCCCAGATGGATTTACCAAATTTTATTTACGGCTCCTTTCACTAAATTAATGAAAACCTGTTGGTTTTGTTTCCTATTTTCTATGAACGACCCATCAGGGGTTCGTGCATATGGATTTTTGAAAAATTCATATTTATCTTCGATTAAATTTATCAAACACGCAAGTTCCCTGATAGATATATATTTTTTTTCGAGACAGACGTCCTCTAATTAAAAATTGGGAAAGAGAGGGAATCGCAAATTTGCAAAGAATTTCGTGTCTAGCTTCTGTCACTGATAGAAGCTCGTTGGCACTTTCACACCCTCGTTGGCTCAAGTCATCCATTTAAAATTGTCGGAGTTGTAGTGAGAAAAAAAATAGGAGAAGCCCGGGAGAGAGAAAAAAGAGCGAGAAAGAGAGAGAGAGAGAGAGAGAGAGAGAGAGTTGGCAATACGAGCCCTGAAGGGTTTACTTAACCCAGGTTTTTGAACCTTCCATCAGGTTTTTCTTTTTCTGATATCATGCACTCGTCCGAGAATTTTTTCTCCCTCTGTCTCTTTTGATAAAAAAAAAACTTACTCTTCTTCATTCCACTCCTTCACCTGCGCACATGCTGTTCCACATTTCTTTACAACTCTGGTCTATTCACAGAGATCGTGTCATCAGGACAATTCTGAATACTGCCCACGGAGGCTATGACTTCTAATATAAATGCAGGTTTCATTCAACGAGTTTCGCTGCTACTCCACTGAAATTACTAAGCCAAGCGAACAGAGCGCAGCAACATTGTAGAAAAATAAAAACTCATGAAAATTGTAAGATTGGAGATTGTAGATTTTTCTTTCTGGATGAACATTTTATGCTTCACTTCCTAACGTATCGAATACTTCCGATATGTGAGAAATGATTGACTCCCTGTTAACGTTTCTCGAAAATAGAAACAAAAGTTTCCCAATATTTGATAAATTTCTGTTAGTCTGGAGGCATGCAAAAAAAATTGTTTCTCCATTTTTTTCTCATTCACGTGTACCCGTTCATATTTTTTTACCTTTCGTATTTCGTGTTGTTGTGTCTTTCGATTCAAAACAACGCGGGCATCGTTAAATGGAAAGCTGCACGAGTGCAATCAGATATCGATCGAAGTGCGTTGTCAGACACACATACACGAATAAACACAAACACGTACAGCCCAAGTAGGTCACTCGAGAGTTTTATTCGCGATCGTCTGAATCGGGAGAATACACAGAAAGAGAGGTAAATCGAAAAAGAAATAATAAAAAAAAAAACGTGATGAATAAAAAATTGATAGCTCCCTCCCTTAACAACGAGCGACTGCCTTGCTAGCTTGAGAACCTGCAATTAATACATCGTTTATCATTGACAATTAAAAAAGGAGAGCATTCCGAAAGCACACATTTCAACATCGGGTAACTATCAATCAGAAAGAACAATAAACGCAGATGAAAACTTGCCAATTATTCTGGAATTTTGATCGACTCCCAATTATAAATGAATCTTTTTCAATCGATCGATCAGAAAATTTAATCTGTCAATTGCGCGATTGTTTTAATATTTCCAACTTTTAGGCGAAGTAAAATCTATTTAAAAGGCGCGAAGAGAAAATAAGGACAATGCCACGCTTTTGGTCGAATAATCGGTATTACTTTTGCCAGATGTAGTTTTCGATCGGAAGGATTTGTGTGCAAATTCACGCCTCCAAAACCCTACTAGTGATTTTTACTTTGTTCCCGAGTGTGTATCAAGCAAAGCACGACAACGCGGAGGAGGCTCGTCAAGCATCGCGTGACACGATAATAAAAGCACGATAATGATCTTCCTGTCTCGAGCTCGGTGTGCTACACCAATTCGATCGTTACACACTGAGCTAGACTTATCGTCGTCGTCTTGTCGGTCACCGGATCATTCCGACAACAAAGCATAATGAACATTTTTTTTATTGACTAGAGCGATTTGCAATTAAACTGATTTCAGACCGACTTTCCAATCGTCAATTCTCACTAATATATTCGATCATTTCGGGGAGCTGTACAATGTTGGCCTCGTTTCTCAAGAAAATTCTATGACGTTATAAATATCATATGGCAAATGAGCTCCGAAGGGACGGATTTCTAAAGAGTTCACACACTGAATCAAATAATTGAGCTGAACTCTGGTTATAAATTATCGATAAATTGAAGGACGTCTGCCGTACCTGAAGGGTGAAGAATAATTTCAAAATATCACATGCGAATCAATCTTTTTAAACGAATTGGTTTGCAATGGATGGAATGGATCAAGTTTCATAAACACATCAATGCCCCGAATGAAAATCGTGGCTAAAGAGGATGTGGACGAGTGAGCGGGTCAGGGGAAAGGTTCAAGAAAGTGCGATCGAACTTTGAAGGAGGAAAGATAAATTGTTTACTTCCCCAGGACCGGGAGGACGAAAGCTCGGACGAAAGTGATGCTTGGCTGTTTTTTTCTTGTTTTTCTGTTCTTCCTGGTTGCACGGGCCATACGAAAAGGATGGAAGGGTGCACTGGGGTTTTCTACTGTACGATGGTGATGGTGTTGGGCCGGTTCTTGTTCCCGGATGAATATTTCATGGCAAGGAAGTACGTCGGCTTTCCTCTTTTATTGCAACGGTCCGCGCGCTCACTCCCTCCCCATTTTCGCTTCACCTCCTTTCATACTTATCCCATGCACATCCACGAATGATTTCTCTTCGCTTTTGAGAGTTGAACAAATATGCCGGAAACGTTTCTTTTTTTTTCGTCATAAGGTTGCAATTAATTTCCAATCCCTTTTTTTTCGGTCGAGTGTTTGCAAGGGATTTTTTTATCATAGTCAGTGTCCCCAATGGGGAAAAAAATCAGTCGATTCAATTTGTTTTATAAACTTTAAAACTGTTGAAAAAGTCATGGAGCAGGAAAGATGATTTATTCTGAAGAATTTGTAGAGTTACACTTTTTCGTGGAGAAAAATAAATTGAACAGCGTCGTGGAGCGTCGACCGGTGGAGCAAAAAAAATGACCCAAAAGTGAATTGAGATGTACGTATTTCCCACGTTTCTCGGAAAACCGCCAAAGAAAGCTGCATGAATAATAGTCATCATTTTTATTTCCCGCGTAACGTGAATTCATTGAGCAAAGGCTTAAGAAAGCGCGAGGGTAGTGAAGCAAAACTTGTGTCATTGCGGACTTTGAAAAAAGGGGAAACAAAAGCGCAAGATGTCACAGGGGTTTGTATCCTGACAAGAAAAAAAAAAGTTCTATGTGTACGATTTCATCCCTTGGCTCGTGATGAAATAGGAAACGAGGCCAAACGGTGTTATCCCAACGGGGGGTTGTTTTACGGATTCACCAAGGGGTGGAATGGGCAAAAGAAACATTCCAAGACAAAAGTAGATCGGAGCTAGGGGAGGGGCTCTTACTTCTGAGCCTTGATACAAAAAGAAAATTCGTGCAAACAGGGGAAGGGGATGAAACCACCTCTTTACGAATGGGAAAACATTTCACGTTGCGAAACACGACAATAGAGCTCCACCGACTTGAATACCATTTTCGCTCGTCTTTTTCAACCCTCCCCTTGAAAACCACCCCTAGTTTCGCACCCTCTCTACCTCCCATAGGGCACAGCGTCGGTGGTAATCGTTAGACTCCCCGCTTTACTCGGAAACGTCTCGACGACGTTGTTCAAGCTCGCTCTCACATCCTGAACTGCTCCCAGCCTCCCGCCCCCAAGAAACAAGTGTAGTTCTCCCTCCGGACTTCTTGCAACCTCCGAATCAAGCGGTGATCACGACAACGATAATTGAATGAACGTGGACTGACTGATAATGAGAATTAGACAATTCTCCACTTCTCGTTTCTCCTTTTCTTCCCCATACTTCCCTGCACTATCGCCTCGCCAGAGTCCTATTTCAACCCCTTATTTCCCATAATAATCCGCGAATATTATCATTTTCCATGCGACATTATTTGCAACTGCTTTTTCCGAACTCCAGTTAGACTGACAGAGTGCAAACATCCTGTGGACTTTGGCACTTAACATAAAGATTTTTCGAACAACTTCACTTTTGAGAGTGTTTGCATACCTTTTTTTTTGAGGTTTGCATCTTTTACTCTTTGGGAAATGATTTCAAGAGCTCTCGAGATATTCCAAGTGCCTCATTTGAAAATCCCTTCGTGATAAAAGATACTGATCTGACACGAAGAGCAAAGTGCATGATAAAAATCAATATTCCAAGGCTTTATTACAGACTTTAGAGGTGACCAGAAACAGCCACATCCCTTTGGGTTTCACTTTCGGGATATTTTTGTTGTTCGTAACCGGCCATTTGCGAGGTTCCTTGAGGCTTTGCTGAGAGATATTAAGGGCTTCGGGTTCTCGTGCTCCCCGCATCACCGGGCATAATTCACCTCTTCCGGGAGCGTGTTCAACCTCCGTGTTACGGGATGATTAAGGGGGTGAGGAAAAATTTGCAAAATATCGACGAGGCTCAAAGAACCTCCGTTACGGTGCAGCACCATAATCAACGCATTCATACCCAACCGATATATTGAAGCGATCAATGATATATTTCGAAAGAGCGCGACGAGGACCCAGCCGTTTTCTTTTTTTTCACCGGTCTCCACGTTCATTTATTTTCTTACACGAAGCTCCAACTCTTCGCTCAATTTAACATACGCATAGATGGAGAGCCTCGCCACGAAAAGCGTCCAAATGAACGCAGACTCCCCCGGCCGATTTACAGCAAAAATAACGCTCTCTGGAAAGCTCGGGATGATACAATGCAAAGGGAGAAAAACGTTGAAATCTTCTTCCAGCCTCGTCGTGATAAACGATCGAAAAAATACGGTTACGAACGCACAGAACAGCGTTTAAAAGTTTTACGAACAAATAATTCACATTTATTAATCGATAAACTGTGCAGCTTTAATAAATGCAATCCGTTGGATTAGTTGTCTCATAAAATTTTTAAACGCTAATCCAGACTCAAGGCTGAGTACTTTCTCGGTTAAGCCTCCAACTCCGGAGGACATTAAGTAAGCCCGCTCAATGAAATAAAATTTGCATTAAAGCTGCATATGAAGATTACAATAAATACACATTCAAAAGTAGTGAAAAAAGGGGAGAACGGGAAACCTATTTAAAGATTGTACAAATGTATTACTTCTAAAAAATTAGAGCCTTTAAATCTGGACAGTATTTTTCTGCTTCTCGTAACTGCAGAAAATGGGGCAACAATGAAAAAAAAATAAAAATCTCCTGCCGATAAATTATAATAAAAATTCTGCACAAATTTGTGGAATTGAATAATCAAAAATAGATTCATTGACATATTCAATAATCGAATGATTAATAATGGCTCGGTAATCAGTGAGAAATTATTTGTCAATAAAAGATAAAATCGTGATGAGGAATAACATCGTAAAGCTTTAATCAATTTCCCGAGCTGACCAAAAGTAAATACGTAATATGCAAGAGAAAAAATGTCGCGAGTTTTTATATTTGTCAAGTACAATTCTCAGCGGTCTTTGTCAGAATCATTCTGGAGAGTTGCCAGAAAAATTTCAGCTGTTTCGAGCTCCAGTTATAATATGACGTGACCAAACAATAGAGCAAAATAAAACGAGAAAAATAAATACAATTCTGCCGTCTACTAGCGAACTTATTCCCAGTCGCCCGATTATGCTAATACTTTTGAACCTCGAAAATGTTTTTTTTTTTTTTTNTTTTTTTTTAAAAAAACGCTACAATTAATTAATAGCGAACAAATTATTTGGTATTTTCGTCCTAATTCCTTTTTGGATTTCGAAAATTCGATTTGGATTCGGTTCAAGTTTTATTTTTCCCTTCTCATTGTATGCGGACGTTCGATTGCATCATTTTGTCAAAAGAGTAAAAGAAAAAGAAATGTAAAAGAAAGAAATTCGACCGAAAATGGTTTCTCAAGCAAATAGTATGAAGGCGGGGGTTGCCTGAGGTCATTATGCACACGGAGTCAAACAAGAGTTTAATGATAATGGGATTCCACGTTTGCAATACCAGCTTTGGAATATTGGCCAAACCATAATAGACGTTTCCAAATAAGGGTACGAGAAAGTGGTTGCAATTTCTCTCTCTCTCTCTCTCTCTGGAATGGAAGAAACTGAACTCGCATATGTTGGCAGACAGCCAAGGGGTGATCTTTGACCCTCGTGAAGAGTACACACGGCCTGGTGCTATTAAAGAAGAAAATATTGGTTGTCTACAAACCACCCATCGGTTGATTGAGGTGAAAAAACTTTGTTGTATTAATTTTCTAAAAAAATTGAAAATTAAGTAAATTTTCGAATTGACATAATTTATAAAATACGTTTCACGAAAAAAACGAACATGCACAGAATTGAAAAATTCGATATTTCGTACGTTCCACCCTTCGGGAATCCAGACATCATTGTGATGCTCTTTCCCGAAGGATCTTGTTAGTAGTAACGATCACCTCGACGAGGACCTTCGGCGACTATTGTCAGGACGAAAACTGAATTTTGTCGCCAATATGACAAATTTCCATACCAACAAAATTCCAGGACAGCTCGTTATTTTGATATCAAGTAAAAAAAAAAATTAACATCTTTTTGCGATTATTATTACAGGATGTTACGAAACTATCGATCGTATGACTAACGTTTTACCCACTTTTCGGTATTTCTAAAAGTTCAAACAAGCAAAAAAAAAGAATCTTCTATAACGAGCGTGGGCGTCTGTTCGAATAATATCACAAGCATTCAAAAAGTAATTAATATGCGACGAATAATAATTATCAGAAAAAACCTGCAGAGCCTTTTGGAAACGAATGCCAAAAAATAAAGGATCGTCCCAAATTCTCTTCAGGTGTCGCTCCTTAATGGTGCGAGACAGCTGTCAATGAACATTGTACGGTTCCTCCGATGAGACGAATTTTTGACACAGTAATCTATTTCAGATCATAACAAGACATTGATCTCTCGGTAGGAAAAATTCCGTCGTGAAGAGTTCGTGAACACTTGGATAAGCAAATTTGTTGTTTTTTTTTTTTTACTTTTATACGATTACACAAACCAAATATTAATGACATTTGACTGCCAAAATATGAACAGCTGTTCAGCTACTTCGGGGAAAAGATATGACACTTTGAAAGAAAAACAATTTTACAAAAAAAACGGGATCTCGCGTTGAACCGATAAAATATTTCTTTCTCAGACAGAAACATTTATTTGAACGCATCAAGACATACGGCCTTTCCCAATGTAGCCAAAGTCAAGATTCACACAGCTGGAGGCTTTTTTGAATGGAGGAAACCACAACGAAAATTAAAAACGCACTCATCCTACAAAATTCAATACTCTCATGAAATTTGGTGCTCACAATCTCGAACCAAATCAAAAAACATCATAAACATCAAAGGAAAAAATCGGTACCTATTGATAACTTTATATAATTCAAAATAAATGAAGGCATCGATCAACATATTACATTTCGATATATCACGGAACTCATCAACATCAAAAGTAATATTGCCTGCCATGTGAGCCGTGTAGTTAAAATATCAAAAACGAGACACGAAGCGATGTACTTCCAATTAGCGTGGAAATGAATATCTAATGAGGAGAACGATCCAAAAGTTAAGCGAGTGAGGCAGCGACAGACGGTTGAAGTCATTGTCTTTCGCACATGCTGCTGATCCAAAGATCGTATAGCGAGTCGTATAGACTTAATCTCAAACTGTAAAAATGACCATTAAGGCAAAATCGTTCTGAATATAAATTTTTCTAAACAATAAATGAATTATTTGTATTCGAAATATTATCCTTCCAGTAATTCTGTTTAGGAATGCTCTCTTCGAACGTCTATTAAGTTGGAACCACCAAATGCAAAGAATGAAAATAAAAACATTGTTATGAATTGTTTTTTACTCATTTTTTCTAATTATTCGGCATGTCAGTTTCCATTTTTTGCATTTGGCGGTTCCAACTTCATAGACGTTTTTTTGGACAGTATCAAGTAATTCAATAATGCAAAGGGCAAGCTGACGATGACCTTTTTTGTTAGTGGAAGGAATTACCCTTTGACAAATGATCTTCCAAGCCACGTGACGTCCTTCTTCTCTGAGTAGATCGCCCACAGTAGTCTCATCACGTTATCCCACATGCTCCATTGAGGTAGGTTTGTCCTTGCATGGTTTAGCCTTCAGGAAGGGGACGGGAGAATGCAGCAATAATAGGCTTAAGGGATAATCAGAATAACGAGGAATCCTTTCAGCGCATTACCGTATAGCGTGAGACAATACGCTAGACCGAAGTTAATAATGATGGTTTAGCGCTGAAAGGGTGAAACTAACATGGCAGCAGGGAGGAGACGGGCAACAAATGAAAGGAATTTCCTTGAATGTTCTCTTTGCAATAAACAAATGATCGAATCACTCTGTAAGACGTGATAATCCTTGGTCTACCAGGAGCTCTACAAAGCTACCAATGCGTTGAGGTACGACAACCCGAGAGTATTAAGGAGCCATCACCCCAGAATAGATCGATCGGCCTATTTTCTCCGAGGGTTCCAAAGTGACTTGATATCATTTTATGTCTATTCTTCCTGTCTACGCAAACATACGCCGCGACCGACATCATCAGCGATGAAACTCAATCATATCTGCCGAACTCCCGCCTTCTTATCCATACCGTCGTTAACCGGATGTTTCAAACGTTTTTTTTGTCCCAGCTTACGTCGAACTATGGGACTTTGTTACTGATGATTCCCGAACCCTCAAATATTTATGATTAACGTGTGAAAATTTGTGTTTTCACGGAACAAATTCGCATCAGTGTGCAGCTTGTTTGGCTGCATCAAAGAAATTGTATTTGCCTGTTCTCACGCTTATGTGTCGCAAATTGAAAAAAAAAGGAGACTTCAGCATCAGGAATGAAATGGAAGAAGAGAGACTTCAGCTCCACAAAGCAAAACCGTGACAAAACACCCAAGACGTCGTCAAGTTACTTCAGAAGCCTCGACAAACTTTGATCACCATAGCTTGGCGTTAAACGGTGAAATCAATTGCAAAGAAAGGTAAAGCTACTAAGTTCTGCAGTGTAGTGAAAGTGGAGCTTTGTGGAGTTATAAGGATTTTCATTTCCCGGATGATTTGCATTCTAGCATTCCTCTTTTCTGAATCGACTTTTTTCATCTCTGCAATTCCACTAACATTTTCAGGATTCCACGATGATCGAGTATGCGTCACAGGAATAAAGGAATCTTTACCGCAGGTTGGTCGAATCGGGGTGAAAAATGCCCCGGGGCGCATAGTTTCGTTCGGTCTGGTTGCTTTTTTTTTATTTGCGAGCTACTCTTAGCACTAGGGCTTGGCTGACAGGACGTTACCGTGCAGGGTTGCAGTAACGATATTCGTCCACCACAAATATACTTGTTTCTGTCCCATTCTCTCGACTATGCATATCGCTCCCTCCAGCCGATCAACACTGGCATAGGGCTGAGGAATACTCGACGATCGGCTGCCACTTCCAGTTAGATCGTCACCTCTGACCCAGCTGATCCGCACCTTGACAAATACATTTCCCGTCAACTGGCCGTTAATCACGATAAGCGGGTCGTCTACCCAGAACTCAACCCCAATCCCACCCCTAACGCCCACCATCGACGAACCCCATCCCTTGTTCACAACGACCTTCCCCAACTTCTCCTGGCTACCCCAGACATCATCAGCAGTTTTACATCGACGAAAATGGTTATAAAAAATGAGCTGCTATTTTTCTACTAAAACGATCACACAATTCCTAACTTTCTGGTGCAATATTTCAGTCACAGATACCGATCTGAATTTTCCTGTTTAATAATGACGTTTTTGGGATCACGACAACTTTGGAGGACCTTGCCTTGAGGGGAGTTACTCCTAAAACTCCTCACTCGGAATTTAATGGCTTTTTATGAGGACCTCTGGAGCTCGGGTGTGAAGAAAATTCTATATGCACTTCATCACCCTGAAGATGTACAACGTGGGACCTCTTCCCATCTCCTGCAATGACATTCCAGACCAGCCAACTTCCCTTATCCCATTTCGCGTTTTCTCATCGCCCAGCAATTTGGCTGTCGTCGAGCTGTTCATTCTCGTCATCGTGAATCTAAGTGACTTTCCTCATACATCGAAACATTAAAGAGTATAACTAACGTCTCTGAAGAACACTGTCAGTGTATCAATGAAAAATTAATTATTTTGCCAGAATCGTATGTCATTGCATCCAATCCTAAAGTCATTCCAAATGGGTTCTGCCTCGAGAATGCTTGGTTTGTCGACAAAGGAGCTCCCCAAATCCCTGGACAGCTCCCAAAAAGAATCCCCATGCCAAAACCACCTTTGCAATTTGCCAACTATTTTTTCTACCTCTCGTCCGTTGGAGGTTGAGTTAGTTCACACCCTGTATGCTCGTAGAATATACGACGAGGAATGATAGGAGTTTAACCGCCTGTTTTGTTCCGGGTCCACCCAACACCGAACGATTCATGAAGACCCCCCAGTGGCGTCGAAACTTTTGGAACTTTGTTAAGTACGTCGTCCTAGAGGTTCCATACATACCTCACCGTCACCCTCTCACCTCGTATTTACCTTCTTTCTTTTTATGCTTCACAATAATTCGTGCTCTTTTGACCTACAGAGAGCTTCTCGTATTTGTTCCACTTGCTCTATTTTTCTTGTTCCCTTCAGGACCTTTCGTGTGTACAGTCGAGTCCGCCATAGACTGGAACGACGTAGCCTCCGAGTTCCCTTCACACGACTAATTATTTACAGTTCTGCTTGTTAGTCGAACAACTTTGGAATGACTTTCTAGTTTCATTTGCCAAAAACAAATAACAACGTCACAATGTTATGCACAGTCAGTACACATTTTACTCAATAAAGTCTTTCTAAATTTTTCGCCCAACTATCTAATCTTATCATTGTTCTATTCCCCCCTGTTTGTACAATTGGAATGATGCAAATGATTATTGAGACGAAATGTACAAAAAAAAATATACGTCACGATGTAGTATTCAGATAAAATATTAACACAAGTGTTCTTTTTAGTCTTGGCATGTTAGCAACAACTTTGCAGTAGTCGAGTTTAAATAGATCGTATTTTTGGATGCCCGCCACTCGAATTCCAGCTCCTGAGCAAGCCTACAATGTCTGTGCGTAAGTAAGACACCAAAATTTTCATATTATTTTGTTGGTTTTGCCAAATGATTGATTTCCCGAAAGCAATTATTCTAAACAACGATGAATAGTTTACAGCTTGAATATTTTTCTTTCTTTTCAGTTTATCTAATAGGAATCGCCACGTTGTTGATTGCAAATTGCAATGGCGAGTCATTGGAAACGAGGGTGGCTAATAGCGTAGCTGAACTTTTGATCGACCCTTTGATGGACCAACTAACTCCTGCGAGAGTTAAACGTCTGGCTCAGCTCCTGGCCGAATATGAAGACAATGTCAAGGCCGAATCCATCTCCAACAGTATCAACCAATTTACACCGAATGCTTATAGGGTATGACAGATAAAGCAACACTTTAATAACAAAATATATGAGTTATCATCGTGGAATGAATTGTAATTAAAAGATAGAGAAAGAAATGATAATTAATCGAAAATTTGATGAAAAATAGTTAAATAAATGCAAAGTGTCGAAAATCTATTTTGCAACATTGCGTACAGCCGAATTTTTTGATCAACCTTTATCCTAACGTGCACGCGTGTCTCGAAAGATTTAAATCGTTGAAAAAGCTCGTGGCACTTTTTGACAATGCGTAGAGGGCCTCAGACGGGATAAGAATATTTTGATTCCGTCATCAAAAGTTCTTCTCCATCGCAGGGTCTTAATACTCAAACCAGCCTAATAAAGCCATTGGCCCGAAGTGGCGAGTATGCACTTTATGACGTAGAATGAACACACTGAGGGTCCACTTTTGAATCGGGCGTCGTGGTATCTCAATTGAAGTCACTATTTCATTCATTCTCTTTTTCTCCAACAGACCATCGTTCAAGATGGTATCGACGACGTTATTTTCTCGCCTACAGTCACTTACCTGAGTCTTTCAATGGCGGCTTGGGGATTGGGAGCAGAAACCAAAGAACAGATCCATGCCCTGCTCGGACAGTGGTTCTCCAACCCTATAGAGGCACAAGCCAGATACTCAAAACATGTGGATAATTTCAACGTGAGTGTCTCTGAAACAACCTCAATCTCCGATTCAATGTCGTGATCACAATTTTTCTTTTTTTTCAATTATGAGAACTTTTCGCACCGGAAATAACGAGGAGATCGTAATGCATTTCTATTTCAGAGTTTTTCACCATCGGATTTCAACTTGAAATACAAATTCTTTTACCCCGCCGATTGCAAGCCTAAGGCCTATTTGCGAAGCATGGAAAAAGTTTTCCGATCTGAATCGCAGGGTTTGGATTTCAAACGATCGCTCGGGCAAGCTAAACAAACGTTGAACGAATGGTTTACAACTGTAACTCACGCCAGTTCGAGATCAGACGATGTGATACACCGAGGTAAAGTTGATCAATTCAAACTGTCAACGTTCTGAAAATTATTCACCATTTTCTCTTTCAGTGATAGAAGATTTGAACGAAGATACGAATCTGGTCATCACCACTGCAGTTTATTTCAACCGCAAGTTTCAGAGAGGCTTGCGTCGGGATTCACCGCGATGGTTTCCTGATCACGAACAGCTCGACGCGCTGACCGAGCGCCAATTTTATCTTGTGGATGGTTATTACAATCATGGCGAAATTCCCGAATTCCATGCCAAATTCCTCGAATTGCCTTACGAGGTAGAATTCATTTTGCAACAATTTTATTTCACGCGAATTACGAATTTCGATGGAATTCTCAAGCCAAAGAGTGGAGATTGAAGTGAAATTGAAAATTAAGTTAATTGAACTTCAAAAGCTGTGACATTGATTGCTATTGGCTTACAGGCAAGTGAGCATGGCAACATGAGCATGTTCGTTGTAACGTCTACGGAAAAAGGCAGTTTTGCTGAGTTAGAAAGCTCAATCGAAAAAATAACCATGGAGACACTTCTTCAACGTTCGAAGTACAGTCGGGTCAGGGGAACATTTCCATCATTAAGTTTCACCACGGATCGTGAGATCACACAATCACTCGAGAACGTACGATTTTTTTTCAACCGGTAGACCCTCCTTCACAATGAAAAATCAAACTCACTAATTATTGATTGATTTTCGTTCTCAACAGCTGGGCGTACAAAACATGTTTCAAGGCGGTGCCGATTCCTCGCGATACTTCGATTGTCCTCCACAACATTATACAAAAATCATACAAAAGAATATTGTTACAATGCAAACTGCTGGCGGTAAGTCACTTCAGTAAATTAAACGCTACATTTCCATCTACAAATTCACTGCACAGAGTTTTTCTTAGCTAAGGAAAAATCTACGTTGTAAATCCGTAGAGAATTTCTTAAAGAACTCCATACACACTATGAGGAAGTGCCATGATGGAAAATGTTTGTTCGCAGCACTGCAACCAGGACAAAATGTTCCAGCTTGGGGAAGCTACCCAACAGACATCGAATTTGATGTGAGCAGATCGTTCATCGTAATTATCGCAGTAACGAGTCCGATGCCCACGATCCTCTTGATTGGTCGACGTCAGAAATAAATAAGAAACAAAATATATTGATTTTGCATCGATCTCTGAAAGCTCCTAGAATGCGAATACTCATGACCCAACATACGTGGTCGAAAAAAATCGGGGAAAAGTATTTTTCGATTTTATTTATTTATTTTATGAATAAATTGAGATTATTTCATTTTTTCGTCGAGAAACAAGACATAGCGGTTCTGACTTTCCGAGAACCTCTTCCCAAACATCGAGGAAGACGTAATTGTCGAAATGTTAGCAAAAAATTGGGTGCCATCTCTCGGTAAAAAAATTATGTCACTAAGCCACGTCGAAGCTATATGCTGAGGCGACCAATGGTTCTGCCACGAATTCGCGGCATCGACAAACCCTTCTACCCCGAAAATAATAATACTCCAAACCCCTTTGCCCATAGCCTCCTGCATTTGAGCGTGAACCACGTGTCCGAACACAGTCCAATCGGTTCTCACTCGATCCGCATTTATCACACGCAACATCGGGCAAACGTCGATAGAGCGCGATTGTTATTTACGATCATAATCAACCAGTACACCGTACGTCATTGCAACGCGGAATCCGGTCACCCTTCCTCATGCTTCCGCGAGCCAATATTTCCGTTGTTAACTACCATACTCCACGATTCTTCGTCATTTGCCCAACGAGCCACCCCCGAACAACCCCCGAGCGAATATTCCAGTCGCCCCTAAAAAATAGACTCTCAATTGAGATCCGAGCAATAAAGTTACGTAAATATCTTTGAGAGAGATCTGGAATGCATCTGACAGAATTCGCACGGTTCAATTTTTCTTTTTGGGTCATCAGAGCCAGCCTGAGCATTCTCATTTAATTACACCCATGATTTTTTAATGATCCGAAACAATAAATCGATGCCAACGAGACCATCATTGAAAAAGATAACGAAGCCTTTATTATGCATGCGTAGTTTTTAATTGAGGATAAATTTTCGTTCAATGATCCAAATCATACCTCAAGTAATTGAATAACCGTATCGGGAACCAATTAACGCCAGACTGATTGAACGTTAAAATCAGGGGTCACGATATTCCAAAAAAAAAAAAAAAAACAAGAAAAGTTAAGGAAAAAATTTCGTATCAATTAACGCTCACGGTAGATTTTTCCCCGGCAGTGGTTATGAAATTAGCCGATCCAAATTTGCACCGTCCATGCATTATTGTCACCTCCAGACTTGAACATTAATTCATTGAGATTGAAAAACTGGTTAGCGTTTCTAGAAATACCATTCAAACAAAATTATCTCCTTTTATCGTGTAGCTCGATTTTTTTTTTTATGAACTCGAAGGGATCCTTTCGGATAAAAATATATTACCGGTGAAAAGAATTGGGCTCAGTATATAAACTTAAACAGTGCGATACTTATAGTCTCTCGGCCACCCTGATTTGTCCTTAGGAACGCGCGCCGAGGTACCTTAAGAGCCAACTCCATGTCATTACGGCTGGTTGATCTTATTGAGTTTTCTTCACGTTAAATTTCCAGGATGGAGTCATAACTGTTCGGAACTCGCGGAGAACGTACTGCGAGGAATTTGCGGAGGAAAGAACATGTGTAACGAAAAAAAAATAGTGAAAAAGAAAGAAAGAGCGTACTATATACAGAGATATAAATAAAAAAAAGGGATGAGACTGGTGCATGGGTTGCAAGAGGATGGAATAAAAATGTAGTAGAAGCTCCGTTCGCAGGACATGGTCGAGAGCACAACCTCAAATCCTTTGCGCATTAGCGAGAGAGTTCCTCGCGAGCGCTAACGAGTGTACTTAATTTCTCGACGTCAGGCTAGAGTGGATTGCGCTGAAGCTGTATCCACACGTATACAGGCCACTGTGTTTGATCAAGGGTGTCGGAGAAAGCAGAAATTGAATTAACGGTTTAGAGGGACGTCGATTTTCGAAATAAAAAGAAATGTCAGCATCGTCGAGATAACAATCAATTATGGCGAAAACGATTACACATTCCTGATGCACGGTTGAGGAAACCTTTTCAGTTCCACATATACAGCATTCATCCTTCACAAGCGACAACCTACAGATTGGTTCGTTTGAACGGTAGTGAACAAAAAAGTGTCTGAGTAACGATTGATCGTTCAAAACGTTCCTGAGGAATCAGGACGAATTTCATTTCGCAAGATTTTCCAAGCATGTAATTATAAAAATATAAAAACAATCGATTCAACAGTGCCCCGTTATATTGTTTTCAAACTTTCCTTTAATCATCAGGATGTTCTCTAAAAAAATGAAAATAAAATGCCATTTTCTCAGCAAAATAGCGAGGAATCCAGCTTTCGCAAAAGACGTAATAATCCACGAGAAAAACAGATTCAAGAGCCATTAAGCGCACCCTCCGTCGTGTGAGTGTGTGTGTATCTCGCTCTCTCTCTCTCTCTGTGGCCTTTTTCGTTGTCTCTTCAACCTTGTAAATAGAGCAGGAGCTGTGCAACAAAAGCTGAGCTCGAGCAGTGTTACTTCGAACGAACAAGTTAAACTCTAGCACACGTGGATACTCGTTCGTTGTTCACCGTGCTTGTAATGTCCCTAATGCGAATCCCATTTTGCATGCAGGCTGCTTATTACGCTCATATATGGGAAGCATGGTTGCAAGAAAGAGCAAAAGTATGGAACTCCGCGTTAACTTGAAACTCGTAAAAAAAAAAAACAAATAAAAAAGAAGGAAATAAAAATCCACCCCACCGATTATCCCCGCACGAATGTTGTGCTTCTCATTTTTATTTAACGTTACGTACTAAAGTTTCCGAAAAATCTCAAACAGATTGCTATCCCCGGGCATGCAACGGAAAAATAAGTGCGGCATTCCGTCGTATATTTTGCACGCATAAATTCTCAGAAATATACATTTTTTGATCATATTATTTATTTGTTCCATGAGAATACTAATAAATGCATCACCGCGTGAATTGAAAGAGAGAAAAAATTCGTGGTATTCGTTTTTGTATTTTTTGAAGCACGTTATAGAAATCGATCTTTTTTTTTTAATCTGGTGTCCGCATTGCGGGTAAGCATTTTAATGATAAGCGGTACGCATCACGACATTTCGATATCGACGAAACAGTGAATGCCCATCGAATTACCATTTTTTATCCGTTGCGAATGCAGAGACGGTAATGGGCGCATGTTGAAAAGAAATTTCAATAAAGTCGCATTAAGCACTATATATATGTCGTGCTGAGGCAAGGTAAAAAAAAAAAGTCCTCAAGGTCAAAGAAATTTATTGGAAATGTCAATGTTGGGAGTGGTGCGGGAAAAAGAGGCTCAGATATGCCTGGTCTGTCAGCTAGTGAACGAAAAGGGTGTCCTGCTGCTGCTGCGACGCGGAATCTACACAGAAATCCTGCGGGGTCAGTAAAACGCTCCCGCTCTTCTCCCCGCATCTACTGTGAGAGGCAATCGTTATTGCCCGTTCGGCGACGCTCTTCGCGAACGCCGTCTCGTCCCCTACCCCTTTGCCACTCTTCTTCGCTTCCGAACTCGCCCCAAACCCATCTCGCATGCTCCTCCGCGGGCGAGGCAATTTATCGCCCTCTTGTTTTATTGGTCCGCCGTTACCAGGAGCTTTCGTCCGATATTCGGTTTATCGCGAGCAGATAACAGGAAACGCTCTCGCTCAGCCATGTCGCGAGCAAAGCTAGTTGATAGTCGCTTGCGTCAAGAGTTGTGTCGAATCGCAGCATCGCAGCGCAGTTGGTACGAAAGAAAAAGACCAAGAGAACACGACGGATACAGGAGTCGAGCTTCAAAGCGAAAAACGTGGGGCATTGCGGAACGGCAATTCGAAAAGAGAATTTAGAAGGAAGAACGTTTAGTTTTGCATCGAAACGGACATCGAGAACACGTGGGTTCTTGCAGGGTTCTTTAAAGAATTATGGGCTTCGTGATGAAGCAAAGAATGTTTGGGTCTAACAACAGAAACGAGGTGCAGAGAGTAGCGGAAAAAAAATGGGGAAAAATGATACTGAGAGGCTGGTGAAGAGATCTTGATCGTGTAGGATTGCAAGAGAGGAACGGAAACTGGAGCATCGGGGGAGAAGGTGACGACTACGAGCACACGCGAGTTCTCCACCCGCAATGAATCCTGCTTCTTGTTATTATATATCCCAAAAGCTATTACGAGTCGCCCTTCCGCCCTGCTGTTCGCAAAGCCTGTCACATAGCTTAACTTTTTTTTTATCGCCGGGAGCACCAGCTCGATCTTTTTCTATCTCTGCCTTCCCCAACCGGTTCAGCAGGTTCGAAGACACTTCCAGAAAACGCATCCCATATTCCGTGCTGGCTAAAGTTAACCCTGCAGCCCCAACCCCCCATCACCCTTTCCCTCGCTGCTTTTTCTCTCGCGTGGGACACGTTATGACGCTAAATCCTCTGCGCAAAAAGTTTTGCGAACATTCAATTTTTCTAGTGCCTTCCCCACCGTCTCTCACTTTTGTATGAGGCCATTTTTTTTTTGCTTTCTAGTTCTCGTGTTCCTCCTCCTCTCTTCTCTCTCTTTCCCTCTCTGCTCGGTCGCGCAACCCACTTGGTGAACATTAAGCAGATTGAAATTGAGGGTATAAGTCGAATCAGGTACAAGGTCGATTGTGGACGTTGGACAAAGTTTTTTTGGGTGGGCTTTCGTTAAGGATGTTAAATTACCTTTCGTGTAGCGCGAACAGTTTTTTAATCTTTCTTTTTTTTACCTCATTCCAATTTAATTATCATTCTCTCTCTCTCTCTCTCTCTCTGTCTGCCTCCCTAATTTTCTATACCTTTCTGACATGTCGGTGGTTGGATGTATATTTAAGCATAACGATCGTAGATACACGCCTGTCAATAACATAGCGTATTGCAAACCATTAATGAGCCAGTCTTTTTACGACCCGCGACGCCCATAACTCCGAGACTTACGACCGCTTACGCACGTATTATAATGCAAACGTATCCCTCGACGTGCTTACACGAATTATCTATACATGTAGCCGTGCAATATTGATTTACGCTCATGTCGCATCTATATTAATGATAGTTATTCGCTCATGCATTTATGACGGTTCGAGCTATCTGAATAGGTTCGTGTCTGAAACATACCCGCCATCGGAAATAGCTGTTTCATCACGAACATGGGAATTCGACTTTTTAAGGTTACCACACCAGTTTCTCGTGGTCGATTAACAGTCCATTAAAAAATATATTGGAAACGTTGTAAATGTGCACGAAATATTTTTACGCCATGCATTACTGAGCGAATTACGACGATGTGTTAAAAAAATGTCCTTTTTTCGAACACGAAATTTAGCACGCAGTCGATTACCTTAATTATTGAGGCTCGAATTATTTTTTGAGAAGTCTGATTTGATAAAATGAGAGAATAAAAACGTGAGACTGGTCGAAAGTTACATTGGTTGATGCTTTGAAGTTGTTGACATTCCGAATAATATGTAGAAAATATTTTCAAAAAAATTTCAAGTCCGGAAAGTTGAAATAAACTTTTGGAGGAAAGAAATAAAAATTTCACCGTGAAAGAATAAGAATTTGTGAATATTTCGCAATGCGAGAAAGCTCGAAGCCGCGGACTTTGGCGTAGTGCAAAAGCACACGCCTTAGTTTTCTACGAGCTCCATGTTCGAAAGTTATCGCTTCTGTGCAACTCGCGTTCTCCGGGGAAATTTCGTAGATCGCTGGAACGTCAGGTAGCTCACAAGCACGAACGCGAATTTACACAAATACCAAATCTATATAAACATATAAAGGGCGAAAAAGACAGGAAAGGTAGGATAACGGTTTCCTAATTACTGGAAAATACGCTGGGCAAATATTTTCTTAGCATGAGTATATCCCAGCAATATATATGTATACGAATGTTTTCATTCAAAGGCACAGGAAATTCTCGCCTGGAATATTCATCGAGTATGATAAATCGACCACTCGGAGTATAACAATGCAGAAACAACCAGAAATAAAAAAAATGGGAAAAGTTCCTGCCTCGGCATATTCCGTGAAAAATTTTCACATCCATTATTGCACAATGTAATACAAATAAACAACGAATCAACTATAACTAGATGCATGTATAATGGAACGACAATTGATCTTGTCTTTGCTTCCTCTTCGTTGATGTTTGCCGCCCACGGTCGATTCGCAGACCGTCATTCAGAAAAATAAATAGACTCGAAAACTTTTCTCAGAATTTCACGATCAAATTTCTTCAATCCATTCAAACTAGAAAACGATTTCCCGAACCATTCCAAATTTTATTTAGCACTGAATGAAAAAAAAAATCGAATTAGATTCCCTGCCCACAAAATCAAGTTGATTTGACAATGCATTTCGACCTTGTTTTCACAGCCTTCATCGAGTGAACGTAAATATAAAATTTATAACGAGGCACTATTGTATGCTCAGAGCCCTCACACCATGCGCAAGCACATATTGTACGAGTCAAGAGGACACAAACTTTTTGCCTTAATATAGCTGTGCTATTTTTTATCACATGTGACAAACAGCCTGAGGGCTGTCAGTGCTCGTTCACGACCTATTTGCCACGGGCTCTGACCGATATATCTATTTTTATGAGTTGCGAGAGAATCGAGAGTTTTCTCATTCACGAGGTGTACACTGACATAAAAAAATAATAATCTCGAAAGCCTGTTGAAATGTGAATAAATCGATGCAGCGCAACAGGAATAGAAAATAGAGAATTGTAGTTTTTGATTATAAAATGAAAATTTTCCCTTAATTGAATTATCACTAGAAATTCTAACAGATTATTTTTTTTCCTGACAAATGTGAAGTCTGATACGTGACAATAAAAATGTAAAAAAATCCGTGTGGACAAGCCTGAGAGGCTTTACGAGTTTTGAATTTGCCGCCGATTTTATTATCACAGCGCTGAACGTACTAGCGCCACTTCCGGTCTGTTTATCACGATCGGCGATGAAATCGGTGGATTACTCGTTGTCCGACATGCTCGAAAGCTACACGAGTTTACAATATAGCGTGCGGTATCACTCGTGTCACACGCTAGCTAAAAAAAGTCCCTGGAATTCGTTGGTACAAAAATAAAAATAATAAAGTAACAATGAAAAAAGCGAAGGGAGCGGAAAAAAACGAAGAGCAGCGTTGAGAGTGCGTGTGTATTTACGAAAGAAACACGAAAATGGTATTGGGAACACGAGACTGTGAGAAAATTATTCTGCGTGACACAGGAGAAAGGATTTCTCGAAGGTTGCGTGTCAGTCGCTCGCGCGGCAACTTCTGGTAACCTGACTCTTTTCAAAGCTTCGACAATTGCGATTTTTTGCAATTAGCTGCGGCCCGTTGGAACATAAAAAAGCACGCTAGCCACGCATGAAGTTCGTGGGAAAAGCATGATCAAATCCACTGCACTGTTTTATTGGAAGTTTTGTTGAGGTTACGTCGAACCGGACACTGTCTCGACAACGGGGTTGCGTCTGATCGCCTCATAAACACAATACAAATTCATGGAAATGGAAGTTACGTTACGGCAAGAAACTTTCATCAGGATTAGGTTCCCGAAGAATATTTAATCGGGTTTGGCAAAAGGGACCATAGCCGGGTTGATGCTTGAAAAATTCACGAAGTAAAACTAGATGTGCGGAGTCAGCAACAGTGGCAGCCTAAGTGGCTTGCCGTAGATGCTTTTGAAGGAATAACAAGCCCATCTTAAGCCCGTCGACGTCAATGAACAACTCGACGTCTTTGAGCTCAACCGAGCTCAGGCTTAATTGCCTCGGCCATCTTTGCAAGCGCTGAGGCTCAAGCGGAACTAACTTTTCCTTTACAAACGGCAGTCCCGATTGAAGCTTTTAAAATTACGAAAAAATGTGTATATACGAGCGTATTGAAATGCCGAGAGTTCTCATAAGTTCATTTGACAACAAGGAGCACGGCCACAATTTCCACCGACAGAGAAAAAATTTTCTATGTTTTTGAAAATACAGTCAGAGCCACTTGTGTCTGAAGGGTATGTTCGGGGACACACTCGAGCATGGACTCATCTGTAAGAATTGTTACATGTACAAGCGAGTCTTTGAAGCCCGGAGTCCTCATCGCGGGCTTTCAAGTGGGATCGGATTTTTTTGTCGGTTGGAGGTGTAGATTCCGTGTGACGGAAGCGGCTATTCCATGAATTGGAAACCTTGTTCTTTCATCAAATTTTTCGAGAGTTTCCCATCGAGCATGATCGGTTAATCACAAGAAAATCATGAAAGGTGCAACAGGAAGAACCGATAGCGCGGAAAAGTTTGAAGGGACGACCTTTAGAAGCTTCTGCTGGGTATACCGAGCAGAAACAGTTGGTTCCGTTTATGAGCTACAGCTCATAAACGGAACAAGTAACCGACAATGTTTTTGTGTCAGTTTTCTAAAGAACAGACGTCAAATAGAGAGACGCCAAAGTCGTCACGCGTTCTGAAATGGCAAAAGCACGATGGGAAGGGAGGTGAAGGAAGATGCATTCGGCATTGTTCCTTTATTTCGGGCAAACAGAACTAGAAACTATGTGAAACGAACCACCATGCCAAAGGCGAAGACCATTGTTGTCACATAAACAATTCACAAACCTGTTTCAATTTCTCTCTAACGTCACTACTCGGCCAGCCCTTTTCCCTGTCATTTTATTAATGAAAGACCTGGACGTCATTTCACAAGATTTTTTCCAACGTTATCATCGCTTTTCGATGTTATCATTGCCGCACAAATGATGCGCACGGTAAAAAAGCAGAAATCGAGGAGTAACCGCCTAACATTAAACTGGACTCTAGATTTTTCATAACGTTGACTTTGTCGTTGCGCGCTGCCACGAATCATTAGTGATGTTTACCAGTTTGCAATAACATTTACTTTACGAGTAATTCGAAGGTCCCTCGGGCGGTTTTCTCGTGTTTCCTTTGCCATGCCAAATGATTTTTGGCTGGAGGGGACGTTGGCGATGAATACTGCAGTTGTAACCATTCCGTGACCCTAAATAATATACTTGTTGTCTGAACAGAACCCTCTGGTTACTTTTGAGCGTTGACCTTAATAGTGTTTACATTCGAAGATCATTAGCATCGTTGGTTAATTCTACATATTGTATAATCGGAGTATATCCGTTCAATGAAATTGGGGCATAAATCGAGAATAAATTGACTTGCTAACTCACTTCGGGTTTGTTTGAGTTACAATTTCCGGTTGATGTATTGTTCAGAGTGTTCAAGGCCGTTTCTATGTATGAATAATTTCCTCTCGGCAACAATATTAAGGTTTATTACTACGTGATGGATATCCGAGCTATTCTGCCAGCTGGCTTCTTTTTTATTGGGTTACTTGGTGGTTGGTTGAATTGACTTGATCGGAAAGAGAAACACATTGGAAATAATGGCTTTAGCGAGGGTTTCAAGGCGGCAAAGAGAGAGGGGATCGAGTTACATGCCAATACTATAAAAATACTTCGGACGTTCGAACAGACGGTGTGGTAAATTCAACGGTCAAGGAGAAAAATCGAGGAAGACGGCCATCAAAGTCACGTGCACGCCATGTAATCCCCCCCATACGCCGTAACTCCAACCCCACGATAGTAATACAGCTCGTCTTGGGTCTACCATAGCTCGAGTTTCATTCGATCGGAACAAAACGAGCAGGACGTCACACTAGGTTCAAATGAAATTGGCAGAGGAACAATTTCAAGCCTTTAGAAGTCGTTAATCGTTATTGCGGGCTAGTGCGGAATCGGGCTAGAAAAAACACTCTTGAGAACTTCTAACCCTTCGAAAAGAGAAGTATGTGAACTCTTGCGTTATTGTGGCCTCTCGATCCACCGCTATATGAGCAGCTCCGTTAATTTATCTCCTCGATACTCGTGCTAATACTTTTAATTGACAATTTCGATATCGGAGACAACGATCGTGTATTGTACATTGCATTAAATATTGACTTATCTATATATTCGACTGGCAAGTTGTTCGAATTTCACGATATTGTAAAGGACCCTTGAACGAGTTTGAAACTTATTTAGATGACCGAAAGATTTAATGTCGTTTGAGGGAACACGACGGTCAGGATATCGAAAATATCGGACCTTTTTTTCTCATTAAATTGACTTAATGATTTTTATAACTCAATTTTGCCCACCATCCCGAGCGAATTCGCTACATTTCTAATCGCAAATTAAAGCGAAACCTCATTTCCTTTCCACTTAAATATAATTCCTCTGAATTTCCTGGCCAGGTTAATTTCCAGATCGGCCATACAGTGGCCAATTTTATCTCGAGTTAAATCTCATCCTTACAATTTAACTACGTTTCGAAGCTTTCCTTGGTCGAGGATTATTCGGAGGATTCGATATCGTACATGTACCTTCGAATGTTTCATTTTCGCTCGTTCCATCCAACCTTTTCTACCTCACAATCATCCCTTTCTCAAACTCGCTCACTGTTTCAAACTTTCGTCCTTTGCGTCCTACCGACACCCGCTGCATGTTCTTTCTCTCACCTTTTTCCACCGCGAAAATTTACATACACCCACGTTGATATGATAACTTCACCCCTGACCCTCTCTCAATATTCCTCACTGAAAAGCCTTCGATGCCTTGGAAACGCTCACGCAAGAAACGATTGCATTCCATCCTCCGTTTTCACCCCCTTCTAACCCACCCCAAGTGCAAACGCTCTTATCCAGTCGTTACTTCCGTATACGGATGCGAATACACGTTCGCAGAAAGCCCATTTCCATAATTATTACGTGAACGGTAATGGCTGCCGTGCCAAGACGAATCGTTCTCAGAATTCCCGTATTGGAAAAACTGAAACCTTCTCGCTAGTCAAGTTTTCTGCGTTATTCATTTCGTCGAGAAATCTTCCTTCCCATCCAGCGTTCACAAAAAACGCCTCGAGCTTTCAGCCAAAGAATAAATAAGTTTCACGCTCGCGTTAAATTTCGCAGACACGAATCTACCTCAAGTTGTTTCGTGCCTTTTTTTCCATGGTCACATGCTTATTATTATTATTATTGTTCTTGCCCAAAAGAGCTTTCTTCAAGGATGATTTTTATTCAACGCTTATTTCTTATTAGTGTGGACTGCTCGGGAAGCAAAACCGACCCAAATACTGTTGCAGCATTACTCGCGAGTGCAACACGTGGCTGTGATGCCACAGAGATCCCTCTAGCAACGCAAGAAGTGCAACCCTGTGTACACCAAACTCATCCACTATGTTTGCCCAAGTCGTCATGCTCCAGAAAAATAAACTTGTCATTTTTTATGCTTAGCAAAGGACGTACTTGTATTTGCTGGACCGAGAAAAAAATTATTGCATTCTCATATTATTGGAATGTGTCTGCGTCGATTTGATTAAAAATAATATTGATTAAATTATCGAGCGATGCAGTTCAGGATCGAAATATCCATGATGCACATCGACCCAATTTTTAATCCACTTTATTTCCAAGTATTTGGTCGACTCGGCGGATATCGTTCACACTCTTTGCTTCCGGGCAATTATTTCTATCCTTCGATAAACTCGATTCAGTCATTTTTGGTTCTTATGAGAAATTTGCATCTGAAGAGCAATTTTTGGAATTGTGGTCGACCGAATGTCAACGTTAGCTCGATGAGAATTGTTCGAAAGTTTGAATCGACTCATGGTTTTTGGAAAATCAGACATTTCTATTCGAAATGTTGCCTAATTAATAATTTGCTCAACTTTTTTTCACTAAGAGCGAATTCACGGGTTCCGTGATTTCGCGAGTGTACTGGCTCAATAAAGCAACTATTCCTTGTTGTAATGGGGAGGCCAGATTATATTCACGTATCTATATAGCTATGAAAAAACAGGTTTGTTCTCGAGCCAGAATTATCCTGAAACTCTCGCCACGATTAAGATTTTTTAAATTAACGCTCACCGCAACAACCAGTGGGAGCAACGCAGGAGAAAGTCATGCCGGGGATGTGGAAATAGAACTCCTGAGTTCTACCCTCGGAGAAAATTTTTCGCTTCGTGTTATGGCCAACGAGTTGGCTGCGTTGAAGCACAACCCTCTCTCTCTCTCTCTCTCTCTCTCGTTCGCTCATTTTCAACCCCTTTTCACGTAAGCTCATACCCCTCCAATGGATAATGAGTTTTCCACAGATATAATTTTTCGAGTTGCAAATACGGATCATATAATAATTAACAGTTAATGCATTTGATTATTATTCCGTACTATAAATATTTATATCTTGATTCTTATTTATTGTTTAAAAAGAAAAGCATCTATTATTATTCTGCACGACAAATTGAATTAATGGAAACGTATATTAATAGTTATTTTATATATTTATGAAAAGCACGAATAATTGAATAATAACACGAGAAAAAAGTTGTGAAACCGTTTTGTTTTGTTAATGCCGAGAACTTACTCTTGTGATGCACGCTTTTGGAATACGAGGGTTGAAGGCATCCAGTTCCCTCGAACGAAGAATGAGTCACTTATAAATATGAAAACACGAGCACCATTTACTTCTTATTCCTCCGAAAATGACATCACAAAATGATGGAACGTTTAAATCCATTTCGTTCACTTCACTGAAATAAACTTATCAATCTGTCAATTTCTTTAGAGAAATACGATGTTGGAGTAAACTTTAGGCCTTGGAGAAATACCAGTTTTCACAGCAGAAAACAAAAATTCAAGGTCATCAGGCTTATTCTGTGGCACAGAAGAACGAAAGCCCATATGGGGGGAGACGATTTTTTCCGATCACAAGTTTTCTTCGATTTTTCATTCTCTTCACGTAGTCGGATAAGTGGTGAGCGCCGGAAAACGATTCTTGAGGTCGGTAACAATCCCTCAAAGATTGTATTTTCCTTTACGTGAGTTAGAGACTCTTTCGACTGATTCGCCAACGTTAAAGCGCGCAGGTCGATCCTCTACTACTGCTTTTCTCCTCGTGATGTTGGAGAGAGTCGCACTGCGCCCTCCCCTCTAACCACCCACCCTGAACCCCCAAACTTTGGGCCGCCAACCGCCATCTCATGTGCACCCCCTCATCATCGAACACCAAATCTTTATTGTTCCCCCATCAGGGCCACTCAAATATTCAATACACTATAAAACAGTAATAAATGTGCTTCGACACGAAGAAGATGAAACTAGAGATTTTGATCGCCACAAAATGAACAAAGACGAGAAGATCGAATTCGAACGATTCACTGCAATTTTTCAAACGATTCTCGACTCATTAAAAGAAATTGCTCATTTTTTGGTTGATTCCATCGTCGAAAACATTTTGTAGTGTTTTATGAATAATTATCGCTAATTCATCATCGATTATTTAACTCGAATATCATTAATTACAAATTTGGACGACTTGGTGAAAGTTGAAATTGTTTTTTCGAGCACTTTTAGCCATTTTGATTTATTGCTAAACTTTCGGACAAGTAGTCAGCAAAATAATTTCGGTGGGGAGTTTCGTCGTCCATCATAAATTACCAAAGTGATTAATTCAATGGACAGGCCAGAAACGTCCTTCCACTGCTCTTCTTGTATTCCAGATACATTTAATGACTCTTGATTGGACAGAGACAATGAGAGACGAAGGCAAAGTTCGGGAAATTCCAACTTCACCCTCCGTTCTCCCGGCCCGCGTCGACGTACATATAATTATTATTTTCGACGAAAGATTCTTCTTGGCGAACCATCTCACGAATCTCAAAGCGAACGTTCCATTTCGACTAATCTCGTTTTCGCTCAAACGGCTCTACGTCTTTTCTTGTAGAACAAAAAAATTAGATTCGTGGCGACCGTTGGTTTGTTTCATTTCTCCGTTTCTCCCTCCTTAGCCTCGGGTTGCTTCGCAACATAGCTTAACGAAATTTCTCCGTCTTTGGAGCACAAAGGGAACAAAAATGTTCACTGTTCTTTGTCGAGAAGCGTAACATAAAAATTGCTGGACCAGGCTCTACCTTTCTCAAAATTAGGATGAAAAAGTGAACAAAAAAACTTCCACATACCATTTCCATATTCTTTTCTGTCATCGCAGTAAAAGAAAAAGTTTAATTTCGACCAAGTTATTCGCAAGTTAAAAAAATTGAGTACACCAAAACCTCGATCCCCCAGAATTGTGTAAAAACCGTTTTCATCGTTAAATAATTCTTCACATTCCCTGACTGTCTCTCGAACTCGAAAATTTTTGAACCCTCGAAGGTCCCGCGATAAAAATCCATGCAATTATGTTTCTCCACGATCTTTTCAATCCGATTTTCATTAAATGAATTATTTCGCATACCATTCGACCAACAAAAGTCCCGCAAACTTTGTACAACTTGAATGAACTTTACTTCCAAAAATCCTGATGATCTCACCGCGTGAGCAAATCCTTATCGATGAGACTCGCCATTCTTGAACCTAATGGGGACCTTAAATTGATATTCGAACTCATATTGCTGATGAAGTTTATTGCAGAGAATGCAATGAAATTCAGTTAAACATTTCCAAGGCTGAAAGCGTTATTAACATTTCAACAACGTCCATACTTGTTCGAGCAGTTTCCCATGAGCGATGTCGTAGCATACCGAAGTTACAAGTAATTTTCGATCGTCGTATACGAGTCCGGAGCAATGAAATTAAAGGTCGGCCATCATTGAGCTAGGAACTACCAATCAAAACGTTTTCGTATCCTTCGTAAGTTAAACTTTGACTGTTTTTTTATTTTTTATTTTTAGTTACACGCCTTAAGAAACATTTTTCAACTACTTTTTCTCGACGATCCTTGAAATATGTTTATAAAGCAGAATTTTCATAAACACACTGGTGGGAATGTTTGAAATTTTGCAGAAATTTATTAACTATGTTTGTTCGATGATATTGCTCTGGCTTGAAACAAAATTGAGATTTTTCAATCAGTGCAACGTTCATCGTAATGGAAGCAGAAATTCCAATAATAATTTCCATTAGCTCGCAGCTGTTTTTTTATTTGTTATTTTTTTTCATCCAAAACGAAGCAGGATCGAGGGAAAAAGTGGAAAAACTGATAAAGTTGGCTCACATTGAATAACCCGCACCAGTAACCTTCGAGAAAATTGCGTTTGTTCGGTCACAACAAGTTCGAAAATGTAATCCACTCGATGAAATACAAGCTGTGCGAAATTATTAATTCGTCAATTGATTGAAAAATTCTCATGGCGAACAATTGTTTGCTGATAACTTCAGTGGTCCGTCAATTATCCATATAATGGATGCCAATTATTTTACATGCGTATCAGAGCGTACGAAAAATCGTGGCGTTCAATGAAATCATGCTTGACGAATAATATTGCTTGCCAATGATTTCCCTCTTGAATTCAGTCGCTGCGTATCATTCAAACAAAATGTGTGTCATTTTTTGTTACGCATTCATTATGCTAGAGTTTTCACATCTCTTTTTTTTATTGTTTTACTGAATGGAGAAGAAAAATGAAAATGATCAAGAGGCCGACGTACTATACGCTCGAATTATTGTGCGTAATACTCCATCCACATATTTGAGGTTAGCTGAGCTCGTTTAATAATTATTCGTCATAGTCCTGTGGGACGAAGTGGCAGAATGGAGGAACAGTGCTACATGCAAGATTAAACTGCTCCTGTTCTCCTACTACGCCCTCTTAACCCCGTGTAAGTACAATATATATAATGAGTACGTATGTGGATTACATACCAAAAGCTCTGCCTATTGCTACTTGAGAAACTTTCGTCGCCCATTTTACCCTTCCAATGCTCAGATCCTCATACTTCATATCTGGCTGACTAAAACATAATGAACTAATTTTATTTCGTAGTTGTACACGTTGATACATCTTTTCAATTTTTAATGAATTTTCCTCTATTTTCAGCTGGCAATTTATAAAGTTGATCCGAAAAATCGCAAAAAAAAAGCTTGAAAGCCAAATATTAAATAAATCAAATTTGAGGATTATTCTGCCTGTCGAACAATATTACTTTAACGCGTTATACATTTAAATAACAAAAACCTGCTCGTGGGCCGAGCCCGCATAACATGTGAATGCGATATTCTATGCAGCTATGGTTCAATATTTTAATTAATGAAGCCCTTCAATTGAGAATGGACCAATTTGTGTATTTCAACAGGAAACTCGAGATTTTTCGATCGGAATATTTACGAGAGTGACTGAGCCGCGTGCTAACGTCAAACCTAATATTCTTTACTGTCGTGTCGAGAATTTCTCCTGAAGGTGATCTATCAGTCGTACGTTTTTTTCGTAGTGGCTTCATACTTGGCGAAAAATAAAAGTTACTCGTTGCCCTTCTCCCATCTGCTGACAATAAAACAAAACTTTTATTCTCAAGAAATATGACGCGTGTTCGATAGAAACGTGTGTCAGCTTTGCTAGTTGTTTCTGTCTCACTCACGTGCGTTGAGGGATGTCTCGATGTCTTATTTTTTTTAGTCACAAACCGGCAACTGACCGTTTCAGCTTAATTATGGTTTTTCCTAAAGTTCAACCGATAAAAACGATTGTGTTTTATGGTGTTGAATGAGAGTTGTAAAAAATGTGAAAATCGCGATATCTGACAGATCCACTTTGACAAAACAGGAACGAGGTGAGAGTGGTGGAGCGCGTTGTGTGTGTCGAGGGAAAAAAAAGGTGTAGAGAATCGCCACGTTCGAAAGCCAAGCGGGTTTCTCGAGGACGTGACTCGAGATTCTAGGGGTCGAAAATTCAGAGGGTAGTTTCAACCTCATCCCAATTTTCCCCTGTCGCTACGTTTAAAGTCGTGACCACACGACGTTGGAAGAACGTGGAAGAAACTGCGACCCATTCACAAGTCGGTTGAGCCCGAACTCGTCGTACAAAAGAACTTCCAATCCCTTCAAATTCCCCGAACCCCATAAACTACCAAGGAAAAGAAACATAAAAAAATGGCTCATAAAAAACAGGACAATTGTAGTAACAATTTGCTGGTTGTAAAAAAACAACGTGATGCGAATTACAATCACGAGTTGTTCATTCGCTTCGCTCTCACCGACGAAACAATGGACTTGTACTCTCGAGCTAGAACGCGCTGAATTTCTACCTTTCGATTATTTCTTATTGCCGAAGGTATTGGGTTCTACAAATTCATATTACCTTTTTCGTACCCTCGAAACCAAATCAAGTTCATTACGTACACCGAGCTTCGTTATGAAGGCTCGGAAATCTGCAGCTTTTGGTCTCGCTATGCACCGTGCAAAGGGGGACGTGTAAGTACGTCAAGAGGTGACTCTGTGTATGAAACACTGCCATGTCTGAAATGCATTCTTATGACGCGGAACAGGTGAGAAGAGAAAAATATTAAATCACACTTTGTCCAGCTCCTTCGTGTCAGTCCCCCCGGCCTTGCCGACAGTGTTACATTTATTGTTTTTTGTTTACAGTGATAAACGACGACAACCACAGGACGAAAGAAATCGGTGCGAAACTCGCCCCGATCGACTCGACGGATACTAAGGAGATTTTTTTTCAACCTATGAATATGTTCATAGTTTCCTTGACTTTCGAGTGTGAAATATTACGAGCGTTATCGGGAATGAACATTTTTGCTTCGAGCCTGTTTCAATTGATCGATTATGAAAATATTTATGAACGATTGACGTGTTGGTATAATTTTTTCTTTACCCGCCTGCATTGCAACGTAGCAACGGAAAGAAAATAAAAAAACAAGCCCAACTTTGCTGAAGAGGGTTGTAAAATTTCTGGCTCTTTGTCTCACTGTAAAAATGCAAGGGAGCTGAATAAGTGCATCAAGAGGTGACCCAACGAAACGAAGTCAGGAGTGCTTTCCTCCGAGGTGGTCGTGAGACGGCTCACTTGAAAACAAGAGGGCAAAGAGGGTTGAAGGGTGGAAGATTGTCCAGCAAAGAGAACCTGAATATAAAAAAAAAGTTTATTCGCATCACGGTGTATGCTCCGGCGTTAAAATGTGTATATTAAAATAAGCTTCCAGTAACGGTAAATAAACTTCCCTCGGTTATGTATGAAGCTTTAAAAAATGGGGCTCTACCCTAAAACTTTCGGAATCTTGAGTCGTCCCGCGAACGCTACTTCCAAGTAGGGGACGAAATTGCACTTGAACTTCAAAACGGTAATAAAAAAAATGTTTGAAATAAGATCACCCTCATTTTGTCAAACATGTTTTCTTGTTGGTACAATTTTTCCCTCAGTAGACGAGGTAAATATTGAAGGGAAGACCGTCCCAGCAACAACTAACGTATACGGTGAGTTAAGAATTGTAAAAAACGGAACTAGGCAGAAGGGAGCATCAAAGTACTTGTAACGTTGAGGATCGACAGTGGTGAGCACAGGGGTGGTTTCTGGCATTCCACGCGCTCTTACTTACTCTCTACCTCTTCTGTGCCTCTTCGCCAGACGGTAAGAACTCAAAGGGCCACAAATTCAGGTCCTTTGCTCTTTATTGCTTGCACATCACATCGCAAAACTAACAGAAATGAATAAATCTCTCTCAAACTGAGAAATTTCCATTTTCTTCAACTTGAACCGCACGAACTGTATGAAAAATGTAATTTTAATTTTTATAATAAACAAAATGTATTATTTTCAATGTGACTGTGAATAAAATGTCGTTCGGTACTTATTATCTGCATATGTATGACATGTTTGCCTCTGCGGAAGAGAAAATATTCGTGGGTATCGAACCAACGTTGAAAAAAAAAAATTACCCGAAGGAAAAGCTCCTGGAAAATGTTTTTGTGAGCTCGTGAGTATTCTGTACAAGATTCTCCGTTGCACAGGCCTTCACAGTTTTTTTTCAGGTCATTATTCATCTGAGATTCGTTGACACGTAGCGAGTGATATTTATTTGTAATGCAGAAAAAAGGAAATGAGAGTAAGGGTTGAAAAATGTAGAATCGGTGTGACAGAATGGAAAATATAGACGTGGGAACAGCAGACTAATATTCAAGGTGACTGTGGCGTGTCTTCGCGCTCGTACAAACATTCGTCCTCGATGAATAACGTTGAAGGGGATGCACGCTAAAGAAAACCGTGGGAGATGAAGAAGGAAGGGAGAATGGGATTCGACGAAATTGGAGAATCGATGAGTTTGCTCGACGCAAAGAAACCACCTCAACCCCTCGATGTAAGGGGTGAATCGAGGGGTTTCAGAGCTCCTGCGATGAGAACAGGACAATCAAGAGGTTCGGTTTCCTGTGCAATCTATATACACGCAAATATACAGGGAGCTCTATATTCAAATGCCACCATTATAAATCCGAGCGTTTCTGTAATAATATATTTCTCGTGTAAAACAAAAACGGGAGATCGATTCAAATCGGTGCGACTTTTGATTTTAAAGACAAAAGATTGACATCAGTCAGGAATATTTTTTCAATATAATGCCCTTGCCACAATAAAATGAAAGGAACTTTCAACGATTGTCATCGGTCACCCTGTATAAAAGGAGTCGAAGCCAAGAATATGTATCTCCGCACCAATGTGCACACAAACATCGTTGCACGCATATACATTGCCGAAACTCTCTCGTTCTCCGGTGCAAAAACTGAGCACCATCGAACTCTCGACAAAGAATCCTTTGGTTCGAAATATATCGATGAGGCGAGCGAGGGTTGAAAAACCTCGCGTTTCTGTGACTCTCGTTCACGCTGTAGCCAAATGCGACACGATCGTTTTTTCCATCCTTTTCCATTTTTTTCTATTTTTTTTTATTCTTATCTGACTTTCTGATGTTTTATCGAGCGTGAACCTTTTCCAGAAGCGAGAAAATGGCAGCCCTTCACGTAGGCAAAAAAAAATCCAAAATGTCCGATAACCTGAGCCAAATGGCTCGTCGATGACTCTCCAGCCATTTCTTCAAACGGAATACAACTTATCCGACAATCTGATCGCAGCGGGAGAACGTTTTGCCAGACAAAAGTTATTTCCATTCATTTTTTTTTCTTTTTCACAGCCTTACGGTTATTGGAAATTTTCCTATATGGCTCTTCAATAAAATTCCGTCTACTTAACGTCTTTATCCACTGTAACGGATTCCACCGCGGTAACGGGCAAAAAAAAATGAAAGAATATTCAGATTCGTTTTATTTATCAAATACACCATGGAACGAAATAAAAACAAAATTTTGTCGAATGAAAAAAACGTAAAAGCAACGGACACGTGGCCATCGTTATACGAACTTGTTGGTTCAGAGCTAATAAATAAATTGATTATTCATTCGGGGGAAAATTACGCATTGGATGGACCGATGCAGTTTCGTGTTAAAAATGAGCGAGTTTCATAAATCGTCGATTGAAATCTCAACTAAACTTTCCGCTCGATGTGATTTTATTAGATGAACGTTGAACTTGAATTTGGTCGATTGAAAGGCGTTTTAGAATTTCCATTGCTTATTTATCATTTTCCTCAATACCATTGGTTGCGAATATTTCGAGTATTATTTTCAACTATCAGAATGCGATCCTCTCAAAGCTCGTATAGATGGAAAATGTATTCTGATAATATTTTGATTTTCCGCTCGATCTAAATACTAGAGTTTTGTTATTGATCGATTCACTGATCGGTTTACTCTTTCAATAGCCCGACTATTGTGGCGCTATAGGCATATTTCCACCGATACACAATTCGATAATCCTTTGGAGCCTTTAACCTGAAATTTCGGTTTCGTACCAGTAGCGAGGAGTCGCGTTCAAGAGAAACCCAGACACATAATGAATTTCGAAATATTTAGCAGATATCGCAGATAATAGAATGCATTTTCGTGGCTGAACTCGCTACACGATGCTCTTGATCCCCTTACCCTTCTTCATCCCTTCGCACCAGCTCGCTCTGGAAAAAGCCTGGAATCACAATGACGATCGATCTCGTTGTTGACTGGGACCAATTCAGCATGAGGGAATATATATCCACTCATTTCCCCCCTGCCGCCACCCACACCGACAAACGCACCCCCCCCCTGCCCTGTTACGTATTCACACAACAAAGGATAGTTTCCTTTATTCAAGAGGGATGGTTTGTTTAAAACAACACGCGATTGGTTTAGCATACCGCTCTCAGAGATGATGGTTGGGTGCTGAATGGAGGTGGGTAAGGGAGAAGGGGCACGGGGAGAGGGCGAATGTGGACACCCTCGCGACCATTTGGAAATTCTGCTGATCCCGTGAAAATGAAAATCCACCACAGTAAAACCATGGAAAGCTCTGTAGGGGCTGAAACTACTCCCGCCCCGTTCAAGCCTGTTAAAGGGGTGAGGAGGCTATCGATCCTCGGCTGTGCGGTTTCGGCCGAGATTCTCCAACGACAGACATGCACTTCAACGAGAACCACCACCGGCACCCACGAATTTGCCTTCCCATTGAATATTTATGTAAACTAAAGCCGCTCCTCCCCTGACGTCCGGGATATACGTCGATTTCAAGACAAGCCATGCAAATTTCGCGCAAAAATTTGTAATAATAATTAATATTATGTAAATAATAATAAAGTCTCTTTTGAAAAGCTTCACCGACTTTGATATTCGAGTACAAGCTCGAGCTCTACAGACCTGTCCAAACCGCACAGCACCAGAGTATGTCAAAGCGAATTGCAATAGTTAGTAATATAAACATTTCTCATTCATTATCGTAATAAATTAGTTTGTTTAAAGTAAATAATTGAAGCCAAAGCTGTGACAAACTGCCAGCATCGGAAATAAAACAGCCTCTCTTGATATAAACGAACCCTTTCGAAGTTTTGTCTCCGCTGTGCTTTTCGTACTTCTGGACGACCCTTAATGAATATAAATTATGAGTGGCGAGTACATCAGGATTCTCAAGTTGTTGAATATATTTATCGTCGAAAACTCGAGCTACCGCGACTCTGGGGTACGTGTTTCCGAGAACTTTGTTTGTCTCTGGGCCAACATTTTGTCAAGAATCTCGCCCGGAGGGCACTGGAACAGCCGGGGAACACAGGAGACACGTACGATTTTACGAAACTGTTGTGGCTTTCTCTCCTATTATAGCAGAAATTTTCAACTTATTCTCACGTGAAACAACAATATAATAACATGTAACTTTCAAGAGCCAATAGAGGATGCCGAGATTTCGAGAGCACCGTGCAGCTTTATTTTCATCCCTCATTTTTCCACCCTAATTTTCACCGCTTTTGTTCCCGAACTAATTGATCTCAACTTTCCACAGCTTCTTTTCTCTCCCTTAATGAGGAATATCGACCCTTCGAATCAATGAGAATTTCATATCGAAATGGACTGTTGAAGTTTGAGGCTGCAGAAAAAAAAAGTAAAAATTCCGTTGTCTCTTTCGTCGAGAGCATTGTGAAAAATTGCCCTGGGGCTTCTTGGTATTACGAGAAGATTCTCAATTAGCTGATGAACATGAGACAGTAAACAGAGAGAGAAAAAAATGAAAGAACGAATGAAAGTTGATCAGAATAGAGAAATAATAATGATTCAAAAAATGACTGTGAAGCCAGAAAAGCGTGGAGAATTAATGATTTGTTCTTTGTAGTATTATTTACCTTGGCTTTAATTCATGCTAATGTGAAAATTTCATTTTACGGCTTGAGGACATAAAGGACAAGTGGGGGAGGCGCAATGGTGCCGGAAGTCCTGCGAGCTCTTTGCAGGAACCCTTTAAACCAACCCTCATTCGCATTCAGCCTCGTATACAAGTCTGGCACAGGCACAATTCTCAACCAACCCTCAAAATACCTCTCCACTCCTGCCTTTTCCGTCATAGGGCCCCATGATGTGTGCACGAGCTTTTCCCGTGTCTTGTTTGGCCGCAACCCCCTTTGCTGCATCCTTTGTCCATTGTCCTCAGTTCTCTAACCGGTACACCTCCTATCGTCCACCCTTAAGGTAGATTTATACTGAATTCTTCGTTCCAACCAGTTTTAAAACGTCGGAGCTCGATGAAAATAACTTTTTTTCGTCTCGCAGCTTCCGGCGAATAAATTACTGGGATTGTCAAACGAAAGCATCATGGCGAAAGAAACTTAATCAATTCCAAGTCCTACTACTAATCCAAGTTGGATCTTGAACTCACTTTTTTCTGAAGTACAAATTCGAAAGAACAAACAAAAACATCACGATGATATCGATACTCGAACACTATTTAATGAATGGCGACGTTACTCAAGGAAACACACAGATCCGAGAGAATTTGGTTGTATTTTGGGATATATATGTTTTGGAAACACATGGGAAAGCTTTCACGAGTTAGAAAATGAGGAAAGTGGGTTAAGTTTTACGAGAAGCCCCATTTCTTCATAGTCTCGGACTTGGCGATGCCCCCCTTTATCTTTATATATATATATATATTTGTAGCAGGTCGACGAGGCAGTGATTCTTCCTGGCGAGCGAACTCTGACGATTGCAGAGTTCAGTGTAAAGTGGAAAACGTTGAGGGACCACCTTTCGAACATCGAAACTTTAGTACCAAACTACCTCTCGATACTTTAACTCTTCTCATATACAGAAAGCTCGCCCCGTACACTACCCTCGCCATAAACACACCCCGCTATGAGTCGATTGAAACTTGCCACTCTAGGAGCTTCGCTTACGCCAATTGAATCGAGAAGATCAATATATGAAGCTCAATATATAATCATATCATGTCTAATCAAACGAGTTATCAGTGTTGATATTTCTCAATGAAATTCCCAACTTTTTCACGCCATACACAGCCTGGAAGACCCAACGACGTATACTCCACGAGCCTTTTTCATAAATTTCAGTAGTACGACGATATTTAGTCAGACGTTAGCAAAGCTTTTTTTCAAACTACGTAAAAATCGCCAATAATTTAAACAAATCATAATCCGGACTGAAACGTTTTTGATTTTTCAAGAAACAATCGTGGTCGAGATTTAACTGAAAATTTCGCTGCACAGCGGTGCGTAATTGAGAATTAATGGAACGTGTTTCGAGTAGCAGGTTGATTGGTTGAACGAATATAAATTTGGTAAAGCGTATTTTGTGAGAATGTTGTTAAGCACCGGAGACGAGTTAGTCGAGTAACAGAGTTTGAAGTTTCGTAAAGCCATTGAAAAATCAATGAACGTGATAGTTGAAAACATGCACCGCTTCATAAGAGGAAAGGGGGGGGGGGAGTGGCGGATTTGAAGCAAGCGTGTCTATACCTCGATAACATCGAGCTGGCTTTTGTCATGTAGGACGAGGTGAAGAGAGAGGAGGGAATGGAAGAGGTAGTATCGTGTCACAATGTTGGAGGAGATCGTCCGTATGCGAAGCTCTTTCACCCCTTTGCCACTTTTCATACCAAAAAGCCAAATGCATACACACAGAATGGAAATTCGAACGCGATTCGACAAATTGAACCGGACTGTCACCAGGACGGAGCTCTCCCGCGGTCTCCCTCGTACAAGTACTTTCATCCCCTTTTTGTCGCTGCTCACCCAGATACCATCCCTTCGCATGGGAGGGCGGGAAGGCCGAGGGGCTAGTTACGGCGCTGTATGAGGTCGATCACCCCTAACGTAGGTTGACATTAAATCTCCGATTGGTGCTAGCTGCTCGGCTAGGGAAAGGAGAGCGGGGATGTGAAGGGAGGTGGAAACAATTATTCCATTTCATCGTTGCAGATCGCCATTAGTCACGTTTAATCCAAGCTTTTACTTTAATACCAACGATAAGTTGGCCTAGCGAAATTTTCCTCCAAAACAGCACCATTTCGAACTCGTCGAAAAGAAATGGCCGATCCAACGAGCGATTTGCCGCGTGTAACGCCACCTGGTGACCATTCGAAATCAGTCAAGCAGTCGACTAATTCAAAGTTCTGTGCCAGCGTTAAACTTACAACTAGTTTTCTCTCGCGAATTATTAAATGACTATCTATTTTATTTCGGCGCTATAATATCATCCTTTACACATTGTTCATTGGCTTGGAACGAGTAGAAAAAAAAATAGCAAGGAAGTAATAATTTCCGGGTCGTAAGACAAGACGCACGGTTCTAGCGAAGGAAATCGCTTTTGACAACGCGCACGCACACACTGGCACTCACTCGAAAGAACTCACATACAAAGATCGCAATTTGTATAGAGATAACGGAAAACAAATTCTCGTAAATCACTGTAGGATACAATAACCGGGGGCGAACGAAAAACTCGTCTATATATCCGTCCAATCCCCTTTCTTTCCTCATTTTCCTTTTCTATTTCCCGGAAGCTTCTTTTATTTCTTCTTCCATGTGCTGACAGGTTGCTCCGCGGCCCTCTCCACACCCTGTCCTCACGCGCCATCTCTTTCGATTTTCGCTCTGCTTCCCTTATAACTCTTCTGCTGTATTCCTTCCTTCCACGTACCTCTTGTTCTATTATTTCACGCAGTTCACACCTATACACAGTCATGCAACGCGACCCCCTCCTCTGACCCGTTTGCCAGCTGCTCTGCTGAAAATAAACGCAGACGAAATGAAAGTCTATCCAGGTGTTGGTTGGGTAAAAATAAGTGGTAAGTCGAGCAGGTTTATATTCGTATTTATAAACAAGGAGAACGCTGTTGCCAGTCGCTTCGAAGACTCGTGTCACCCTTTGCTAATTGCATTCTTCATTTTATGTCATTTAAATGGAGTTCGTCGACGTTATATGTCAACGTGATATTCCTTGAAAAACTTGTATCTCTCACGTATAATGATTTTCCTTTGGAACAACATTTTCCACTTTTACAATTTTGTTTTTCACGCTTTCGTAGATGCCAAGGGTTCTGTAAGAATATTTATAAGTGGATCGTGGTTGACTCTGTCTCCCTTGAATTTTCTCTGCTTTATTCGACGAAGCACGATCTTCATAATGGATACTTTAACCTATTAACCGTCGCAAACGAGCAATCTGTCAAAGCGGTCGCTTTTCATAATAGAAGACTTTGCTTTATAATGAGGCAGCCATTTAATCAGACAAGATGCTTGACTTGTAATATTTAGAATCTGCTTCCTCTCTGTCGTCGAAAAATATTTTTTTTTCAGCTCGTCAACACCTTCACCCTTTCCTCCACGTAATTAAGCTCCTACACTTTACTCAATTAGTGTGAACTTCGGTACGAATATGGATGAGTCCCCAAAGCCAATGTGCGTGGCGAATCGAACAAACGTAACGAACGTTGCATTTTTTCGATCGATACGAAATCTCTCGATTTCTCAGTTTTCTCAACTTCGAGGCTACTATTGTTTGGTATAGAAAACAATCACCTTCATTGGCATCGGCCAATGAATGATGTATATCTCTGGCATGCGTTTGCAAATATACTCGTGTGATCGCTTCAATGATGGTTTACGATTGGACGAATTCTCTTCCCAAAACATTGTTTCACTTTACATCATAATGTATGAACGTTCTGGCGCGTACGCGGAAGCCCGGCTCATTCGATAATGAAACAGGGAATCCAGCGAGTGGGGCATTGCTCAAACTCTCGGGACACCATACCGGAAGCGATTGCCCACGCGGTTACTGGCCCCATTCAATGATTGAATTTAGCCTGAGGTTGGGTTAGGAATGTTGCATGTAGAAACACGCGCAGTCCAATCATGAAAGAAGAGGGAAATCATTCCTCGGAATGACAAAATCATTCGACTCTCGTGAACAGTTGTCCATGAACTATTTTCATTCGAATGCATGAAAAAACTAGACGAAAGAGCTTTTCATACTTTTCAAGATTCCACGACTCCTCCACAAGCTCTGACTTTTTTCTCGCAGTCTTGTTTCCGTCAAAACATCATGTAAGCCTATCGACAATAATAAAGAACAAGTAAAAATGAGCCAATATGAAAAGCATCTGTTTTACAATCGCCAGTTTTGATCATTTGTTGTGGTTGAAAATTTTTATTGGTTTTTTTTTTCTCCTTGCGCTTCAACTACACGGCTTCATCACGGTTATTCTTCTCTCTTGTTCCGAAGAGTGCACAACGAGTTGAGTAAAGGTTTGCTTTATACCTTTCTCATCGTCCCTCTCATTCGTGTCGTTGTCGTGTCAATTAGCCCGCTTCACAGCGGCCAGCCTTCCTCGACGAACATTCCGCTCGTTCATTCATTCCCTTCGGTGCCATTTGGAGCGAAAATATATCATCCCCCATGGAGAGAATCCTCATCGTTCGGACTCTCACCGGGTACAAAGACATTTTTGTTCTTCGTTTCATTTTTTTTTCCCCCTTTTTTTTCTAATATCTGATCTCGGACGTCGTGTCCACAAGGGCAGTCCCCCTGGTCTGCCCGAGCTACAGAGAACAATCCTGAATTTTACATCTGCAGAATAATTCGAGCGCCATTTTCATCAAGCAGTTGATATTTTTCTACTAAAATAAATATGCCAAGAGGAAACGTATTCGTCTGCATAGTAATCGAAATAGCTCATTTGATTGTAATGAGATAAACAACAGAAAAATAGAAACGACGGTTTCTGGGTTATAAAAATAATCGAAATAAAAATGACACCGCGTGCATTTTTCTACGGGGAAAAAAGTAGGTTTTTCGGAGTTTATAAATTTTAAATATTCAGCCTCGGAGTAAAATTTAGCATTAAACAAGATGGAGGTACATGAAAAATATAGCTGGAAAAAAAATGATAGTAGAATATAAGTCTCCGCGTAAGACAAAGTCTCGTTTCTCAACTATGGTTATCATGAGCCTGCAGAAGGCAGCTCGTCCTTTTCACATTTGCAGCGTCCTATCCATGCTTGCAAGTGTTATATATGTATATAACTTCTCTTACTCGAAGTTTAATACATCATGTGCCATACGCCCTTCACAGACCATTGTTCCCTTCAGGGCATACGAACCCAATGACCTCACTGTACTCCCCGAGAGCTGTAATTCCAAAACGTCCTCTTCTTCGCTCTTCCTATTCATTACGCTCATTATATATGTCTCTTTCTGCATTCCACCGCATCCCTATATACAAAAGCACCCTCAACGTGTTCAGGCTCAAACAATGACGAAATGTGAGCCGTAAAAATATTTCCAATCACTTTTCATTCGATGTATAAAAAAAAACAAACATATGATTGACTGTGCCACCGAGATAAATTTTCTATATTTAATTTATGATTCATTAGTCGGAGGTTCTGCAAATCTATTTTCATAAAATGTGATATTTATAAATTAATCGCCAATTTAAGGAATTTTTGTATTAACCCTTCGAGTGCACACCTCCTATAACTGCATATTGGGTCAATTTGACCCAAGGCGTTTTTCAAATCGTTGTATTCTAGGAAATGTGCATTTTTTGTAACCGAGACGTTTTTTGCAGTTAATAAGCCATGTTCATGGCCCTAGATTTGTTTTTGGAAGAAAACAAACATTCAATGCTAAAACATTCGTTGCAATTGGCGTGGGAAAAAAGAATATGAGGAAGAAAGTTACGAGGTTTTTGACGTTCGATGCTTCCTCCCCATTATCTCATTCAATAGAATCATTGGCTTGTGATGAATCTTTTTCAACAAGAGTTACCAAGAATTTGTGGAATCGTTACAAAAAGGACTGATGTGGGGAAAAAAAAATTGCAACGGATGTTTCTAGGGTGGTCTTTGTTAGCCCGTGAGCTCGCCACACTGTCGGGGCTCCGCATAGTTTCACATCTTTCATGCTCGTCTTTCAGATCCACCGGCCATTGACCAACAGGGATTAGGGAACACGAGCACCACAAGTTATTTGCGCTTGTTCGTCACTTCAGCGAAGTTTCTTACAGGGAATGAACATCAGTTTTGCACCACCGTGTCTCAATATTCGAGAAAGCTTCTTCAGATCTGAGTTTGAGGACAAAATCTTGCAAAGACTTCACCGCAGGCAGATGAAAGAGGAAAATAATGGGGGTATTTATTTTTGGAGAGCAAGAAACACTCATTGCGGTGGCGAACTCTATATCGACTGGAAATTTCTCTTGTTGCGCGAAAGTTGGATTAAACATTATGGAAACTTCGATTGATGTTGAAATTTGCGTCAGATCAAGCGCAAACGATGCGAACCTTTTGGCCCAGTGGAAAATCGTAATGCATAGACGGAGGATGACTGGATTGTTGAAGTTGGAGTGTGAGAACAAGGAACGATTGAGAATGCACGAGGTAGTGGATGTCAGGGATATGAAACGACGTGTAACCATGACCGGAAGTTGGAGAAGCTATGAGAGTGGAGTGGCTTCTCTTCGTGTCTTTCCATCCTTTCTCTTTCTCGATCTTCCTGGAGCATGTTCCAGGATGCATATCCTGGAGGAATGAGCAAGTTTCTAACTTTCTTCAGAGAGACAGGCTTGGTGAACGTCGATCACCGACATCACATGTATTTGTGTGGATGCACTGGAACGCTTGGTTCAGAAAGTCACCCCTCGTCGAGTCAAGAACGTCTGTAAAGTGAAGGAGCAAGAAAGGGATTCGAAGCGCTCGGATCTTAGAGTTTCTGGACGGATTGAGGGAGACAGAGCAGGACGAAGTCATGGAAAGATAAGTAAACGGTGAACCGATCGGTTCAAGACTCCAAAGTAAAGGATAATCTTCAGGCGCCCTCAACCCCTCGTGTCGATCTTCAATTCGTACGGGACACCGGTAGAAGTTCAACGAACATTTTGGGCTACACTCCCACTGAATTAGGAATGTCTCTGTAGGAATAGTCATCCGAGAAGACACGGCGACTTGGACAATGGTGAATGGCAGTGCAAGGAAGCTCTTTCTATCCTGTGATCTCTCTGCATGGCCCTCCTCTTTGAATGAGCTCTAGTACCCTTGCGATATGATCGAGAGAACACATGTCATACCTGAGTTGAAATTGCCTTTCGTCTTCGGGAGAACAACCCTTTGGGCATGAACAGCCTCGAGGATGTTTTTTTTTCCTTTCGTCCTTATTTTACCCTCGTCCCAAAAATGACAGATCGAGAGTTTCCTTCTCCAAGGTTCTCTTTGAGAATTCTGCAATTATTCCCAACCAATAAAAGCCCATCGAACGTCCCATATTTTTTCCACAATTCGGGGCTCATTAACGGAACTGCAATTGAAGTATTGGCAGTCTCGTGATCACTTCTTCAGGTAGATTCAATTTGGATTACGTTTCCCTGGGGCGACACACTATCGATAGGGCTCAATAGGAAACTTGAAACATCTGACAGTGCCTAGAGGTAAACGACATTTTGCTGCTGCAAACCTTCGACATCGCCTTGTTCCTATTCGAAGATACAAGCAACTAGGTCTCATTGCTTGCCACTAACATCGCAGGAAACACCATTCATTTACTTGAGGAAGTTACAACGTTTACAGGCTCGAAACTAAGATGCGATAAGCCTGTCTGTTGCATACTGACTGTAACTACTCGACGCCAATGCTTTAGGGGACTTCGTAATAGTTTTTGGCGACCCGGTTCTTAAAAGAATTAATTAGTCGAGTGATGAAATTTTTCCACATAAGCAGGAATTGAAATTTCCAATTCACACTGTCAAAATAATTGACCAAATTATAATTGATTTATTTTGACACTTGGAAGCTGATAAAGTTGAACACTCGCAGCGAAACTTCTTGAGTCGATTCTCTGGATTCTGAGTGCAGCAATAACCGGAAGCGAAACTAAACGAGACAGAAAATTTAGTCAACGCTGCAGGAATTTTTGATGATTTGTTATTAGCGTCGAAGTGATCCGAGGGTTCGAATGTTGGAGGCGTTTCCGCGGGGTATTCAAAAATTCATGAGCACAGCGGAAATGCTGGTGCGAGTGATAGAGGAGAAATCTTCCTAGCGATTCTCAATCGGCTCAAATTTCTTACCTTCATTGTTTTTTTTCTTCTGCTACCCGCTTATTCATTCCCCGAACGTCTTTTCGCGCATGTTCCATTGGCTCCTCGAAAGAGTCTAGCGCTCTCGGGGTCGCGGAGGTTTTAGACCAGGGCGGGAGGATTACGGTCGTTTCACCGTCGCTCCGTACCCTCGGTAGTTTGAGAATCGAGCTGGGTAAGCCACTAGGAGTCGGAAGGAGAGAACGAGGAGGAGGAGGAGGAGGAGGTGGAGGAGGGGGTGCCAGAGCTTTCACGAGGAAAGTAGGTCGCGATGGTAGCCTCGTGCAAGCCCAGCTTCGCGGTTGAGGAAAGCCTCTCCAATGCTACCACAGCCGGCACTATCCATTCACCCCGTATAAATTCACCTGCTCCGAAGGTTCCCCCGACCTAAGATACACCCGGCAGCTTTTCCCCGAACGTCATCGAAAATTCTGCGGGTTTGAGGGGGGTGGAAAAACGGAAAACGCAAATATATTCGATCGAAGACGATTGCCTCCGATATGCGCGTTTCCGAGACCCGTCATCTTGCGATTCTTCCGCTGCTTCATCGCATCGAATATCATTATGGCCTTCGTTTTCTCTTTTTCTCTATTCCATAACCTCCGAGCTCCAAAATTTAGATGAAAAAAATGCGATGCGCTCGACTGATTTTAGAAACGATACTCGACTGTGGAAACTACTACGTCGCATATTATAAAACCGGAACATTAGTCCTGTACGAAAATGCCGAGACTACCCGGTTCTCCATACGTCGACCGAGCACTCGAAATACCGTCCGTCAAACTATCCCATTGTCGACTGGCTCCTCGTTCTCACGTCGTATTTCTTTTCCTCAACTTTTTAACAACGAGCTCGAGAACTCACTTACGAAAAGTTTTAAGCAAGTGGCTAATTGAGCCGTCACACTGTCACCGTCCACCAACGACTCCGCACCCCCGCGATTACCTTCTCTTCGTCTGCATTCCTCGGGGTAAACAACTCGGATAATAATACAGTTCTTTTTCGTCGTTGACAGAGACTAAAGTAAGAGTTGCCTCCGATGCACCAAAGGATAAAGTCCTCTCAAAAGTTCCACAAAAAGAAGTAGAATTTAGTAGTTAAATAAATGCCCGCAGGCTTCAACAACTACTCGTAAATAAGAGAAAAAAAGTTAGCTATAATTTAATGGCACTAAAAGGCTTTATGATGAAGCGACTAGGAAAAACCTACTGCGTAATTGTCGTACTTGGTGTACAATGGAAATAATTAAATTCACGGTGATAAGTTTTTCGTTTTCCCCCACGAACTTAAATTATTTCACTTCTAGAAAAGTCTGCTCACGATCTTTAGTTCTTGGTGGCTTAATGAATGAAAACCATGATTTGATTATAATTTGATGAACGAAATTAAAAGCAATAGAAATGTCACCGTAGAATTGTGTAAACAAACTTTCAAAAAATGAACTTTTTAAAAAGCTGTTTAAAATTCATGCAGGACGATTGACTCGTAGCAACAACGCTAGTGCTTCATTCGTCCTGTACAACTTTATATTCTTTTCGCTCGTTTTTCGTCTATGCAGCGGGTGATTTATCTGAATAACAGAAAATCCATTTACGCACAGTAAAACGCATGCAGCAATGTCATCTCTCACCCACACAGACACAGGCGCATACACACGTAAAAAGATGCGTCCGTGTTTGTGGATAAAGATAAAAATAAAGAAATAAACAGAAATAATGATAATAACACAGTAATTTTTCGTATGAAACTGGCTTCGTATCAAAACTCCAATCAAACAACTCTTTTGAACTCCAGTTTTTGAGGCCAATCAAGAGCACGGAAATAGTCCGATGCCATGGATTTGAAAAAAAAAGTTGACACGAGCTTGAGCGCTTCCGGCAGTATACGAATTTGAAGTTGTTCCATGTATTTTTTTGCTTCCAAACAAGAAAAGGGGCGAAGCTATGACAAATGTGATTCTCGCAGCAACCAAATATTATCCTTTCGTAAGTTTTGGTCCTTGCTGAAAGTTAATCGATTTGCACAATCCCAGAATATCGTAGAACCTCGAATGAGTTTTTTCCAATCCATTTTAAAAACTGATGGAAAAAATGATTTGGAAAGGTTCATCAAAAGACAAAAAGCAGATATTCTGTGGCGTCGCGTGTTTGTCGATCCGGTTGATTTATTTTGACGAAGCCTGTATTTCTGCGCTTCCTGAAAATCTAACGAAGCGAATCATTTAAATTCGAACTCGCTTTAACAAAGAGCATCGAAATTGCCTGTCGAGCCCAAACCTCGCACAGTAAGTGGCCCAGCTCACGGGCGTCACTTGTCGCAGAGACGAGATGGTAGAATGTCTCGTATATACCCGGACGCTTTTCGGACTCACGTTAATTAGCGTGTCCACCCTTCTATTTGACGGATGCGCAGTCTGTGCCACGGAAAAAACGTGGCTAGTGCAATACGAAAACGTTTTGCAAAGAAAAAAAAATGGGGGTAACATTTTTCCCATATTTCAACGACCTGTCTGATTTTTGAGTCGAAAGAAAAATATATGCACAGACTTCTACGTCGCTTTTTATTGAATAATTAATTTCACACGAAGTTTGTTCAGCGAATTTATTTGCCAAACACTTCGCTTTTCCATTAAACTCTTTCAATTGCTCACGAGCACAGAGCGTTTATGAATCAACACTAAAATCATATTTACACTCCTTTTTCAATCCCGATCTTTTTTCAAAGGAAACTCGCAACGAGAGTTGTTCAGGCAGAAATGAATTAGCGAATTACGTGAGAAATTCGGCAAAGAAAACATTATAGAGAATAAATGAATGTACACGTTATCAAACTCAAAGACGAGCACTGGCAAACTTAATGATAAGAAACTACACGATGCGAACATATCTGGCAGGAAAGCGGGGACTCTATATACAGGGTGTGCGAGAAGTAATGGCTGATTTTTGACTGCGGACGAGAGAACGGGGTGAGGACGAGATCGTTGCAACGGAGATGGAGTGCAAAATGGCAGTGCTTGAGGATAAGGATCCGTAGGTTCGATCTAACGAAATAAATCAGTCCGGGCTCATTTCTGCTGTTTAATTGCACGAGCCGACATTTTTTAATTCCGAAATAAGGGGCTTCGAAAAATTTCGGGACCGCGAATTCGCGAGTCATTTACGCGACTGACCCTGAACAGCGCGCTCGGTTCCTCGTTGCTAATTAATTAATGTCGGAGTTTCTGTACACCCGGAAAGAAAATAACACAGGAATTTAGTATTTGGGATCACGCGATTTGCCGCACACTATAATGAAGTTACGTTTGAGAACGTTTGAGGACACCCCGGATATACGAAAATAAACTCCACGTGAATATGATGGGAACATTTCGTATTATATATACGCTCGAAAGCCGCATAATGTTTCAATTCAGTAGAAATACGTTACGAAAAGAGAGGAGAGAGAAAGAGAGAGCGCGCGAGAAAAAAAGAGTGGAAGCTCATGGAAAATCTTCGCTCTTCAACGTTTCCTACATTCGCTATTCCGAGTTCTTCGCACATCACGCACATTTTCATCCCCGAAAAAAAATTACGAAAACTTTTCACGACCATTTTCAACGTTGTGGGTCTCCGGTTAGTAAAAGAGAGGAGACGAAAAATCATTGCCGCATCGTCGAGTGGATAAAGCTCGGAAAAGCTTACTCCACAACGTTTCAAACGAAGCTGCATTTGCCCATTCAACGCCATACCAATTCGACAAATTTCTCTGGCAATAAAAATACTGAGACTACAGCTTCGAACCTCTTTTTTAATTTAAAAAAAAAATCATCATGGAACGTAATTTTCGTCAATTTATAAAAATATCAACGATAGGATTTGATCGATACTATTGTTCGTACTCGGTGAAAAAATCGATCCAACAGCTATATCGATCACGCTAATTGCAATTGGATCTGAATGCTCCTAATTTATTATTAATCTCCAACGAATACTGCTAATTTTTGTCGAGAGTATCAATCGTACTGAGTGTTTTTTTTTTACGACAAACCCGAGACCTTTAGTGTCAGATGTATTTGAATTATTCACATGCCAAGTTGGATGGTTGCGTAAACGAAATAACTAGAGATGCCCAGCAACATTCTGTACACGAGTCCGTAAACGCGTATCTCTAAAGTGTCACATCTCGTCGTTGGTAGCAGTACGAGCAAAGATTCGGTGTTGGGATTCTTGTCTTGGATGAGAACGCTCCCTAATGAAATTCCGGGCACTCGAGACGCACCCTGCCGTTATTAAGAAATGACTCCTCGTTAATGATCCTCGCCTTTCGCCTACTGAAGTGAATTTGTAATAATATGATGTTGCATGCATGACAGAAATATTCGAGGGTGAAAATTCACAGTGATTAGATAAAATGTTCACTTGTCACATTAATGAAAAATGACAAACAATTTCTCTAACGAGCCAAACAAAAAATCTGTTTATTCATTCGCTCATTATAGCTTTTTTGGAGGTGCCATGATCCTTCGGGAAAATGCACCTCAACCCTTCAGTTTTCATTGACGTATGAAATGTGAAAATTGATGGGGACAGAGAAAGTTTATTTCGTGAGCAGAAAGTCGATGACTTGCGTCAATGTAAACGGAAGGATTCCATCACGGTTGAGAAGACTTGCATAGAACGGATGAATGTCCTGATTGAAGCTGAGGTATTTTTCCAGGCACTTTCCTTCGCGACGGTACACAAACAATTTTTGAAAGCTCAATGGGAAAATTACCGAGGCTTCTTTAATAAGATGAGCTTACATCATAGTGCAACGCAACGTACCGTTTCGCAACTTTATAAGAGACTTGAGGGTTTTTAATTCAAAGAGAGGGAAAAGGAATGGGGAGGACGACAGGGAAGCAGCGAGAATAACGACGGCAATATCGTCAACGAGCCATAGCAGCCTGGTAGAAGAGCCATCTAGTAGCAGACGCGAGTTAGCATCACCACCACGCTACTCCCCTACAGGAAATCCCAAAACTTGTTTCCGCTATTGACAGATTTTTCAATCCCAAAAATAAGAAAAATTACAATCATTTTTTCTTTTATCAAAGTTCTTGGGAATTCAATGAATACAGTAGCAACTCAAACCCATAAAAAACGCCATAACAAAGATTCAGCAGTGACAATAAAGACCAGATCCCACTGTACGCTCTTCTTTTTTCTTCAAGGATTATCACTCGCAGCGAATTTGCTGAGAAAAGCCTATGGAAATGTAGCCAAAAAAAAATGGAGAGGAAATTTAGCGGCGGAAAATTGAATTAGAAGCTTTTGCAAGAGTCTGTAGTGAGAGACTGAACGCTCGGGTGCGGACATGGGTTACCGTGGAAGCTGTATTTCCTCAAAAGAGGGGAGGATATTCTGATGACGTCATCATCCGGACTAATGCTCAGCCATTACGGAGTTTAATTATTCCATCTCCCCTTCGCCTCTCGAACCCTTTTGACATTTGCCCACCTTCCCTGTAGCGAGGAAACTTGATGCTAGGGCTGCGATTCGTCCTGCCTCCAAGACCCTACGAAATGTCCTCGTGTCGAGCGTTATTGATGTCTGTCGGAATCTCTCAAACCTTAGTTGGAATCCCTTAAACCCACGTTTCTTAAATTTTCCACCCTTGGGAGCTTCGAGTTTTCGTGCTCCCGTATATGTTTTCATAGTATTTCGGATGGAACTAATATTCTACTTGACGTTTGCGTTCGTTTCGGTTTCTTTTGGATATCATTAGGTGACTTTGAATACAGAAGAGTTTTGACAACATGGCTGCATTGAGCTCAGAACTTCGTTATCGAGAAAAGTAACCCGGAAGGGCTCCGTAAGCAACGAACCTATACCGAGGAATTCCACGATTCAATGGATGTTCGCGATGACAGGAGAATCACATTCTTCTCCTTCTCCTCCGAAGGAACCTTCACGAAAGCCTCAACCCATGAATTTTCAATAGAGCTCGTACGTGAACGCGAAGAGACATACGATTAAGATTACAATATTCTCGAAGGAGAATAATTTACTGGTAGATGGAGGAAGGGGGCAGAAGAGAAGATGGTATTTTGTGGGCTATGGTAGAGCTCCAGGAATCTCATATCCGTCTGAGACGACTGGGCGATAACGGTGGCAAACAGGAGGAGCTTTAAAGCACACAAACCTGCCAGAGATGACTCTCACGTTGATATACCAATGCAACGTTATCCTATTCTAGGCTGTATAATATGAATGGTGGCCTCCGCGAAATATTATAGCGAAGCGTGTGCCATTTCCGCCTTCTGATTGGAAATTGTCATACCGCAAAACCTCCCTATCTCACTTTGGTCCATTGCGCACTGAATCGGATATTAGCCGGAAGTATGGCCACGCTGTGCATACCAGCACCCAAAGTTTTTGATTACGTTTTGTGTGCAGCTTCGATCCTACTGAAAAGAGAAAGAGCGAGAGAGTTCTCTAACTCTCTGCCTTCGTCTGTGGATGCTGTTGTGGATTTTATATGGAAAACGATCGAAAGCTTTACAAGCTCTGATGGAACCGGAACCAGGAATGCTTCTCAATCGTAGCCGCATCTGATGACATTTTCCATATATTAACGTTCAATAATAATCACCCTAACTTCAATTTCCAATAATATGTAATTAAAATGATGACGTGCTTTGATCGTCATTTATGGAAGCGATTATAATAACGACAGCATTCTACGTTGGTGACTCTTACTTCGAGCAATCACGCTTCTAACATTTAATTGTGGCTGCTACAAATTTGGCAGCCACTATAGCAGGTGGCAGATGTTAAATTTGGCAGCAGTTCATTTTTTTCCATCCATAGGGTTTGTGGCCATTGTTTATAAAAGAATCTGCAGAGGTAACAATCGTATGCACTGGCAAAGATTAAAGTCGGTGGAATCGATTCATTAGATCGGTAATAATGATAATTAGCATTCATTTCAGGCGTATCTAATTTCGAGGGCTAGTTCGTATACATCGGGACTAACAATTTTCACAGTATTAGCCGAGGACTTCTGTGAATTCATCAGTTTTTTTCTCGCGAATTTCTGGCTGCTAAAGCTGCTAAATCTGCGATTGAAACGGGTGGTAATGCAGCATTCGCTTATTCAGAATTTGCAAGCTTAGAAAAAAAAAGTGAGCAAGAGAGAAAGATGTGAAAAAGTTGGACGCGAGGTCTTTCAGTTTTTTTTAAATCAGGGTAAACTCGAGGTCGAGTCAGCTGGGCTGGCCGTGTAATTAGTTGAAAGCTCGGAACAGCGAGTAAGGCAGTCTGAAAATCTGTGGCGCGTGAGTCGTACTAATTCTGAGCCATGAGAGAAAAATCCAATAACTCATTAGAGCGAGGATAATCAGGTTTTTATTGACAAAAGAGTGCTCGAGGTAAGGATATGTTTATGAATGTGTAAGCTTCACGCGGATAATTAGACAGGAGCAATTACATCGTAATCATCGTCGAATTTACGCGTCATTTCAAATTAGATGAATTAATAATCATGGTAACGAAATTAAAGGGAAGAATCAAGGAACTCCTGCTTTCAAATCCATGAGGTTGAAAAAATCGTGAAGGTACAAGACTAATAAAAAGGAGAAGCGAAAAAAAAGAAGGAAGTCGATAAATTAGCCATTTTTTTTTACTTTACAAACTCCTCTAAAGTTGCCAGCCGGACTTTCGAGATACTGAAAAGATAATGGGGTAAGGCCTTTCGCGTAATACGTGAAACTGATGAGCCTACAGACAGCTCAACGATGGGGTGTAACGAGAGCATGGAAAAGTACAGAAATAAGAAGTGAGATGTAAGAACCAATAGGTAGAAAAGAGAAAGAGAGAGAGAGAGAGTGAGGTGGATAGTCGAAAAAGAAGAGAGCGGAGAATAAAAGTTGCAAGAAACGAGTTTGGGAAAGGGGCAATAGGGCTGAGTGGATATTACGAGAGTATTTCTCGAGGCTCCATATACAAGAAGTTTCAAAAATCGTAAACGCAAATTAATTGGTGAAAAAGATGAAAGAATATTTGATGTAAAAGTTCTAAGCAATTTTTTTCGTTACGAGGCTTCATTTCTTCAATATTAATTAATTACTGGCAGCCGATCCGGTGGAGGCACAAGAAGAGTGGGCATATTCGATACAATTCCCAGAACGATCCACCCCCGCATCCCAAATTGCCGCCCCCGATGAATAAATCGTTAATTATTCCATTGACGAGGCATCCACTCACGAAAAAACGTTTTTCTTCGAAATTGGGGGACCTACGCACTCGTAAAATGCGCCATTATTTTTTGCATCAGCCTATAAGTGCATACAGCTATAGATTTGGTGGTGTATCGTCGTAAGTGCATGGTTGGCAATAACGGGCGCCCTGCAACGAAGTAAGCTTTTTACGAGAAAGTACAAACCCGTGAGAAGGCATATAGAACTAAAGAGAGTGAGAGAGAGAGAGAATGAAACAAGGTAAGAAAGTTGAAGGAAAAAGGAGAAAAAAAGGGACAGGCGTGCGGAACACACGTGTACACATTGGATCATGTCATGCGCGTCGAGCCACTTCCCGATATTCTCACTACCAATGTACTACCTCGAGACTCCGAGCCAAGTGCCCCACAACCATAAACCCAATCCTGCTGGTTACTATGATATACTAGATCCAAGGGTCCCAGACTGCTTTCGTGAAGCAATAACACCGTCGCGATATTGGTTACAGTGATCTTGACTCGATTCTAGGACGGCAGTATTAAGGAAAAGTGACCGTGACACAGCATGTGGTTAAAATGCAAGTAAACCCGATGGAAAACGTGAAAAACTCCAAAAAACCGGAACGATACTCTCAGTCCTTCAATCCACACGACAGCTTGAGGACAAAAAACATATAGAGGGAGAAAAATAATGTTTTGATTTGTTGTCCTTCTGATTGCATGGAACTTTCGATACGCTGCTGCTGGTTAGCAATCAGAACTTTTTTCTACGCACCGTTTTATTATGAATCGTCGAGAACTATAGAATAGGATCCTTGTATAAAATGAGTGAGTGTTTTCCAAGAATCAATAAAGACGTGACAATAATTTTGAAATGAAAAATTTGAAGCGTGCGTATTGAAATCCGGTGTAGTCGGAATTACCTTTGGAAAATGCATTTCCCAGCCAACAATACGACCTCAATATGCAAATGAAATCATGAACGTCTCATGTTTCGGTGGGAGAGAAAAAGAGGGAAACGTAAGAAGAAGATCAGTGATTGGAAGAAGAGTTTGAGGGACGATGGTAAGCCGTTGGGGGGTTAAAATATTCACATAATGAGGTTAGAGATCGACTTTGAAGTTCGACCATGGGGAAAAGTATGTCAAAGGACGGTAGTAAGGTGGGGAAGCCTAGGCAGGAGTTAGCAAACGAAAAGGAGATGTCAAAAAGGAGGAATGGAGAGATATTCGATAGGGAAATTTATTACAGTCGTGCATGGAAGTAGCAAATCGTGGCACTCGTATCTCAAACATGGTGGAACCATTTCATGCTCGGTTTCAAAGTGTCCGGAAGTCTAGGAACCGGAAAAATCGAGCAAAGATAAAATGAATGGACTAGCCGTGGTCAATTAGCATTAAATTACTCAATTTATATGCTCGTTATTGCGGGAATTTCGCAAGAATAATGCTGTACGATTTCTCATCCCTTTGAGTCTCGTTCGCCTCCCTCTCAAAATCCTTAACCCCTAACCCCCGCACCGGAGGCTTTTCCGGAGTTCCAACAACGTGGTATACCGCCACCCCCGCCATTAAGGGATGAGGCGTCATATCCTCAATTGTTAGGTGCTAGCCAGTTGTCGACATTTGCCAACAATTCTACTCCATTCCCGATTCTACGATCGCACCCTAAGTAGGCAAACAGTCGGGTGAGTTTCCGCTCGGTTGCCAGAACTTCCCTTTCTCTCTCTCTCTCTCTCTCGCCCTCTCTCGTTCGTTCCACATGCACCCGTTTCCAACGGTGGTGGCTTCGCTGCTGGCTCGGTGGTTGCTCCTCGTTGTTTTGTTACCCGACGCACTGCGGACTATCACGCGAACCAACTTGACCATCCAAAACTTTCTTCAAAATCCACCAAAGGCTGTTCCCTGGCGTTAAAGATCTCTTACAGAAGCTTCAATTATTCCTAAGCCATGGAGGTCATTTGAGGTCATTCCTTCATTCATTGAACAAAATCCTTGCCCATCCTCCGATGGATACGTACAGCAGGAAGAGGACCATCATTGTACAAACATTATTCGAGAAATATCGAGGACCTTCCACCTTTGTATGATCGTAAAACAGCCCTCGAGGTCGTCCTAGGAAGTTTGGCTGATATTTGACGTTTTTTATAAACCGAATAAAAAGTATGATCAATAATTTGCAGTCTATACGATTCATGTCCTCGCTGCTTCCTTCGTGTATGAATCATTGAGCGCAATGACTGTCCCAAACTCAACCACAATCGAGTAAAGGTCATATAACATTCTGTATCTTTTTTAGAGTGTGAAAATAATTTGATCGTTAATTCCATAATAGAGAAACCGTGAGGTATGAACTTTAGTGATCTTATATCGAGTTAAGTATCGAGGAGCAGGGGGTATATACCGTTGGAATGACCTCGGGACTCATAATTCACATCTCACCAAGCTCTTGCTTGCAGACGGGGGCTCGAGAAAAGGTGTAGGAGAGTTGGAGAGAACACGATCCTCCGGGGAGCAACACAACCGAGACTGTTATAGCCACTCGATCGCGTGCTCTCCACTTTATGTATTCTCTTCTGCTTCCCAACCCCGACCACACATGTACCAACCGGAACTGGCATGTCCATTTTATTTTATTGCTCTAACCCGTGAAGCTTTAAGATTTTCAGAAATTCTCCAAAAATTCCGATAAATAAACATTATTGTTCATGAAAGACGTGGAATTTGGGTTTATCGTCAATATTCGTTGATAAGAGAAAAAAAAAAGAAATAATCGCTCAAAAATAGTCTTCCGACATGATTGAGAAAAAATTGCCGAGATATTTGTACACAAGGATCATCATTTTTCTCTGTGCAATCTGTAAAAGCAGAGCCCCTAAAATAAATGTTAGAGTCCAAAAGGTTCGCCTTGTCTTGTCAATTAAAAAGTTTTCGCGCGAACGTAAGAGCAGAGAGAGAGAAAGAGAGTTTCGATACTGATGTACAATAAAGTTCGGTCAGGTAGTGATTCGTCTTAATTTGTTCAAACGTATTGAGTGAACTTTGAATGTACGAACCGAGTTTTCGACGGGAGAAAAAGAGAGAGAAAAATGGTGCGGTCGGGGCGGGGGGCGGGATCGAGATAAAGGTCGCAGACGTACTGAAATATTAAAGCAAACGAGCAAGTGAACTACAATTATTCTTCTCGATGCTCCAGTACTTTTTCAAACCCCCGGTTCACCCTCGTATTTCACATCTTTAAACAAAAAAAATAGATGGTCCATAATTTTACGACTTAAATGACGGATTGTACTCTCACGAAGACCGAAAGGGGCGGGTGCTGGATGAAAAATAAAAAAGTATTGGCATTATGATTTTTCTGACTTTCGAAGATCGTTAGCCCTCGGCCAGGGGATTGAATATTTCTTTACATGTGCGTGAGTGACCTCGATAAAAAACAATCAATTGGCTTGGACTAAAAGCAGAAAAAGTACAAAAGGACAAAGAAAAAATGATCGCGTTGAAATGTTTTGAAAATTTGGCCATTCTAAAACAGAATTGACCTCAAAAAACTGAGTGAGCATTTTGCAATCAATGGCTCTCCAGGTTTCAAGAGGAACGGGTAACGTTTGAAGCGACTGATCAGCCAAGCATTTCCAGCAGCAGTCGAAAGAACGGACAGTTTTTGCTTTGCTTTGGGAGCGACTGTACTCGAACCGAAAGCCCCGAACTTCATATTATTTATAAACTAAAAAAGAGACAAAAAGACGATAATCCCGTCACCAGAACAACCGCGAAAATTGCATGGGTCATCGGAAGTTGGGTCGGACGTGGAACGCAATAATTTAATCCTTGGAGAAGGCGCGTGACCCCGTGGCTTTCACATTTTCCTCGTTGCCTCAGAGTAGCTGAGCTCCGGTAATGACACCATAAATTTTCAACCCTACCGGGATAATAATATCTGAGAATTTTATACCCACTTAATTTTCGGCGTTATATCGTGCTTTTTATCCTATCTCTACGCGCATAGTCATAACGTCCCGCATTTGTCCATTAATCAGAGGAGCATGTGATTCGACAAAACTTTTTTATTCCTCATGCAAACTGCGGGGATGTGAGTTAAACATTTAACGCGCTCTCATTGCGATGAGAAGTTGAATTTCGCAAAAAGTCAACAAAATCTATCGAGCCAAATGCCAGCCATGAATAAATTTCAAGACACAGAAGTGTCGGTGCTCATTGTCTCCGAAAAAGCACGTATACGGTAATCAGCATTGCGAAACAATCGATAGATGCGAGTTCACGTTCGACCATTAATAATTAATTTATTGCGTTAGACGAATGATAATTAGTCGGTATTGATTTTTTCATCCAGTAATTTAGTGATAACGATCGTTCACCGAAATTTATTGAAACATAACAACCTGCCTCAGTGTCATGGAAAATGACGATAATCCCCGACCTTCGAGTCGAAATTTTAACGATATTGGCAAGTGTTGATATAACTAGGAAGAGAAGTATGTGCGTTCGGCACTTTGTACGATCGATTAATAAACGAACGAGGCAAGTAAACTGTCAGTGGCAGACAGGTTGGAACGTTTCGTGGTCGGTTATCGGAAACCCGAGTTTTTATATTAAACTAAAAGAGTGAAGAGAACCAGAGCGTCATTATATAGGATGTCCGAAAAATTGTGAAGAATATTAACAGCAGAAGAAAAGTCTTGAAAATCCGCCGAGAAAACTATTCAGTGGTTTCCATCTCCAATGAGTAATTAACGCGATATAATTAAATCGATGATAGCAAACGAGAAATCGACGGACTCTTTGAATCTCCGAGCTTCACAGTAAACGTCACCGCAGCATCAACTGACACCGCAGCACGAGACAGCATCTTGTGGCCGCACTTGCGTGCCAGAGAAGAAAATACTAAAAAACTTTCCTCGTCAGAATTTCAAGATGTTGTCGGAGTTCTTGAATTTCAGGGCCAAATTCGGGACACCCTACACGTGTATATATTTAAAACGGTTCCCGACCATCCTCCACAGGTATTTTCGTACTACTTCGTACCGGCGTGAGCCGGTGGAGGTGAGTAAGAGAGCACCAGTGAAGCGTAGGTCCAACGATAAATTGGCGGTTCCCAGGAGTGCCCCGGGGAATGAACTGACGAAAATATAGCGGCGGGCCGCAAACTACGAATTGTTAGTTACTGCCTACCAGTGTGAGATATACGAGTTCAGAGAGTCCATGAGTATGGGAATACATAGCACAAAAGGTGGTTAGGAGAGGTTAGGTCTTCAGGAGAAGAAAAAGAGAGTCGAGGTCGAATCGATTGTCGTGAAATTTTAGCTACAGTTTCACCCACTCAACCATGCAATTGCTTTTCATATTCGGCGTCGATATTTCCATCAGAACGATGAAAATGATGATTTTTTTTTACATTTAAAAAAATAAGATAAACATTCTTGTCACGCAGGATCGAGCAGCGTGGACGAGACTGAAGGAGCGAACCATTTGGGATGAGGAGCAGGTGCAAAAAACATTTCTCATTTCTATGACGTCACATGAACCTCCGGTAGCGAAAAGCAACGCTGACATTAAATCCGACCAATTGGGGCAACGAGTGAGGAAAAATCTGAATGTGCGGAAATGGAATCGTAGTTATTGCACATCGATAACAATTATCTCGACGAAATTAAATCAGCATTGATTATATTTTCTGTACATACAATCCACAGGAATCGTTAAGGAACGATTGGAAGGGTATCTCGGAATTCGGGAAACGTGCCATTAGGTAAATTGTGAAATGCCAAAGATCGCAAGAGTACAAGGTAGAGGTACAAGGGATGTGGAGTTTGTAAATGCACAAAGGAGATAGGGAGG